>CM076848.1:16059781-16397281 GCA_039519185.1 Astragalus membranaceus
TTCCATGCGCGTAACCGACCCCCGAACCCTATTCTCTAGTTTCGCAAGACCAATCGCTTTCCAAAAAAGGTTTTCCTAATATTTTCCTTAATAAATATTGGTGGCGGCTTCATTGTCTTAGGAAAAGTTGTGAACGAGGAAGGTTCTCCCTCGGGGACTTTTTCGGGCGCAACAGCTGGCGACTTCACTGGGGACTAAAAAACATTTTCTTAAAGTGGGTTGATAACTCATATTTATATGAGTTATTTATACTTATTCAAAGTAAATCATGCAAGTTCTCTGGCAAGAGTAGGTTGTTTCTATTAAGTTTCTGTTAGTTTATTGCTTTTTAGTTAGAAAGGGGCTAAATTACAAATTCTATGCATTTTGGCACCAATTGGCGCCTTTGTGAGCGTTTTGATGCTTCTTGTGTTTGTGCAGTAAACTGAACGTAGCAACGTCTCTCATCACGTCTGAAGAAGGGCAGCAGAGCAAGAAAGAAATATCTTATTTTGGCGCGCAAGAAATGATGGCCAAAGATCTAGAAATGCAGAAGATCTTCTCTCTCCTCAGTGCTGACGCGGCTGACGCACTGTAGCAGTGCGGTGTCACTTCAGGGCAGAGTCAACTCGCAAGCAAGCTTGGAAGGTGGGGAATGACATCAGCAAGCATGTGACCCTCTTTTGACCATGGCTATTCTCTCTCTACAAAAAGGCAAGGGTGCACCATGCGGATTACACACGAATTCATCATCATCCACCTTCCTCCACTTCCAGAGGAGTTTTCTAAAAGAAGTTCTGGACACAGACTTCTTCATTCGAACTCTCCTCAAGCTCCATTTTTATTTCCATTCGCACCCATTACTGTGAAGTTCAGACGTTGCAACATCTTTACAGCGTGCATGAAGGAAGGCTACTTAGGCGTATCTTTTGCGTTTAATCTCCTTTTCTCTATGTACGGTATTTGGATTTTAACTCCTTTTCTTTCTGTAAGGATGCTCAGCATGAGCTAAACATTCGTAGTTGGGTTGTTGTTTTGCATGTAATGAACCTCTAGTCTAATGCTATGAAGTATTGATGTTTATGCGTTTTAAATCTTTGCATGTTAATATTTCCAAACTTGTTTTGAACTGGCCACTTAAAATAAGTAGATTCATAGGTACAGACATGGTCTATGAAAAGAACTCAAAGATTTATGTGAATGAAAAGGTGCACTAAAGACATTTAGGCATTTTTATCTAAGTCTAGACATAGAATGGATAATAGTTCATAGGACATTGATGTGGGTACTTAAAATACAGGAGTAGGCCTACTTAGAACCTAGACATAGGAATTCTAGTACTTGAAGCTCTGACGTTTTGTGACTGAAAAGCACAGCTCTTTTGCAACAGCGTTCAAACGTTATAACGTCTATACAACATAGCATTTGTACGTGTTAGCGTGTAAACGTTATAACGTCTGACTAGAGGAGATTTACTTGCATGCAGCAATCCAACTCATACTCTTCCATATTCACACCCACTTCTTATTTACTTGCTTTATTTATGTTCTTAGTCTTAATACCAACTTTTAGTGCCGATTTATCACTTGTTTCACTTGTGTTTTAAAGACTTGAACTCTGAAAGTTAATCAATCCTCGTGGGAACGATCTCTTACTTTTATCCACTTTATTACTTGTACGACGTGTATACTTGCACTGACATTGCGACTATAAAACACACACGCGCAAACAAGTTTTTGGCGCCGTTGCCGGGGATTGTATTTAACTTTTATTGCTCAACAAGAATTAAAACACTAGGTGAAAGAATTCTGCTGCGTTGTTTGTTGTTTTTGTGAGTGAGCAGGTAAACGTTACAGCGTATGCTTAGTTCCAGTTCAAGCTCTAGTTCAACTGAACCAGGGAGTGGATCTGAGCCTGAATTCTACCCAGAACCTGAAAGAACCTTCAGGCGACTAAGGAGACAACAAAGGTTAAGAAGGCAGCAACAACACCAGCAATTTCAGCCACCAATCATGTCTGAACATGGTACTGGTGGTAGAAGCTCTAGAGGTGGACGAACTCCAAGAGGAGGGAGGCACTCTGATGCTGGAGGTAGAGAACGTGGCCGTGGACCACAAACTCATACAGAAACCTATGTGGATGATGAACACTGGCAGAGACAGCAACTCATCAATGCAGGGCCACAAGACATGGTCAATGACAGAGACAGGCCTATGCGTGATTATGCCGTGCTCAATCCTGCCCATTTACAAACAGGCATTGCAAGACCACCTATTCATACTGGTCACTTTGAATTCAAGCCAATGATGTTCCAAATGCTGCAGACTGCAGGGCAATTTGGGGGTTTTCCTCAAGAAGATCCTTATGCACATCTAAGGCAATTTTTGGATGTGTGTAGCAACTTTGTCATCCCTGGAGTCTCAGAAGATGCCTTCCGATTGAAGCTGTTTCCATATTCTCTTAAGGATAAGGCCAAGAATTGGTTGAACTCCTTAGAGCCAAATTCAATTCACACTTGGGATGAGCTAGCTGAGAAATTTCTTGGAAAATACTTCCCTCCCAACAAAAATGCCAAGTTAAGAAATGATATCACTTCCTTCAAACAAAGGGAAGGGGAATCATTATTTGAGGCTTGGGAAAGATGGAAGGAATTACTAAGAATGTGCCCACACCATGGTATACCTGTGGTTATTCAAATGGAGACTTTCTATAATGGTTTAGATCAGCCTACCAGGCTTATACTTGATGCTTCATCCGGTGGTGTCATATTGAACATGTCTTTCTCTGAGGCATGCAGGCTTATTGAAGACATAGCTACTCATAATGCCCATTGGCCTTCTGAAAGATTCACTCCTGGAAAGAAGGCTGGTGTCCATGAGATCAGTGAAGTAACTGCCCTTTCTGCTCAGGTTGCTTCTCTTACCAACATGATTAAAAACTTGAGCACCCCAAACGTGGCAACGTCTGAAACACAAACTGCTGCAGCTGTTGAACCAACACCATCTGGGGGAGTAGTGTGTGTCTATTGTGAAGGAGGGCATGCTCTACGAAGAGTGTCCACATAACCCTCAGTCTGTAAACTTTGTATCACATAACAAAGGTAACAGTCCCTTCTCCAACTTTTACAATTCAAATTGGAGAAATCACCCAAATTTTAGTTGGAAGAACAACAATTCTTTGAATGCTAGCGATGCTGCTCCTGCAACACCCCCAGGATTTCCTCCTCAACAACAAAAGCAGTATATGCAGAATAACAACAACAATTTGGAAGCCTTGATGAAAACTTTCATAAGCGATTGTAGGGCAACCTTACAGACCCATGAGTCTTCAATCAAAACCTTGGAAAACCAAATTGGGCAGATAGCCTCAGCTCTTACTCAAAGACAGAATGGATCTCTTCCATCCACAACTGAAACACCCTCTTCATCAAAGTCAAATGGTAAAGATGTGGTGAATGCACAGGTAAATGCTATCTCTTTAAGAAGTGGAACTGAGTATCCTGACCCATCTATGCCTAAGGAACCCAAGGTGCCAGAAGAGGAAAAGGACAAAAACAGAAATGGAGAAAAAGAGAAGATTATTCCAGATACTGTGCCAGACGTTACAACGTCTAGTTCTGAACCAGGAATCAAGACTGTTCCTAAGCTTGTACCTGAATATCCTCCTCCACCCTACCCTCAAAGACTAAAGAAAGCTCATGAAGACAAGCAATTCAGCAAGTTCATGGAGATGCTAAAACAGCTACACATAAACCTTCCCTTGGTTGAAGCTCTACAGCAGATGCCCAACTATGCCAAGTTCCTAAAGGATATCATCACCAAAAGAAGAAGGCTAGGGGAGTTTGAAACTATTGCTTTAACTGAAGAATGTAGCTTAATTATGCAGAATAAACTCCCTAGAAAACTGAAGGATCCTGGCAGTTTTACTATACCATGCTCCATTGGAGATTTTTACCTTGGCAAAGCTTTATGCGACTTGGGGGCAAGTATTAACTTGATGCCCAAGTCCATTTATGAAAAACTTGGTATAGGGACTGCCAGACCTACTTCTTTAAGTCTTACATTAGCTGATAAAAGTAGAGTTTATCCTGAAGGCATATTAGAAGATGTTTTGATCAAAGTTGACAAATTTGTTTTTCCAGTGGACTTTGTTATTTTAGATTTTGATGCAGATAAGGAAGTTCCTATCATCTTGGGGCGACCATTTCTGGCCACTGGAAGGACACTCATTGATGTGCAGAAAGGAGAATTAATCATGAGGGTCAATGACCAAGAAGTCAAGTTCAACGTCCTCAACGCACTCAAGTATCCAGAACCTAACACAGAGGAATGCTCTTTTGTGGTTGCCCTTGACCATGTGGTTCGAAAAACAATTCAATAAAGATAATGACCACTTGGAGAAGATTCTGGGCAAAGATGAGATTCAAGAGTTGTTAACAGAAGAGGCTGCTCAGTCAAACGTTACAACGTCAACTACAGACGTTGTCACGTCTGACTCCCCTGGCGTAGACAAAGAAGTATGAATCTTTGGGGCAAGAAGACTCCAATCTCAAGAAGATAGTTCCTTCCATTGAAGAACCACCCACACTGGAGCTGAAAGTGTTACCTGATCACCTGAAGTATGCCTTTCTGGGGGAAAATGATTCTTTACCTGTAATCATTTCTTCTAATCTCTCACAAGAGCAGGAAAGTGATCTCATTAGCACCTTGAAAAGGCACAAGAAAGCCATTGGTTGGCAAATGGTAGATATCAAGGGTATCAGTCCCACAATCTGTATGCACAGAATTGTCTTAGAAGAGAATGCAAAGAACAGCATTGAAGGACAAAGGAGATTGAACCCGATAATGAAAGAGGTGGTCAAGAAGGAAATCATCAAATGGTTAGACGCAGGAATCATCTACCCAATTAGTGACAGCTCATGGGTGAGCCCAGTTCAATGTGTACCAAAGAAGGGTGGAGTTACTGTGGTGACCAATGACAAAAATGAATTGATTCCAACAAGGACAGTGACTGGATGGAGGATATGTATGGACTACAGGAAGCTGAACAAAGCAACCAAGAAGGACCATTTTCCTCTACCATTTATTGACCAGATGTTGGATAGACTTGCAGGCAAAGAATTCTATTGTTTCCTTGATGGTTACTCAGGATATAACCAGATAGCTATTGTGCCTGAGGACCAAGAGAAGACCACATTCACTTGTCCTTATGGTACCTTTGCCTTCAGAAGGATGCCATTTGGGCTGTGTAATGCTCCTGCAACATTCCAGAGGTGTATGATGGCTTTATTCTCAGATTTTATTGAAAAATCCATGGAAGTTTTCATGGATGACTTTTCAGTCTATGGAGACTCATACAAGGCATGCTTGGATAACTTAGAAGGAGTTTTAATAAGATGTGAAGAGACCAACTTAGTACTCAACTGGGAGAAATGCCACTTTATGGTCCAAGAGGGAATTGTTTTGGGGCATAAGATTTCAAAGAAAGGATTGGAGGTGAATAAAGCAAAAATTGATGTTATTGACAAATTACCTCCACCTACCACTGTCAAAGGTATTAGAAGTTTCTTAGGGCATGCTGGTTTTTACAGAAGGTTTATCAAGGATTTCTCAAGAATTTCTAAACCTTTGTGTCTGCTGCTGCAACGCGATAACGTCTTCAATTTTGATGAGCAATGTCATGAAGCCTTCCAGAAATTGAAGACTGCCCTTATAACAGCTCCTGTAATAGTCACTCCTGACTGGTCCAAACCATTCGAATTAATGTGTGATGCGAGTGACTACGCTGTGGGAGCTGTATTGGGTCAAAGGTATGGAAAATTTTTTCACTCTATCTATTATGCTAGTAAAACCTTAGATGATGCCCAATTAAATTACACTGTAACTGAGAAAGAGTTACTGGCTGTTGTATTTGCTTTTGACAAATTTAGATCATACTTGGTGGGTGCAAAAGTTATTGTTTTTACTGATCACTCAGCCATCAAGTATTTGATTGCTAAAAAAGATGCAAAGCCACGACTCATCAGATGGGTTCTCCTCCTCCAAGAATTTGACTTGGAAATTCATGATAAAAAGGGGGTGGAGAACCAAGTTGCTGATCACCTTTCTAGGCTTGAGAATGTTGATGCAGGTACAGGTGCAGAGGAGATAAAAGAAAATTTCCCTGATGAAAAACTGCTGACAGTAGCCACAGTAGCTGAAGACGTTACCACGTCTATGGCAATTTCTTCAAACGTTACAACGTCTGATGTTACTGCACCCTGGTATGCTGATATAGTCAACTTCCTAGTCAGCAAGATTGTGCCTGTGGATTTCAACCACCAGCAAAGAAAAAAGTTCTTCCACACCGTGAAGCACTATTTTTGGGATGAGCCCTATCTGTATAAGATGTGTCAAGATCAGTTGCTTAGGAGATGTCTTGCTGAAAAAGAACAACTTCATGTGTTACAACAATGTCATGCATCACCTTATGGAGGACATTTTGGAGGAACCAGAACTGCAGCAAAGGTATTACAGTCAGGGTATTATTGGCCAACACTCTTCAAAGATGCTCATGAATTAGTGAAAAGCTGTGATAGATGCCAAAGAACTGGAAACATCTCCAACAAGCAAGAAATGCCATTGACAAATATCCTTGAAGTGGAGCTGTTTGATGTGTGGGGAATGGACTTCATGGGGCCATTTCCTATGTCTCATGGAAACTTATACATTTTGGTAGCTGTGGATTATGTGTCAAAATGGGTGGAAGCCATTGCATTGCCCAATAATGAAGCCAAATCAGTCAGCAAATTCCTTAAGCAAAACATCTTCACAAGATTTGGTACTCCAAGAGCTATAATCAGTGATGAAGGCTCTCACTTCTGTAACAAGCTGATTGAGAACCTATTGGCTAAGTACGGAGTGAAGCACAAGATTGCTACAGCTTATCACCCACAGACAAGTGGTCAAGCAGAAATTTCCAACAGAGAAATTAAAAGAATACTTGAGAAGATGGTTGGTCCAAACAGGAAGGATTGGTCCCTGCACCTTGATGATGCATTGTGGGCATATAGGACAGCATTTAAGACACCACTGGGCATGTCACCATACAAGCTAGTCTTCGGAAAAGCTTGTCACCTGCCCATTGAACTCCAACACAAAGCTCACTGGGCACTGAAGCAACTAAACTTAGATCATTCAAAGGCTGGAGAAGCAAGGCTCCTTCAACTAAATGAGCTAGATGAATTCAGGCACACTGCCTATGAGAATTCAGTAATCTATAAGGAGAAGACCAAGAAGTGGCACGATCAGAAAATTCAAAGAAGGGAGCTAGTAGAAGGACAACCAGTTTTGCTGTTTAATTCAAGGTTAAAGTTGTTCCCTGGGAAGCTAAAATCAAGATGGTCAGGACCTTTCAAGCTGGTAAAAGTCTATCCTCATGGTGCTGTGGACCTGTTTGATGAGAAAACTAATTCCATTTTCAAAGTCAATGGCCAAAGAGTGAAGCATTACCATGGAGAACATGTGGTTAGGGACAAGACCACAGTGGCTCTCAACAACCCCTGAATTCAAAAAGGGAATAGTCTGGCTGAAGACTCTTAAAGCAAGCGCTCTTGGGAGGCAACCCAATGGTTTTAACTAACCAGCAATTTTGTGTCTTTAAATTTTTGTTTTGTGCAGGAATGGGAGCTGAAGTAGGGAAAACGTTATAACGTCTCTGCGTGTCTAGGATGTTGTCACGTTTGCTGCCTGGGTAAAGTTTTAAATGAAAAAGAAAAGAAAATGAGTCAAGCAGTTTTCAAATGAAAAAAAATTTTTAAATGAAAATGATTTTTAGACGTGACTGCCAAAGTGACCATGACGTCACTTCCAACGGTTACCCCTTTTTCCCAAACCCACGCCACCACCTACTTCTCAACTTCCCATAAAACCTCCCCAATAAGCACTCACCAGTTACAATCACCAAAACCATCTTCAGACACTTTCAGAAACCGCAATCTTATCCCTTCCCCCAAATCTCAAATCTCAAATCACCCACTCTCCAGAAAACTCATTCAATCACCATGACAAAAACCAAGCAAGCTACAGTAAAATCATCTGGTAAAGGAAAGAATGTCAACCCAAGTTCTTCCTCTGCTCAAATTCCAGAAATCCCCATTCCTTCAAAGAAGAAAGCCTTGCTGCCAGAAAGGGGCTTCAGCTTGGAAAACCCAAATCCTGACTTTCTCGCAACAGTGGCAGCATTGGGATGGCAGAAATTTGTAGTTCACAGAAAGGAATACATTGCAACTCTGGTGCATGACTTTTACAAAGGAATCGTTGAAAGAACCGATGGAGAGCTTTCAAGCACCTCCATCGTTCGAGGTGAAGAAGTCAAATTTGGTGTAAGAATCATAAATGACTACTTTGGGCTAGGTTACTATGGCAAGGCAGTTGAGGTGAAGCAAAAGACTTACGGAGTGGCAGAGATGACTGAAATCAAAGAAAGGATATGTGTTGAAGGAGCTGTTTGGGAGCGAAGAGGCGACCATGGGAATGAATTCAAAATTTTGAAGAGATACCTTTGTGATGAGGCCAGTGCTTGGTTTCATTTCATCAGGCATTGCTTGATACCCACTTCTCACACTCTCTGGGTTGATAAAGAGAGGCTGATTGCTATTGATGCCATTATGTCAAGAGATAAGATTGAGGTGGGTAAGCTCATCAACAGGGAGATTAACAAATGGCAGAACAGGAAGGATGGATACCTATATTTCCCTTGTTTAATCACTGATCTCTGCATGGAGGCTGGAGTGGAGATTGAAGCATCTGAGCTAAGAGAGGAACCCCAAGGGGCATTCTCTACAAAGTTCAAAGCTAGGCAGAGAGCTGCAGATGCTGCCACGTCAGTTGATGCACAGACGTTACAACGTCTGGTGCACCAGCAAAACAGCCTAGCCAAGTTTGTCAATGAGCAATTTGAGTGGCAAAAGAAGGTGATTGCACAGACAACAAAAGGCAAGATGGTGATTGAAGAACCAGTACTTCCAGATTGGATGCAAGAGGAAGATGAAGACAACATACCCTTATCAACAATGAACCTCAGGGCAGTGAAGAAGGAAAAAGTCAAGAAAGCAAGAAAACCAGCCACAAAAAGAAAGAGCCCAGCAAAGAAAAAGCAGAAGAAGGTAAGTAGTGAGGAAGAAGAGCTCAAATCAGCTGATATGGATAGCATCAGCGAGAGTGATGCAGAGGAATCAAAGAAGGTGAGTAGGGAAATCCTAAGTGATGATGAGGAAGAAACACACTCAGAAGAGAAAGGAAGCTCCAGTGATAAGACTGATATTGAGGCTGACTCTCCACCCACCCAAATACTCAAAGAACCAACCCAACCCACACCTCCATCACCAAAAGCCAAACAACCCCAACCCTCAGCTAAAGAACAATCCACCCATGACCAAAACATCCCCAAAACACCACAATCTGAACCTCAAGATCAACCCATTTCAAAACCAACCCCCACTCAACCTGAACCAACTAAAGAGCCATCACAACCATCCATTCCAGAAGTAACCAGTGCAGACGTGACTACGTCTGAGCCAACTGCTGTTGAAACCAACCCAGACCCACAACTCATTCCCCCACCCAAAAGGAAAAGATTCAAGACTGTACCCACCCAGAGTCCATTTGGGAAGAAGAAAAGGCGTGAATTAGCCGCTGCAAGTGAAGCAGCAATACATGGTGAAGAAGAAGAACAACTAGTTGATGCTCCTGCAACCAAAAGGCAAAAGTTGCAGGTAAGAAAGAAATCTGAAGCTGCTAAAGACAAGCCAACAACAGCCACCAGTGCAGCATTTGTTGCTGCTAGTGGTTCAGAGAATGCTCCTGCTGTTGTTGCTGAAGAAAAAGCTGCAGACGTTACAACGTCTCAAGAGCCAGAGGTTGAAAAAGCCCAGGTGGAACCCAAAGAGCAGCAGCAGATTCATCCTGCAGAGCTGGAAAAGCAGAAAGCATGGGAGGAAGCAAAGAAAAGAGTTGCTGCGAGCAGTGCAAAGATGCCCCAAGAAGCTGAAATCTCAGTTGATGCTGGTGATGGTGAAGGAGAAAAGAAGAAGAAGGAAAAGAAAAAGAAGACTATGCAAGCAAGCGTCCCAGCCAGACAGAGTGGAAGGCTCAGGTCTGGTGCTCTGAACAAGTAAGTTAGCCCTCTTTTTAGCAGTAGTATAGTTATAGTTTATAATTTCAGTACAAATAAATAGCTGTCCAGACGTTACAATGTCTAGAGAGTTAGTAGTCAGTAGTTTGTTTTGTTTCTGTTATGTGTGAATGTTCCTCTCTCATTTTTCAAATTCAGTGAGCAGTGGGGACACTGCTCATCTTTCTGTTTGGGGGGGGGGGAGGATCATTTCTATGTTTCGTGCATGCATAAAATCAAATGCAAAATCAGTTTACTTTCCTACTCGAGTAATCATCAAAAATGTTTCTCTTTGGGCTAAATCTAAGAATGACTTGGTGTGAATGTGTGTGAGTAGCTGATGCATGCTTAAATGAATAGAATTGATTACTGCTTCCACACAAACTCTGTTTTGAGGAAAACCTAGTTAGCTAGGGACTATTTGATGCTAAAACTAGTTTTGGTTGACTATGGTGATGGCAGAACTTGATTAAAAACTCAGAGTAGCAGTAGAAGCTAAGTTTGGGGGTACATCAGGTTGTACTAAGGCTGGGTGCAAAGACTGTAGGATGATTAGTGCTTGTGTAGTGTGAGTGCAACGTTGTAACGTCTACCCGTAACGTTATAACGTATGCCGTGTGTGTTTGTGTTATCAAACGTTGTAGCGTCTCTCCCATAAACGTTATAACGTCTACTCCAAAAAGACCAAAAAGTATGTGTTGTTTCAAATAAGTGGAAAAATCCACATGTTCTCTGTGTTGACTGCAATTTCCCGAAACAAATACTGGGTACCCCAAATATCCCAATCCTAAATTGTCAAATTCAAAGGATCAAAAAGGAGAAAATCACAAAAAAACTCCAAACCAAAAGTGAAGTAAATCAAAAGAAAAGTTGCTCAGTAATGAGGGGTTGCAGTCCTCTGTGTGTTTTGTGTTGTGTGAGTTAGAAAAGTAGTTTGCACAAATCTAGTCCTAGCACCCAAGTTAAGACCCTTTGTTGTGCTTCAAATAACCCTCATGTCTTATGTGGAAATGTTAGCCTACTCTCTGTTTTGAAAGATGTTATACTCTCACCATATGGAAACCACTCTTTCATAAGCTAGGATAGCTTCTGAACCTAGCTAGGAAAAGAATTGATACAGAGATCACACACTCACTTTGGGCAGTAATGAATCTAGAATGTAATTGTGCATTGGTGCGTGAGTGTGTAGTGAAAGTCTGAAGAAATTAGCCCCTTGAGGAAAATTTTTGATCAAAAATGGATGAACAGGGTGTAAACTGTTGGTGTATTTAATTTCTTGCATCTTTTCATATGTTGTATTTCAATTGCTTGAGGACAAGCAATGGTTTAAGTTTGGGGGTGTGATAACTCATATTTATATGAGTTATTTATACTTATTCAAAGTAAATCATGCAAGTTCTCTGGCAATAGTAGGTTGTTTCTATTAAGTTTCTGTTAGTTTATTGCTTTTTAGTTAGAAAGGGGCTAAATTACAAATTCTATGCATTTTGGCACCAATTGGCGCCTTTGTGAGCGTTTTGATGCTTCTTGTGTTTGTGCAGTAAACTGAACGTAGCAACGTCTCTCATCACGTCTGAAGAAGGGCAGCAGAGCAAGAAAGAAATATCTTATTTTGGCACGCAAGAAATGATGGCCAAAGATCTAGAAATGCAGAAGATCTTCTCTCTCCTCAGTGCTGACGCGGCTGACGCACTGTAGCAGTGCGGTGTCACTTCAGGGCAGAGTCAACTCGCAAGCAAGCTTGGAAGGTGGGGAATGACATCAGCAAGCATGTGACCCTCTTTTGACCATGGCTATTCTCTCTCTACAAAAAGGCAAGGGTGCACCATGCGGATTACACACGAATTCATCATCATCCACCTTCCTCCACTTCCAGAGGAGTTTTCTAAAAGAAGTTCTGGACACAGACTTCTTCATTTGAACTCTCCTCAAGCTCCATTTTTATTTCCATTCGCACCCATTACTGTGAAGTTCAGACGTTGCAACATCTTTACAGCGTGCATGAAGGAAGGCTACTTAGGCGTATCTTTTGCGTTTAATCTCCTTTTCTCTATGTACGGTATTTGGATTTTAACTCCTTTTCTTTCTGTAAGGATGCTCAGCATGAGCTAAACATTCGTAGTTGGGTTGTTGTTTTGCATGTAATGAACCTCTAGTCTAATGCTATGAAGTATTGATGTTTATGCGTTTTAAATCTTTGCATGTTAATATTTCCAAACTTGTTTTGAACTGGCCACTTAAAATAAGTAGATTCATAGGTACAGACATGGTCTATGAAAAGAACTCAAAGATTTATGTGAATGAAAAGGTGCACTAAAGACATTTAGGCATTTTTATCTAAGTCTAGACATAGAATGGATAATAGTTTATAGGACATTGCTGTGGGTACTTAAAATACAGGAGTAGGCCTACTTAGAACCTAGACATAGGAATTCTAGTACTTGAAGCTCTGACGTTTTGTGACTGAAAAGCACAGCTCTTTTGCAACAGCGTTCAAACGTTATAACGTCTATACAACATAGCATTTGTACGTGTTAGCGTGTAAACGTTATAACGTCTGACTAGAGGAGATTTACTTGCATGCAGCAATCCAACTCATACTCTTCCATATTCACACCCACTTCTTATTTACTTGCTTTATTTATGTTCTTAGTCTTAATACCAACTTTTAGTGCCGATTTATCACTTGTTTCACTTGTGTTTTAAAGACTTGAACTCTGAAAGTTAATCAATCCTCGTGGGAACGATCTCTTACTTTTATCCACTTTATTACTTGTACGACGTGTATACTTGCACTGACATTGCGACTAGAAAACACACACGCGCAAACATGGGTCAAGCCTAATTAATTAAGGGTGTGGTTTGTGTGATCGATTTGAACATCTTGCTTTGCCTCTATTTCTTCTTCTTTTTCATAAGCATGTTGCATCCATATGCATTCTTCTTCTATGTTTGCTTTTGTTTAAAATAATAGACAGTTACTTCTTTGCTTAAATGCTTAGTTCCCTCATGCATATTTCCCCTCTCTTGTCATGTCCCCTTCTTCTTTGCTCGCTCTCTTGAGGTAAGTAGTGCATTGTTGTAGGCACCCTAGATTAGTTGTATTTGATTGGTATTGAACCCTAGGGTAGACGACATGTTATTGCTTTCTATTGTCTGGACTGTTTTGGGTTTTCATTTGCAGGTGGGGTAGTTTTTTTTAGGAAATGCCCTTCGCACACACACACACTTGTACCTTGAGGCTATATGATTAGAGAAAGAGACCATAACCCAGGTCTATTAGGATACCATAGGATGAGTGGATTCGAGTAGTGGGAGCCCATAAGGACCTTTGTCCGTTTGGCTACTCGCGAAAGTTTCAATCAGAGTTGTGCTCTTTTATGATGCTTCGTATCTAGCAGTTTGCTGCATTTACGGGGATTCTCATGAGAAGGACTGTGGCTCTGATGGCCTTTGTGAGGGTGTGAATAGAGCTACATGAGAAGATTATCCCTAAAGTGCCTTAGATCATAGGTTCTACCCCCTTTTAGGTCACAAGGGCTTCCCAAATTGTGTGCTGCACTGTTGCATTTCGTCCAGTTAATTTTTCCCTCAAAGATTTTCAAAAATAAAAAAAAGAGATATGATTTTCCCTTAAACACCTATATGAGGTGGCATATAGTGTGAAAGTTTTCTAAATTCCGCCTGTGAATACCCTCCTTATGCAGAAACCTCAAAAAAGAAGTATCTTGCATCCTGCATCATTGCATCATTACATCATTGCGGCATTTGCATTAAATAAAGTTCCAGTTTTAAAAAAAATTATTCATCTTGCATTTCATTTCATTGCATAAAAATGAAAAAAAAATTATCATCTTCATAGCGTAAGCATTTCGTTTATAATCAAAAAAGAGGAAAAAGCTCCTCGCCAAGTTCATCCAAAACATGGCATTCATGCATAAGCATTATTTCAAAAAAAAGACCCGTAGAACTACGTAAGCTTTGATTCCTCATTACAATGGGGATACGTAGGAGCGGGTCATACCCCGTCAAGCACATTTTTCTAAAACCTCTTTTTTTCCAATAAATCATTTGCATCTCCAAATAGTTTTCAAAATCATGTTCCAAAACTAAAAATGAAAAAATGAAAAGTTTCCAATGCATGCATCTTCTCTAAACAAAGAGAAAATAGAAAAGCTCTTCATGTAAAAGCTCAATGAGTAAAAGTGCGCCTTCGAATGACGAAGGGTAATATCTCAAATTTGTTTGTGCACTACAAATTTGAGATGTTACTCTACGATATCGGGCCACTTTGACCCTATCAAGTGAGGTTTGTTTTCAAATAAGAGAATAAGTTTGAGTTAACCAAATGTCGAAGCATTTCAGTATATTGCGTGAAGTATTGAGTCAGGATCCACTCAATGTTTCATGCAAGTTACTCAGAGTAACGACGATTGGTTGCCTCACGTCATCATTTTTACGAAAAAAGAAGATTTTGAAAGAAGAAAGGGTTACCGTTGTAGCCTTTCTCTTACCGGTTCATACGAAATAACGTACGGCCCGCATTTTCCAAAAAAAAAAACCAAAAAAAAAAAGAGCTTAAGCTATTGCCAATAAAAACCCTTTCATTTATCCTGCATACACATGGAGCATCATCATCATACATAAAACAAAATTTTCAAAAAAAATGGTAAAAAGCAAAACTTTCAAAAAATCATCATAGTCTTTTCTTGTACCGGGCTACATGGGGTGATGTTCCCAAAATTTCAGTCACCAAACCTGAGAAAATGTTTTCATCTTATTTTTTCACATGCATGTCAAGTCGCATTATCACCGTCATTTTCATATAAAAACATCATTTGCATTGCATAAAACAAAAACTTGATAAAATTCATACATGTATTTTTCTCAATCTCATTTAGATTTGTCAGGAGTGCATTCTCCGCACGTGTGCGTTTCCATTCACTAAGGCTTTTTCCCCTAATTTTCTCGAAAGATCCAAAAATCGTGTCTTATTAGGAGGTCTCATGCATTATTGTTGTCCTTTTTTCACACATCATGAAAAATAATACATTAACCTCTCATTTTGCATGCATTTCCATTCAATAAAAACCATGTCTTCCCACGCATGTTTTTTTGTGAGTATCATGCATTTCATTGCACAAAAAATGAAAACAAGAAAGCATCTCATTCATAATCATGAATAAAAATCATCATCAAATTTATTCAAAATGTAGCATTCATGCATCATTTCATTAACCTCATCACTTTAGTTCAAATACATCATTCCTCCATACATGCATCTTTCAAAAAGGAAGGGGCATTGGCATTTCATACCTTGCCTTGCCTCTAAAAAATCATCATTTAGAAAAAAAAAACATCATTCCTGCATCTTCCATCATTCGAAAGAAAAATGGGGCATCGGCATTTCATATCTTGTCTTGCCTCTATAAAAAATCATTTTGAAAAGAAGCAGCATCCTTGCATCATTCATCATCCAAGGATGCATTGGCATTTCATATTTCGTCTTGCATAAAAAGAAAGCACCAAAAAGAAAAAGAAAAAAAAACTTTTAGAATAATCACACTTTTCAAGTGAATATGCTTTCATGCATTTCATTTTCATCATGTATACATCTTAATGTTTTCATCCATGCATTGCGTAAACAAAAATGTTGTGATGAGAGACGAGATGTTCTTGCAAAGTAATCTTTCCTTTTGGAAAAGTTTACCCTCACTCATTTGCAAACTCAAGGTGTTCCAAGACACTCAGTTTTTTCACATCAATAGCTCATTTGTATTTCCTTCAAAAAAAAAGACATTACATCTCATCCATTCCATGATAAAAGACTGAAACAGTTCATCAAAAAAAAGGGTTTTCATATCATGTTTTAACCAATGTTAACTCTCTGTGAAGCGTTCTTCTAGTAAGCATGCATGCCACGTGTAGTTTCTCTTGTTTGAGTCAGTCAATTTCCTTCATTTATCATCATTCCCCATCCAAGTCTAATCCCGCCCCGTCCACCCCTAAAGCGCATATTCTCTCCCATCAGTGCATACTTGACTTTTGGTTCATTCTCACTAACACTTTAAGTCCTCCATGCTGGGGCAATTCTGTGATCACTAATTTTCCTTGTCGGTATCATATTCCCTTAGTGCAAATCTTTCTAAAAAATACATAATAAATAAAAAGATAAAATAAGCTCGCTAGGCTGAAAACCCGCAAAGGGCGGCCTAGGCAAAAAAGAGCGCCCGGTGGATCGAAAACTCGCAAAGAGCGGTCCAGGCAAAAAAAATAGGGCAAAAGAGCAAACACACGAAGATAGATAAATTATTGTCCTAAAGTTAAGTCTTACAGAAATAAGCAATCAGGACTTGAAATTTGGTCATCTCTCCATAACCTCAAGAACCTAAAATCCCAGAAAATCCATTTCCTACCCCTCTTAAGCCAAAGATTCAAAATCACAAAAATACCCTTTGTTATTCATCTTAAGCCAAGAAAAGCCCAAGATATCCCCATCACTCTGGACGAGGGTTAATTCCACATCAAAGATGGTATATCATTCTCACCCAAGTCAAAAGGAAAGGAAATCCACAAAAGGAGGGGAATAACAAAGTTTCAAAAAGGAGAATCCCAAAATGAAGAAAGGAAGACAAAGGGAGTATAAATTAAGAGTCAATACATTTTGTCATGAAGCATGAGAGCTCCCCTTCAAAGAGGCCCTCAGTTTCAATGGGTTCAATCATTTCTCCTTTCAAAAAAAAAAAATTCATTAGGTTCAATCATTCCTCCTTTCAAAAAAAATCCTCAATTCATTGGGTTTAACCATCTCTTCTTTCATAAAACCTTCAAACACCTCATTGGGTACGACCACCCCCAAATACCTCATCAAATTTAATAACCATTTCCTTCACAAATCATTGACCATCGGCCAACACCGAATAAGACCCATCCTCCCCATCAACCCCAAACACTTCATTAAGCTCAATCATCCCCTTCTCCACATCACAGCCCTAAAAAGTCCATTCCGATCAATTACTAAATGCCTTCGGTTTCTCAAGTTTTAATTTTAGGACAAATAAGTTTATCTATATGCGACGTGTTTGCTCAAAAAGAAAAAACAAACAATCAGAAAAAAGAAAGCTGCTCAAAAAGAAAAAAAAAACAAACAATTAAAAAAGAAAGTTGGTAAAAAAGGAGAAGGACTTGCACTCCAAGATGCATTCATGTTACATTAAAACAAGGTCTAGTGGTCACCAAGTGGGGCCTCTCCTCATATTAAAAAGTCAAAACTTTCATTGCATTTGGGTTGTTCTTAAAGAAAACCAAAAGTGTGTACTAGGGGGCATTCCCTTCATATCTCACTCCACTCAACTTTGGGGAGGTTTGTTCATTGCCCACCCCATTCATATATCACCCTCAGTTCATAACTATCACCATAACTCTATCGCCTTTCACAACTTCACTCAAAGAAACCATTTGAAATGTCATTCGAAAGTGGGGCAAGTGCGTTACCATTCCTTCACCTCATTCATTCCTACAAAACCTCACCGGGGCAATCTCTCAACTCACTATCCTAAGCAAGGCCTTGTCATTCTAATTGGGGCAGCTTTGTCCTTGTTATGACTGGGGCGACATCAAACTTTATGGGTTGAGACAAAATCTCTTTTGATCCACCTTCCCTTTCAAAAGCCGAAGCATTCCCAGTTCATCATCTTCTGCGCCCCTAGTTGTTGTCACCACAAGACAGGGGCAAACTATTCACTCATCAAAGACCTGAATTGGGGCAATCTTGTATCTCTTGATCCCTCACAGGCTTCGGCAATAGCCATGTCGGTCATTCCTTCACTTGCCATAAAAGTCCATGCCCTAAACCAATTCCAAGTTAACTGACTCATTCATTCACATTTGCACTCCTATGCATGCTTACTAGACAATGCTTCAAAAGAGAGAGCACAAGTTGTTTACGTGATCTCTAAAATTCAGTCATCATGGAAAGAAAGAGAAAACAAGTGAGGTTGTTCGTAAATAAAAACCTTGAGAACACCGGAGTTTGAATCAAATTCAATTTTTCAACAGAATGGTCAATAATCATCTCAATTCCTTGCATCCAAAGTCTCGCATATCGTCATCACAAAAATGTTTACCTCATGCATCTAGGCATTTCAATCTATTCATTATAGCATATGCATCAAAGCATTACTTTTGCATCTTCACATTTTGTGCATTCATCACATAGCAAAAAGAAAAAAACGTTCCACGTCAGTTGCGCCATATTAATACTTGCATTTCATAGAGGAAAATAGTAAAGAAGAAGAGCAGAAATCTTTTCATTGCATTGGCATCATATTAATGTTCGCACTTCATAAAAAGGAAAAGAACAAAATCGTTGCATGTCATTCATCATCAGAGCATTACATTTTGCATCAGATATTTCATAGAAAAAGCAAAGAAAGCAAAAGGAAAACAAAGAAAAGAAACCACAAAAGCCTTCCATATCATTCACCATTCCACAAGATACTAATCATTGCATGCGCCATTGCATCATCAAAATTCTTCAGACCATTAGATCAATACAGACATATGTTGACCCATAAACCAGACCTTTGTGTCCATAATTGAAAGATACTCCCTTGATCCCAGGCGATCCTCATTTCATGTCTTCTCATTCATTGCTTTTTCATTAGTACATCCAGTGTTGACTCTCACTCGCAAACTCCAAACAAACAACAAAAAGAACAGAAACATTCCCTGTCATCCAGCATTCCATATCATTCATCATTTCATCATAAGCATTGCTTTGTCATTCAATCCTCAAACATTAAAGCGGTGCATTTGCATCATATTAACGTTAGCATTTCCATAAAAGAAAAAGAACAAAAATCATTGCATCAAACATCAGAGCATCGCATCATATTAATGTTTGCATTTCGTAGAAGAAGCAAAAAAGAAACAAACAGAAGTTAGAACAGGAGCATTCCATTCATCAAAGCATCAATCACCGCATACACTTGCATTCAAACATCCAAGCATTATGTTGATATTTGCATTTCATAAACTACAAAGAAGAAGCAAATACAAAAGAACAAAAGCATTCCATAATATTCCAGACATCAATCATGGCATATGTTTGCATTACATGTGTCATTCATTGCATTGCTAAGCAAAATGCGGACAAACACAAGATGTTAATCCTCATGCCTAGTCCCAAGAATCAGCACTTCAAGTGTCAGTCTTCAATCTAATTCTCAAGACAGTCATCCTGGACTTGTCAGTCTCAAAATCTCATCCCCAGTCGCTCCTTCAGTTCGGAGTTCAAATGCTCTTTCAGTTTAGAGTTCAGCCGCTCCTTCAGTACAGAGTTCAAATGCCCTCGGGTCCCAAGTGGTTCATTAAAAGCACGCTAAGTGTTCAGTTACTGCTTTCCTTCTAGCAAACCAAGCATTCATCATCATTGCATCAGACATTAAATCAAGTCTCAAAATACAAAATCATTTTCAATAAATAGGAGACTAAGTCAAATGTACATTCGAAATAGTCATCACGATAGGACACTTGAATTGATCACTCAAGAATCCTAGGGTCCCTATGCCAAAAAAAGAAAACAAACAAAAACATTCAGTGTCGTCTACATCATAGTAATGTTTGCATTCCAGAACCAAAATTCATCATCCCATCAAACATCAAAACAATACAGTTGCATCACATCAATATTTGCATCTCATAGAAGAAAAGAAAGCTAAAACATCTCATGGCATTCATCATTTCATATTATTCATCATTTTATAGCAATATTCCCATTTCATAGAAAAAGGCAAAGAAGGAAAAGTTTTTCATTGCATGTCATCTGCCATTTCATTACGTATTATCAAACACCGAAATTTTGCATTCGCATAAAAAGAGCAAGACAAAAAAAAAAGAAATTCAGACGTTTGCAAAAGAAAACAGCAATCATGACATTTGCATTGCATGCATTTGTTCATTTTCAGCTGCAGATACAAAGAGAGGATGAGCACTTTGGTGTTAGCCCTCGCCCCCATATTCCAGAAAATGCTCCCCCAAGTTGGGAGAGTTCAGAAGAAAAAAAGAAACAGAAAAGAAAAAAAAAGAAAAGAAAAGAAAGAGAGAAACAAAAAGAAAAGAAAAGAGAAAAAAAAAGAAAGAAAAAGAAAGAAGAGAAGCTAGAGAAAGAGAAAAAGACATATAAGAACAGGAGAAAATCATGCATTCATCAGACATAAGCAAAAGAAAAAGAAAATCATGCATTGCGTACAGACAAGAGAAGAAAAGGAAAATCATTGCATTCATCAAGCATATAAGAACAGTATAGGATCATGCATCCATCCGACATAGACAAAGGAAATAAGAAACTCATCATTCATCATAAGAAAAAAGAAAACAGCAATCATGGCATTTGCATTGCATGCATTTGTTCATTTTCAGCTACAGGTACAAAGAGAGGATGAGCACTTCGGTGTTAGCCCTCGCCCCCAGATTCCAGAAAATGTTCCCCCAAGTTGGGAGTTCAGAAAGAAAAAGAAAAGAGAGAAATAGAAAAGAAAGAAAGAAAAAAAAAAGAGCGCTCAAGCGCGCATTGCGGATTGGAGCCCAGAGAGATCATCGCTCCCTTCTGCCCAGGTCTCACATCGTGTACGAGCAACGCGATGGACCGCAGCCCCATGCGAGGCGCAACGGAATAGTTGTATCGAGCCTAAGATACAGTGGACGCCGTGCATTGATCTGTATATCGGTTCCGGAGCTGATAACGATCCCCCCAGTCGCTCGAAAGACCAACAGGAAGAGCGTGCTCCTCAAAGCCACGTGCAAACTCGGATTCGTCAAGAGTTCGTTTAAGGATTACAGGTTTTAGGCAGCCTGGGCAATTTACCGCTTTTTGCACGCCAAGTGCCCATTTTACCTTTTCTGTCTGCACGCCAAGTGTCCATTTTACCTTTTTTGTCTGCACACCAAGTGCCCATTTTACCTTTTCTGTCTGCACGCCAAGTGCCCATTTTACTTTTCTGCCTGCACGCAAGTGCCCATTTTACCTTTTCTGTCAGCACGTCAGTGTTCATTTACTGTTTTCGCATCAACACGAAAGTGTCTATCTTTCCTAAAACAAAAAAAAGGGGAAATTCGGGTTTCTCCAAATGGACAAAATTGGTATAATTTCTGAATTCTTATTTCTATTTTACCTTCGAAATATGTCTCGCGCAATTCATATTTCTTGGTAAAATCCAAATAAAGAGGGGCAGCTATCATACCCCAATTTTGTCCGGCTTAGGTCAAAACCCTAATTTTCCAAAAAAATAAATAAATTGAAGAGCGAAGAGCCTTATGCACTACATTTCGGATCCTAGAAGGCATTCCAAGGTTCTTGAAATCGTTTTTAGGGTTGGAACGCATTTTTTGGGCAAATTAGGGTTTTAGAGCCAAAAAGGGTATTTTGGTCAATTATAACGGTATTTCTTTTTTTCGCTTTCAAAAAGGCTCAAAAATATGTATAATTAAAAATAGAAATCTGAAATCAAAATATAAAAATGAATAACAAAATAATATTGGAAGCTTATTGTATTTTTAGAATTAGGGCTAATTCCTTTTTAGGTGCTTTTGCTTTTATCCATTTTTGGCCAAAGTAAGCACCAATTTTACAAGCAAACAACCTCCCTCACTCCATCCTCATGCTCCACGCCACCATCACCATCAGCCCACATCAAGTCTTTCATCATTTCTTTTACAAGCACACCTTTGAGTCCAATAACATTCAATACACAACATATTTTTTACCTTCCTTCTATCCACACCACTAAATACACACTAATTTCTTTACTTCCCTCTCACAACTTTAAACCCATTAGATCTTTGGCCTCCCAAGGAAATTCAATAAGAACAACTCACTCCTCTCCTCCCAAAGGACACACAAAATCGTAGCCCTTCTCCTCTCCCTCACTTCCTCTTGTTTTTCTTTCATCTCAAAGGAACCTTCCCATTTCTCCTACACCAAAAAACCCTAGCACACCAAAAACCTCCCCTTTTCTCTCCCAAAACCGTGGCCTCCCCACTCCCTTCCTTCATCCATTTTTGATTTCTTCTTCACCCAAACACCACCATCTCACTTCATTCTCATCCCTCTTTCATATACCTTCTCCATTTTCCATTCAAGATCAAACATCATCATCAAGGAAGGTTTTCATCAAGCTTTTTTGGGGTTGGAGTTGAAGTTCCTTGGAGATTCTTGTTGATTTGGTTTCTATTTTCTTCATCTCATTGCATTTTCTAGCTTGGATTTGAGGTAAAAACTTTCAAACCCTTGCATCATCTTCAACCCTTTCGCATTAAAACCCATTTTCCTCTTCGCTTTGCATTTCACATATCATCATCATTTTGTTTGAAATGTAGCTTGTTGTTGTTGGTGAGAGGAGCCTTAAACACTATTGACAAGCACTTAGGGAGGCTTGGGTGTTTAAGGTGCCTCTCACTCTTGAATAAATTGAGTCATGTTGTTTTGTGTTGATTTTTTGCATTTGTTGTGAAATAAAATTGTTGTTTCATGTGTTGTTTGGTTCGCATATCCTATTAAAGTTAGCTTTAATTTGATTTTGTTGTTTCTCTTTGCTTGATGGGGCTTAATCATGTTGTAGATATTTGATTTTAGTGTTTTCATGCTTAGATACTTTGTTTAGGTTTGCAAATTTCTTTTCTCACATAGATTTCGCACAAAGTAAAGAGTTTGAGAACAAATGTTGATTTGAGGTTTTAGTGTTTAAATTATGTGATTAATTGTTCCTAAATCTTGTTAGTATCTTTTGCTTGCTTGATTTTGGGAGTTTGATGAATAAATTTATGGTTTGACTATGTATTGGTTTCGCAAGTCATGAAGAATAAATAGAGTTTTTATATGTTTGCTTATTGTCTCAAGTTGATGATAGGCAATATGATTCTCACTTGTGCCTAGTGCACCTTGCCTAAAGTGATGAGGATTGTTCTATATGATTCAACCCTTTTAGTTTATATGTTGTTTAAGTTGATGATTGGCAAGAAGATTCACGCTTGTGCACTTGCGCACACTAATTTAAGTGTTGAGTATTGACCAAAGTGATTCAACGTGCTTTGGTGTTTTGATTGTTAAGATGACTTGCTTGTTTAGGGTTTGCCAATGATCATGCTTGAGGCTACTCTTTTGAATTCATTTGTGCCTACCACTTCCTTGTCTACTCCCATGTGGAATCATTAATACTTAAATAGGCCCATTCCTCACATTGCATCTTCCACTAGATGTGCATTTAGATTCCCTTGCGTCTTGTAGAAATATTTGAGTATGGTTCTCGCCTAGCATCTTCCACTAGATGTGCATTTAGGTTCAATCTTGCCCACTCTTGTATCTTTGCTTAATGCCCAATTCAAGTTCCTTCTTTGCCTATTTATGTGTTGTGGTCTAACATGTGTAGTCTAGGCTAATATTTGCTCAAGAATTCAAATGAGATTGTTGTTTGCCTAAGGATTTTTGCATTCATTGTTTTCTTTTCTAAATGGCCTAGCATGAAAATGGTGACTAGTGACAATCACCCATAACCTTTGTTAGTTTGGTTGTCCTAAGAGCCTAAATTTCAAAAAAAAAAGGATGTTTTCATATGCATAAGTTACTAGTGATAATCACCCATAACCTTTGTTAGTTTGATTATCATGAATGCTTTCAATTTCAAAAGATATTTTCCTAAGCATCAAAAGTCATAGCAAGTGTTAGTGATGATCACTCATAACCTTTGTTAGTTTGATTATCATGAATGCTTTCAATTTCAAAAGATATTTTCCTAAGCATCAAAAGTCATAGCAAGTGTTAGTGATGATCACCCATAACCTTTGTTAGTTTGATCATCATGAGCGCCCCTCACTTTTCAAAACCAAAGCAAAAAGACTTTCACTTTCAAGGCTCGTTAGAACTACGTCGCTTTGATTCCCATTTGGGATACGTAGGAGCGAGTCACATTCTCGTCAAGCGCAATCATAAAAAGTTTAGCATTTCTACAATAAAAAAGAGTTATTGTCATAACAAAAAAGAATCACTTTTGCAGACCAAGATCATTTTCAGAACAAAAACCTTTTCCTTTCTAAAATCATTTTCAACCCATCGTCGCTAGTGGTTAATCAGAACCTTTGTTCGTCTAGCCATTGGTGACGATGTCCTTTTTCCCAAAAGAACAACAAGCGATGATCACCCATAACTTTTGTTAGTTTGATCATTCGTGCCAATCAATCTCTTCCGAAAACCACTTTCAAAAAGGCAAATAAAAACGGGTTGCTACTAATAGTCAATCAGAACCTTTGTTCGTCTGGCTGGTGGTAGTGACTCTCATTTTCAAGAGTACTTAGCAGTGATTACCCATAACCTTGGTTAGTTTAATCATTCACTAAATACTCGTCCTATTTCGAAAACTCACTAAAAAGATAAAAGACAAAAATCTTTTTTTCAGGATAAAAAAGAACTACGTAGCTTTGAGTTCTCCATCGCACCGGGAGATACGTAGGAGCGGGCCTTGTCCCGTCAAGCGTTTTTTCTAAAAAACCATTTTTCCCCCTTTTTCATAATAAATAAAGATTTTCATTAAGAATTTTTCAATAAGAAGTAGAGAGGCAAAATTAAGTATTTTCAAGTCAACACACTAAAACCACACATTTAATTAAATGTTCCCTCTCAGTAGAGAGGACGTGTGGGGTGCTAACACCTTCCATGCACGTAACCGACCCCCGAACCCTATTCTCTAGTTTCGCAAGACCAATCGCTTTTCAAAAAAGGTTTTCCTAATATTTTCCTTAATAAATATTGGTGGCGGCTTCATTGTCTTAGGAAAAGTTGTGAACGAGGAAGGTTCTCCCTCGGGGACTTTTTCGGGCGCAACAATAGGTTTATTTGTTTTTTTTACAAAACAGATTTATCTAATTAATAGATAAATCCGTATGTACAAAATTATAAAACGGAAGTACCTTGTTAATAGATAAATCTATTACCTTACATTGCTAAAAACGGATTTATCTAATAACAACTTACATCTGTTTCGTAAATTTAACAAAACGGATGTAAGTTTCTCCAACTACTTCCGTTTTACATTTTTTGTTGCAAACGAAAGCTGTCAAAACATACTTCCGTTTTTAGATTTATTTACAAACGGATTTACCGGTTAAACAGGTAAATTCGTTAAATTTAAATTTTTAGGAGTATTTTGGGATTATCAAAAATTGGTGGGGTATAACTTGGTGGGTGAAAAAAAAAACCAACAAAATGCTCACACTGATTGTGAGCTTCGGCCATAAGGCCTAATCCTTTACAAGAGCAATAACTTTCACCCGCGCGAGACTCCACCTTTTTCCTCAACAGCCACGTCTTCTCTCTCTCTCTCTCTCTCTCTCTCTCTCTCTCTCTCTCTCTCTCAACTGGAGCGGCCCACATCTTGCATACCCAGTTACGGAGACAGGTTAATGTAGTTCTTCTGAATTTCATTCACTCCTTTTCGTTTATCTTTATTCGTTTCTTTTGCGTTTCTATGACCGTCTTACTTCTCTGCTCCTCAACCACATGTTGTAGCACTATGTCATCATCTTCTTGTACTTTCACTGATACCAATTTCTATGTTCCGAGCAATTATGGGTTCTCAGGGGGAACAAACTTCCTCAAAATGAAAACTTTGTCAAATGAGTCTTTGGTAAATTGGAAAAAACGTGGAAAAAAACATGTGGGTCATCGTGCTTTTGGGATAAGAACAAGATGTGCCAATGACCATGAGGTGTTTGTAGTAAATGGTAAGAGAAAAACTAGTGTGTCCTCTGAAGAAGTTTTTAGCGTTCTGAAGTCTATTTCTGATCCAATTGCTGCTTTTTCATACTTTAAGTTAGTTGCCCAATTACACAATTATGTGCATACCACTGATGCTTGTAATTACATGCTAGAGTTCTTGAGAGATCATGGGAGGATTGAGGATATGGTTTTTGTCTTTAATTTGATGCAAAAGCAAGTTATTTACAGGAATTTGAATACATACCTATCTATTTTTAAGGTTCTTTCAATTAAAGGTGGGATTAGTAAAGCACCGGTTGCGCTTGGAAAGATGAGGCAAGCTGGGTTTATCTTGAATGCATATTCATATAATGGTCTGATTTATTTACTGCTACCTGGCTTTTGTAAAGAGGCTTTGAAGGTTTACAAAAGAATGATTTCGGAAGGGATGAAGCCTAGTATGAAGACATACTCGGCATTGATGGTAGCATTGGGGAGGAGAAGGGATACTGGGAATATTATGAATTTACTTGAAGAAATGAAAACTCTGGGTTTGAGGCCAAATGTATACACATATACCATATGTATTAGGGCGCTTGGGAAGGCGGGGAGAATCGATGATGCGTGGGGGATTTTCAAGCAAATGGATGATGAAGGATGTGGGCCTGATGTTGTCACTTATACAGTTCTGATTGATGCTCTTTGTGCTGCGGGGAAACTTGACAAGGCTGAGGAATTGTATATAAAGATGAGAACTAGCAGTCATAGACCGGATCGAGTAACATACATTACTTTAATGGACAAGTTTAGTAATAGTGATAACTTGGAGACGGTGAAAAGATTCTGGAATGAGATGGAGGCTGATGGTTATGCTCCTGATGTGGTTACCTACACTATACTTATTGAGGCTTTATGCAAATCCGGGGATATTGATCGAGCTTTTGCAATGTTAGATGTGATGAAATTGGAAGAAATATTTCCAAATCTCCATACTTACAACGCATTGATCTCTGGCCTTTTGAAGATGAAAAGATTAGATGATGCATTGGAACTTCTCGAAAATATGGAATCTTTGGGTGTTGAACCTACTGCTTATTCGTATGTGCTTTTCATCGATTATTATGGAAAGTCTGGTGATCCTGGAAAAGCTCTAGACACCTTTGAAAAAATGAAAAAGAGAGGCATTATGCCTAGCATAGCAGCGTGTAATGCATCCTTAAATACTCTTGCAGAAATGGGTAGGATCACAGAAGCAAAAGATATATTCAATAATCTTCACAAGTGTGGGCTTTCACCAGATTCCGTAACCTATAATATGATGATGAAGTGCTACAGCAAAGCAGGGAAAATAGACAAAGCCATAAAACTTTTGTCTGAGATGATGACCAAGGGGTGTGAACCAGATGTAATTATAGTTAATTCTTTAATTGACACACTTTACAAGGCTGGCCGAGTTCGCGAGGCATGGAAGATGTTTGGGAGATTGAAGGGTTTGAAACTAACTCCTACAGTTGTGACTTATAACATTTTACTTACTGGTTTGGGGAAAGAGGGAAAAATCCTACAAGCCCTTGAATTATTTGGGAGCATGACACAATCTGGATGCCCTCCCAACACAGTAACCTTCAACACACTCCTCGATTGTCTTTCGAAGAATGATGCAGTTGATTTAGCTTTAAAGATGTTCTGTAGAATGACAATGATGAACTGCAGTCCGGATGTTCTGACATATAACACTATCATCTATGGTTTGATTAAAGAAGGAAGAAGTGATTATGCATTCTGGTTTTTCCATCAGATGAAGAAATTTCTGTCCCCTGATAATGTAACTTTGTGCACCCTCCTTCCGAGTGTTGTAAAGTATGGAAGGGTTGAGGACGCGGTCAAGATTGTAACGGAATTTGTACATCAGACAGGTTTACAGACAGACAAGCAATTCTGGGGAGAACTAATGGAATGTGTTTTAAGTGAAGCAGAAATAAAAGAAGCAGTTTCGTTTGCTGAAAGATTGGTACGCGATTCTATTTGCCAAGATGACCATGTAATGTTACCGCTAATTAGAATCATGTGTAAGCGGAACAGGGCTCTGGATGCTCAAAATATATTTGACAAATTCACCAAAACTTTGGGAATTCACCCAACCACAGAATCATATAATTGCTTGATGGATGGACTTCTTGGATGTAATTTCGCAGAAAAAGCTCTACAACTTTTTGAGGAGATGAAGAATGCAGGTTGTAGTCCAAATAATTTCACTTACAACTTGTTGCTTGATGCATATGGTAAATCTAAGAAGATCAATGAACTCTATGATCTGTACAATGAGATGCTTTGTAGGGGATGTGAGCCTAATGCGGTGACCCATAATATTATCATCTCCGCCCTCGTGAAATCTAATAGCTTGAATAAGGCGTTAGATTTGTATTACGAACTCATGAGTGGCGATTTCTCTCCCACTCCTTGTACATTTGGCCCTCTTATAGATGGTCTTTTAAAGGCTGGAAGATCAGAAGAAGCAATGAAGATTTTTGAGGAGATGTTAGACTATCAATGCAAACCAAACAGTGTTATTTACAATATTCTCATCAATGGATTCGGGAAAGCAGGGAATATTGACACTGCTTGTGACTTGTTCAAAAGGATGGCTAAAGAAGGAATAAGGCCAGACTTGAAATCTTATGCCATTCTTGTAGAATGTCTGTGCATTGCTGGCAGAGTTGATGAAGCTCTGCAATATTTTGAGGAGCTTAAGTTAACTGGCCTTGATCCTGATACAATTTCATACAATTTTATAATCAATGGGCTTGGAAAATCGCGTCGGTTGGAGGAAGCTCTTTCTCTTTTCAGTGAAATGAAGAATAAGGGAATTTCTCCTGATCTTTATACTTATAATGCATTGATTTTCTATCTTGGAATTGTTGGAAAGATAGATCAAGCTGTAAAGATGTATGAGGAACTGCAACTTGTGGGTCTTGAACCTAGTGTCTTCACTTATAATGCTCTCATTCGTGGTCACGGTATGTCGGGAAATAGAGACCAAGCTTTTTCTGTCTTCAAGAAGATGATGGTTGTGGGGTGTAATCCTAATGCAGAAACATTTGCTCAATTGCCTAATAAATGTTGATTTTACTGTTATCTCATGTAAGTATGTAAACGTTTCTTGTGTAAGTTTTTGATCTCAAAAGGATATTGTAAATGTTGTACTGAGAAATTAAAATGACTTGCGTTAAAATATATTATTTGGATAAAAATCCAGAGATTTTAAAAAAAACGAATATTATGATTAAAAAATGGAAAAATTAGTCTCTATGATCCATTTGTTTTAAAGAAAACAAATATTACATCCAATGTAGACGAGTTTCTACAAACATTAATCATATTTTACGATAATGGGTAATTTGCATATGCCAAAATAGTAAAATATAATTGAGGGTCTATCAAAATTTTACAAACACTATCTCGTATTTTTTACACTTCTGGAGAAAGAAGCATTGTGAAAAGGATGATCACCAAAACTCTCCAGTTTCAACCATGAGGGAAAAGTAGGAACTTCAGTGGATGGTATTTTTGGATGGGACAAAATAAGGACAATAGTCAGTTCAAAAGTAAGTTAGAAAGAATTAATTAGAGGCATCCATTCGGTAATTGGGTAGACTGTGTGTGAAAGAAAAGATCTCTTTTTAAAGGAAGCACCCTTAACCTTGAGTTTCAATTAAACCAGTTTTTTTTATTAATTCTTGCTAGCGATTTTCATTCCTCTTTCTTGGGTTCAAACCAAATTCTATCACATGTCCTGCAACTAGCAACTTGTTAAGCATAGCAGACTCTACTCCTGCAGCTTTTATTTGGAGCCGCATGTAGATCGTGCAGAATATACTTTGGGAGAAAAACTGATATTTTATAATGATCAGAATAACTGCTGTATAAAAAGTTAGATGAGAAGAGAATGGACATTCACACGCAGTCCTAAGCTCTGGTGTACACACATACTATTTGTGTGTGTGTGTGTGTGTCTATATATAACATATTTGAACCGTTGCTGTGTTGTACATGCTAAATTTCACTTTTTTCCAGTTTTGGTTCAGATTCAGGTTGTTCGTTTGATGAGGGTTGCTCTTCTGTTGGTGCACTAGACTGAGAAGGTTTTTTGAACTGGACCAAGATCATGGTCATGTTATCACATCCCTCGCCACCAGCAGTCGATGGTGCCAAACACCGGTCAAGTACTCTTTCGCACACAGTAGAAAGTTTAGTTTCCTGCAAGATAGTAATTACAGATTAAGATCATATCAGGTAGCATTTGATAGTAATCAAATACTTCATCGTCTTGTTAAGAGAGAAATTAAAACTTATAACTCACCAAACGCAAGTGTTCATGAACAAAATCTACCAATTGCTGGCTTGACATGCAGTCCCTGAAATAATCGGAAAAAATAAATTATTCTTTTCAGAAAGGCAGTAAAAGAAGGGGCATGTGCAAGGTGGAAATTTTTTTCAGAATCAAACTAAGTGTTAAAAGCGACAGAGATATGTTACTGTGTCTAGAAAAAAGTAAACGGGAGGCATTTGTTTGATGAAAATTTGAAATAGGGTGGTTGTCTTCTGTGATTTCCGAAACAAAAGGCATTTTTGTATCAGAGTTTAAACTTAGGAGACCAGGGCAATTTATTCATATATCGGCATGATACAATTACAATACACTTTTCCCACGCCAAAGAATCTACACATAACGTTGTCAGCCTAGAGGTGGACCTTGAATGAAAATCCCATCAATACATTCTAGTTGTGTAAATAATTGATTACTTCCAAATACATCACAACATTCAGAATCAAATACAGATGTGAAATCATAAAAGTACCATATGCCATCACAAGCTAGCACCATAAATTCATCTTCATCACAAAGCTCAACCTATAACAAAATATTAAAACGAAATAATATATCAGTCATAACAGATGAATATTTTAAAGCTATTATACTTAAACATAGAAGTATGCCCTACACATGTATTTTATTATGGTTCTATCATATATAAAATGAAAGATGTGGCAGATTTGCGCATCACTGAGGCAGTTAGTTGAATTGTATTACGGTGACAAACTTACAGTGTTTATATCAGGATTCGCAGTTACAACTTGTTTTTCAGCAGGAAGAAATTTATTCTGCTTAAATTCCATGTCGCCTGCAGTAAATCAAAATATATTTAAGAATGGAAACTTAATAACCCATTCCAATCCATCCATCATTCAAAATCCTATCCTATAAAAGAATGTGTATCTAGTCTCTACACAAAGAAATCAGTGTTATGAACCAAAATAAAACATACAAATTAAAGAAGTATAAAACTGTTCATTTTGTGCTTTTATTCATCAAGTATACAGATTCATGGATTATCCTGAGTTAAAGATAGGACCCAGCCAAGGCTGCTCACTCGGGTTTAAATTGAAAAAAAAAGAAACAAAAAAGGAAGCTTAAATTAATCTTTAGAAAATTTGACCAGCCTATAGTAAGTTACCAATAGCTCTTGCAAGATTTAAACTTCCATTAACTCGTCCTGCATGAATAAAGCCCACCAGCTTTTAAGATTCTTTCCTTCTCAATCTCAAGATCAGGTTTGTGGTCTCTAGACAAATTGTATGCCTGTAGAAAAAAAGAGCCTAAGTAAAGTAATGTACTTCATAATCCACAAGATCTGTAACTTAGAAAAACTGAGAATATATAGTCTTCCAGCGAAAGGCACAAACCATTTTCAATAACTAGAAAAAAAAATCCCCTAACCAACTTGACCAGTCAAATTAATAGGCACACATTTTTTTACCAATATACATTAGGTAGGCATGCAAAAACAGCATTTTGTTATATCTGTACTTGTGTGCAAATGTATGTATATACATCCTGTGAGCATGATTAACATTCTAGAATTTCCAATCTAAAGTTACCTGACCCTTCCGAGATAATACACAACGTGAATCACCAGCATTTGCAACAACAAGTTGGTTGTTTCTCATGACTGCAACACAGGCAGTGCATCCTGAAGTTGGTCCAGCAAAATCAGAATGAGGTCCCTGATTCCAATAAATAAATTCAAATTAGGGAGATAGAGAAAATAGTTAGCTTAATAGAATAGACTCGGAGAAAACAAGCATGATTAGAGAGATGCAGTACTACTATTATACAAGAACGTGATATTTCTTTGCTCGAAATCATATGACAGGCACCAAATTACCAAGTATATTTAAGGTCGTACTCATACCTACCTCCTCAAAAGCCCAATCATCAACTCGGACATTACCATCACTGCTTCGTGGAGACCAAATCAACCCCTTTATCATCCCAGTAAACTTGTTTATTTTATCTCCCAAGATTGATAACTCCCTCCATCCTCTTTGACCTCGCATCATCTCATCCATTCTGCATAATGTATAAAAGACCTGTTCATAACTGTTTTATTCAGATTTAGGGGGGAGACAATGAATTATGCACTAGGAACCGGTGGTAAATTTTCTTCTATATCAATCACACCAGGAGAGAAGATATACTATGTGAGACCATTATCTACTATGTTTTTTACTTCTTTAAGAAGAAAAAATGATGTAGAATAACAAATACAAAACCAAGATTTTAGCTGATGATCCAATTGAAAGGTTTTAAACAGTACAAAACTCAACTTCTGACGGGCATGATACTACTTTGTCACTTAGTTACAGGCTACAGCATACATGCAGAGGAACTGCCATTAAGCATAGAAGAGGCCCTCTTTATCTAACCTTAAAAATGATTTCTGAAGAGAGGTTCCTATATCTCCAACTAAATATGCTTCACTTTTGAGCACCTGTTGGTGAAGAAACTTTGCACAAAACTTTGCAACAACCTTACCTGAAATTTTGGGATTAAGTGAGCATCCACATAACACAGTGTAGAATCTGTTGATTAAAAATTAGACATATTTTCTTTTGGATTCTCTCCTTGTCCTGTTGGAGATTATTGAGATTTGTACTCAAATACATGGCACTCATTACTCAATCATAAAAACTTCAGCAGTAGAGGAGCATATGCATCAATGGTCCTTATTTTTTTCTACCAGATAATGGTTCGAAAGGTTTGACCACCATCTACTTGTTTGAAACGATATGTACGGAAACAAACAATCAATAAATAGAACATAAGTACAGACACAATTTAATGGCGCGGCAGAAAAAATCATTCAAGATATGGAACTCTGTAGGTTTAGTCTTGAGGAGTGAGGATAAAAAATTAAACACATGAGCTATGCCTCAAATGTTGGAATCAGCTGTGACCAAACGATACACCAAAAGTTAAGTTTATAACTTTTTATGACAAAATTTCAATTTCACTGTAGAAAGAGAGTATAAAAAGGTTGTATGCAGACCATGGTTTTGCAGAAGTGTCCTTCTTGCGAATATTCAGCAAGACTGGATGAGATTGTGGTTTTAGTTTTCTATTTTATAGTATAGGGCTTCTCTATCCTTTTTCTTGTTTTCTTTTCCTCTTTCTTTTACTTAATCTTAACTTTTAGAAGATATCATATCCCCGTCTTCCATATCTTTTAGAGAAAGGAGGCGGGATTGGGAGCATGGGCTGTTATCCCAAAGAGAAGGGAAAAGTGCAGAGACACCTTAAATTTTATGCCTTTGAAAATAGGTATTGTTAACTTGGAGTAATCTCACTCACGGTGAATATATCATGATCTTCTCTTCCTACGAAATCCAAATCATTAATTTGCTTTTTTATTTTACAAATCATATTTAATTACTTTAATTTGTTAAACTGAAGGAAAAAAAGTTAATAATTTCAAAAATTAGATAATATGATTTTTATTTTTCCTAGTATTTAATGGGATTAACTCATGGTGAACAAATACTGACCTTTCAACTTAATTGTTTAAGGATTAATTGGAATGAAATAGAAGTTAGAGATATTATAAAAAAAAAACTAAAGATAAAGATATTACCCCAAAAAAAAAATAAGTTAAAGATCCCTATTTGCAAAAGGTGTAAGTTTTAGGTGAGGTGACTGTATGCACTTTTCACAAAGAAAAACAAAAAATAGAAAAAGTAAGATAATTAACATGGAAAGAAGACATTTGCAATTTGTAATGTAGTAAAAACGGAATTCTGCCATCAATCCAAGTAGCCAAACATTTTAAAATCTTACCTCCATGACCATCATAAACACCAAAAAATGAAGTAGATTCATCCAGATCAGTATATGCAGCATGCTAACAGAAGCAAAAAGACAATGAAAAATCATCGTATTAATGAATTAGCTGAGATCAAAGTCAGGCAAAATCAATTAAATGGATTGAAAAATAGAAACTTGAAAGCAGAATCATTATATCCATATTTTTTCTTGGAATCGCAATTCACTAGACCAGCTATTGCTTCTTTTGAAACAATAAAACAAAAGATAAAATTACATCTTCTAGTTCCCCCAGACAACATCAAAATGATAAACCAAGCCCAATTACACTGTGCCCAAAATCAGCATATATACTATAATCAGTCGGATATTATTGAAACCGATATCTAGAAGAATGAGCATCAAGAAATTTTGGGAATTTCACATTTTTCAGGATTTGTCGGCAAATATTTATCTGTCTCTACATAGTTATAGAGTAGAAACCCTAAAAGAACGACTCACAATGCACCCTGTGAACAGCCATACATAAAAGTACAGAACAGCAGCAAAAGCTCATGACCCATGAGAAATAAATATGAGTGTGATAGCTAAATCTAGGAGGAGAAAATCAGTCCTGTCTATTACTCCAGCAAACCATTTCCCAAAAACTCAAGAGTAACTTTCAAATCCATAAACTATATGGCAACCCATATTTCATACAAGTCTTCAGCAATTTGGAAGTCTAATGAAAACAGGAAGCAATGCCGACGATGTGGCAACAAAATTTACCTTCCAATGCAACTAGAGTACTAGACAAATAAACAGGAGGCAGGAGCAACCTAAGTCTAAAAAAGAATTCATAATCTGCATTGGTAAATGCAATATAGCATACCCTTAACACCCCCGGGATACTTATTATTAGACATTGTCATATTGGTTGTTTGCAGTTGTTCACTACATAGAATTCTCAATTTATATGTAAAAGGTATAACATATCAAAAATTGCCAATTGTTTCAATGATTACTCACAGCATCTTCCATTGATGCACGCCACCCTTGCATGGATGATAAACCATATAAAAGACGGTCATTTCCACCATCTTCAGAAAACTTTTCAGTTTTGGGAGTGCTGAGATATATTCCCATTCCTAACTGAATTGAAAACAAGTAACCATTAACTTTAGATTCTTAAACAGGGAAATAAAGAAAACTTATACAAAAAAAAACATAACGATGACATTGATAATATGCATTGCACGTGACGCATAAACCGAGAAAAGTAATACAAGAAGCAAACAAATAAATCTAATTGGCTTTCAGAAACAAAGATAAATATAATGCACAAACTTCATACCAAATGGATGTTCCATGTAATAACAATGGCAACAGGAAAAAACAAAGCAGTAATTGCACTTGAGCAGAAATGAAAGGAAATAAAATGTAGTGTTGCGAAGAAAAGTGGAGCATTTTCTTCCAATGTTTTAAAAACTAAACTAGTGATCAAATTTGCGAGACATTTGGGTCATTGTCCTGTGCAACACGAAAAGTATCGCCTCGCGCACTGAGGCGAGGTGCTAGAAGGTGTCAGCAGCACCTCTTGGTATTTCAGGAGTTACTTTCTGGATAACATTAAATAAACTGAAATAGCAGCATGATGCTAAACCAGGTAACACGGTTCAAACGAGAAAATAACTTTTAATTATGCAGCTCAGGGTTTTGTAAATTGAATATAATAATTTTTTGGCTAAATTATAGTTTTGGTCCTCCTATTTTCAAAAATTCAGACATTTGGTCCCCCTAATTTAAAACTCAGACATTTGGTCCCCCAATTTTAAAAAATTAAATACATTTAGTCTAAAGAGGGACCAAATGTCTTTGATTTTTTAAAATTGGGGGACCAAATGTCTTTGATTTTTTAAAATTGAGGACCAAATGTTTTTGATTATTAGCCATAAAAAACTGAAAATTCCTCTTGGGACTAAATGTATTTGATTTTTTAAAATTGGGGGACCAAATGTCTGAGTTTTAAAATAAGGAGACCAAATGTCTGAATTTTTGAAAATAGGAAACCAAAACTATAATTTAGCCAAATTTTTTATAGCATTTTAAATCCCAGATATCTGAGCATAGAGGCCGGCCAGAAAATGTTATAAGATAAATACTATATGTATTAAAATTCTCAAAAATAATTAAAAATACTCAAAAGCTATGACTTTAATGTTAAAAAACGGGCAGAAACACTAAAAACACCGAGAAGGCATAAAACAGGGGCAAAAGAAAACACTAAGAGTCATACACTCATACTGAGGTAAAGATAGAAAGGAAGAAACTTAATAAAACAGAGCTTAAGAACGAAACCAGAGCAGTATTCACAGACAGGAATGGAGGAACAAAACCAGAGCAGAGACGAAGGTTGCGTAACAGATCAACAAAGCAGTCTTCATTAAAAACACTGCGTAGAAGAATGTTACTGTAGCAAGCAGTGAAACTGTAACCACGTTTTTAACAACAGATAAAAAAAACCCTAATTTTACAAAATATAAAATCCCTAAAGTTTTGGCCAAACAAACTCCCTAAAGTACCCTTAAAAAGAGGCCAATGTTTTAATTTTTAATGGTTATTTCGTAATTTTTGTTTTGTCTTCAAGCTAGGGCATTTCGCGATCTTCTCTGGACCGCGAAAGTTCAGGCATCCGAAACAGATTATTACTGTATTATGTTCACTTACATGAGATGAAGAGTAAACAAAAAAATGACTTAGGGTAATTATATTATCATTCTGCATTGGTATTTCTGAACAAATCAACAAGTTAACAATTTCTGAACAGTGCGAGTGGCGATGATTGAAAATGATGAATTAACACTTTAGGGGCAAAAATATAAACAAGAAACAGGCAGCATAAGGAAGAATGAATTAATCAACGAAAACAGAAGAGGCGAAATGAATAAGGAAGAGAAATCTCACTGGCAGGAGTTTTTCAGAGAGTCACCGCAATTAACAGTAATTCATGAAGCAAAAGCAAATTGATCAGAGAATCAAGAAGCAGTTGTGGATAACGATCAGAGAGAACCGGAATTGTTGTTGAGGCTTTTGGCCTGTGAAGTGAAATCTGGAACTCACTCGCTGTAACTGTTCATAAACTGCAAGTACAGCTTAACAATGATTGATTCGTCATTCTTTCGTTCTTTCTCTCTCTTGGATTTTGTTCTTATCTCCTTCTTTATTGATTGATTCTCTTTTCGGTTATTATATGCAAAATGAATGAATAAATAAATAGATATTATATGATGTTTGTCACAAGAAATACTAATAATTATTGGTAGGAAAAGTCAATATAGCTTTACAGGTAAAGCCTCGCCCGAAGCGTATCCATTGCCCGGATTTGACTCGCGTGTACAGCTCTATTGGATTCGATACGATTCGATCTTTTCTTATTTCTTCTTTTTACAAGTATTAAAATACGTATATGATGATGTCATTCCTTTTACAAACAACTATTTCTTTATGGGCATTTCTAGCACGTAGGTTGTGTATTGTACAATCATTCGGTTTGTGTTATGTCGTAACCGCATAGAGTCGTGTATTCGGTAAATTTGGAGTTGTCTGATCAAAATCGAACAATTCAGATTTTAAATTTGAATTTTATACTAAGCAAAAATTAAAAATTGCTCTTAAAACTTGTTTGGATGGGCTTATTTTTGGCTTATTGAGGCTTATCTTATGGGATAAGCTCTTATGCACCTGTTTGGGAGAGCATATCACAAGTGCTTATAGCTTTCATAAACTGGTTTTTCATAAGCCGTCACTAGAAGCTTATGCGGAGCTTATAGAATTTAAAAAAAAAACACGGAAGGAAACACAGGAAAGAATGCGGAAAGAAAACACGGGAATCTCAGCTCTTCATCGCTCATTCTACTAGTGTTTGTTGAATCTCAGCTCTTCATCGTTCCTCTTCAACAAACCCTAGGCTCTGAATTTCAGGTATTCTCCTTCATTTTGCTCCAATATTCGATTTCCCTCTTCATTTCTGCAACCCATTCAATTTTCCTCTTCAGTTCTGCAACGCATTCGATTTTGAGTTCGTAATAGCTTGATTTAGGTCGATTTTTGCTGCGATAGCATGATTTTCTTGTTAATTGGTTGATTTGCTTGTTAATATCTATAGAGCGAGTGTTAGTAGCATTTGTCTTTAAACATGATAAGCATAGGTACCGCACAAATGCCTAATTTATCTGAAAATTTGCATACATGATCGCTAATATATCATTATCCAAGGGTTGGAGTGATAAAATTCAATATCTAAAAGGCTTAAATATGTTTTAGGCCCCTGCAAATATAGAGTGTTTTGGTTTAAGCCCCTGCAAAATTTTTTTTTGTTAAAAGCCCTTGTAAAATGAAATATTTTGTTATAAGCCCTTCTCAACATATCCAGCAATCATAGCATTCCATGTTAAGGCTAACATTTTAGTCATAGAAGGGCTTATAACAAAATATGTCATTTTGTAAGGACTTTTAACAAAAAAATAATTTGCAGGGGCTTAAACCAAAACACCCTATATTTGCAGGGGCCTAAAACATATTTAAGCCTATCTAAAAATAGTTATTAGGCAAAGTAACCCTGACAAAAAATATTCTAGAGTAACTACATTCATCGTCATCGTCATCTCCACGACCATGGATTACCAAAAGGCTTCGATACCACATCTCTACCAAAAACCTTAAGGCATTGATCATATGGATCACATCTCTTATATATCTTTCATTTAGTTCGTTCTTAGTTGTTGTGGGACTACCAACTCACACTTGAATTCCCAACACTCTCCCCCTCAAGTGTAAGTCCCCCACCATGTTATACTTGATCCAAAGCAAGATCCACCTCCCGCTCCCCCACCAAGCTAAACCATGGCGTTGATACCATTTGTTGGCGAGTCCGATAAGCACTTGGAACAACAACGAGCTAATGACCAGGACCACAAAAAAATTTGGACACCGTGTCTTCATCCAAAACCTAAGCACCGAATATATGAGTCATCTCTCTTACATATATCATTCATTTAACTATTTCCTAATTGATCAAGAAAAACGCTCGTAAAAATAACTTAAACAACGCATCCAGTTTATCAAGAAAATAGTTTACTTTGGGCTAAAGTGCTCCCGGGGTCCCTTATGTTTATTTAAAGTAACGAATTAGTCCTTTATGTTTTTTTTGTCCCAAATAAGTCCTTTATCTTTCAAATTTTTGACACATAAATCCTTTTCCGTCAACCTCCATCCAACTTTGTTAACAGTGCTTATGTGGCGTGCTGACTCATTATTTGATTAGGTGGCATGTCATTTTTATTTTTGCTTAGGTGGCATTTTTATTTTTTGAAATTTAAAGGGTATTTTCGTCCGTTTGATCATTTTGAGGGGTATATAGTTTAATGGGGGGTAAAAAAAACTGCCCTTTGTCTTTACTTTTTGTGTGTGACCGTGAGTTGTGTTATTATAGATGCGATAGTCAAGGAGATATGAAAATCACTATTGTGCATTGAACCAAATCTTAGGGAAGCAAATCAATATATTCACAGAAGTTGTGTCACATGGAATCTTTATAAAAATCTTTGAGCTCGTGTGCCCAACCATTTTTTTAATTAATAAAAAGAGATTAACTTGTCTCCTACAGCCATATTCATGGCCATCAACGACCGTATAATATACATATGACATAACATTGGTTATATATGATATCATCCTACCACGTTCAGCGTATTGTTTGGTGGCCTTGGGAGATTTCATTATTTTTTGTTTTTGCCCATTTACTCATAAGATGTCACAATTTCGTCCCATGCAGGATTTCCTGTGAGGCTGTGATAATCCTGCCTCAATTCTCAATAGTGCAGATGCCATGTTGCAACTTGTAAACATCATTTTCTCTGCCCTTAACCGTGTAACCCAGTGGCTGCTCAACATAGACTTCCTCTAGAAGATCACCATACAGGAAGGCACTTTTTACGTCCAATTGATAAACATTCCAGTTTCTAAGTGCTGCAACAGCTAATACACTTCTTATGGTGTCCCAACGTGCCACTGGAGCAAATACCTCATCAAAATCTATTCCTTGTCTCTGTGAATATCCTTTTGCAACAAGCCTGGCCTTATGTTTTTCTATCTCACCATTTTCATTGAACTTGGTTCTATAAACCCATTTTACTCCAATCTTCTTAGCACCCTTTGGAAGTGATGTCAGCTTCCAAGTTTTATTCCTCTCTATGGATTGCATCTCAGCATCCATAGCCTTTCTCCACACTTCATGTATAGCAGCTTGCTCATAGGCAGTTGGATCATCAAGGCAACTCATTACAGCCAGATTCATAATCTCATTGTATTCATTATTTACTTCACTAAACATTGTTGTATCAAACCCCTCCAACCAACCAGGTGGCTTTCTTACCCTTGGCCCTAGAGTTTCTGATTCATCATCCTGTAGAACTGTTTGTTTGAGGTGTATTTTCATTTTCACTGTTTGCTGCTTCTTCTGTACTTGTGTCTTGGTTGATTACACCATCTTTTCTGACTTCTTCCACTGTGTCTTCAATAACATTCTCACTGCCTTCACCTTTGTGACTTGCTTGCCAATTCCACTCTTCATCTTCAGAGAAAATTACATCTCTGCTTGTGATGATTTTCTTTGAGATAGGATTGTACAATCTATAAGCTTTTGACTCACTGCTCATACCCAAAAAAATGCACTTTACACTCTTATCATCCAGCTTCTTTCTCATGACATTTGGGACATGCACATTTGCAATGCATCCAAACACTCTAATGTGACTAACATCTGGTTTCTCTTCTCTCCACACACCTTCTGGAGTAGTGTTTTTCAGTATTACAGTAGGACTTCTATTCATCAAGTACACTGACCAATTTGCTGCCTCAGGCCAGAAATTCTTAGGTACAGATTTGCCAGCTAGTAGGCTTCTAGTCATTTCTAATAGTGTCCTGTTCTTTCTCTCAGCTATGCCATTTTGCTGAGGGATATAAGCTGCTGTGAGCTGTCTCTTAATCCCATTTTCAACACAGTATTCATCAAATTCATTTGAGGCAAACTCTCCCCCTCTATCAGTTCTAAGGCACATGATACTTTTACCACATTCCTTTTCAACTAGTGCCCTAAACTTCTTAAAATATACCAGAGCAGCAGACTTTTCAATCAAGAAATAAATCCATGTTTTTCTGCTAAAATCATCAATAAAAGTGAGAATATACCTCCTTTTTCCAGTGGATTCTGGTGTAACGGGTCCGCAAATGTCAGAGTGTACTAATTCCAGTTTGTTTTCTGCTCTCCAGTTTGATGATTTTGGGAACTCAATTCTGTGCTGCTTTCCCTTCAGACACACATCACAGTTTCTGATAGTATCCTTGATCTCTGGCATGCCTTTGACCATATCTTTCTGAGCTAATTCCCTTAAGCTTTTCATGTTTAAATGACCGTACCTGCAGTGCCATAGGTAAGAGACATCTTCTTTTTCAGTATGTAAACAAGTTGCTGGTGCTGCAATGGCTGTTACAGGGAACAACTTGTTTTTGGTCATCTTTGAAGTTATGATCAGGCCCTTCTTCTCGTGGTAGACCTTGAATTGATCTTGGTGCAAAGTCATTGATACTCCAGGATTTTGTTGCAATTGTCCAAGGCTGATCAAATTGTTCCTAAGCTTTGGAATATAGTACACATTAGTCACCACCAGAGTTGTTTCTTGCACTATCAGTTTCACTGTTCCCTTCCCTTCAACATTTATCTTGGATCCATCTCCAAGTTTTACAGTCTCTCTAAAGTTGTCATCAAGTGTTGAGAACCATTCCTTTTCACCACACATGTGGTTGCTGCAAGCAGAGTCCAAATACCAGATTCTTTCCAATCTTTCTTTACCAGAATCAGATGTAGTCATCAAGAGCACTTCTTCATCTTCATCAATTTCTGTGTAGTGAGCTTTCTCCTCACTATTAGGGCATTCATACTGAAAATGTCCTAATTTCTTGCACCTATAACACTCTAGATTATCTTTGTAGGATTGTCTGCCTCTACCCCTTCCTCTTGTAGAGCCACGACCCCTTCCTCTTGAATTTCCCCTTCTAGTACTGCTTATCTTCAAAGCTTGCTCTTCCTCCTTCTGTGGGTGCATTCTTTGCTCATGCACCAGAAGACTTCCTTGAAGTTCATCTATGGTCATCTTTGTCACATCATTGCCTTCATCAATCGCGCAATTACATAACTGAATCTCTCAGTCATTGTTCTTAATACCTTTTCTACGATTTCACCTTGATCCACTTGATCACCGTAAATCTTCATCTTGTTGACAATTGTAAGGATTCTTCCAAAATATTGTGTGACAGACTCCTCTTTCATACTGAGCAACTCAAATTCACGTTTCGCCGCACGCAATTGGGATCTTTTTACCTTTGTTGTTCCTTGGAATTTCTGTTTCATCGCATCCCAAATTGCTTTGGAAGATTCTTTATCAAGAATTGTTTCAACAATTTCTCGATCGATTGATTGAAACAGATAATTTCGTGCCTTCAAATCCTTTAATTTCGCTTCGTTATTTGCTTTGATTAGGTCTGGTGTCGCCGGCGATGGTAATCTTGGTACTCCTCCTTCCACAACACTCCAATACTCCTTAGAGCGAAGCAGAATCTCCATGAGCATTGCCCAATGCTCGTAATGCCCGTCAAACTTTGGGATCGACGCGTGCGTGTAGTTTCCATTGTTGTCTCTGTCCGCCATTGTTGCAGACGCAATTTCTTGAATTCTTGAAGGTCCTTTGTCGTTCAAGCTCTAGATACCAAATGTTGATACTGAGAGATTGAGAAAGAACGTGTATTATTCAATCAAAATGGAAATCATCGTTTATGCAGCTATTACAAACAGATATTTATACTCTGCGACTAACAAAACAGTTTCTGCTACTAGCCAATTACAACAATGCCCCTTAAGTAATATACAAAAGACTCTATTACCCTTAACAGAGCCTTTGACAAGTTCTATCTGTACATGAATCCAACTGAAACACTGACCCTAGACACTACCCAAAAAATTGTCAACGGCGGCGATTAAAAAGGCCAGCGGCGGCGGTTTAACCGCCGCCGTTAATGAAGGCTGGCGGCGGTTCCAGAAGCGCCGTGGTTTTCAGCGTCGGGAGGTGTTTTTTGCGGCAGTTTCAGAAACCGTCGCACAAACCGCGGCGGTTGTAAACTGCCGCCAATTTGCCAACTGATTTACGGTTAGCGGCGGTTGGAAACCGCAGCCAGTTGGGTAAATGATTTTCCACGTTACGGTTAGAGGCGGTTTGGAACCGCCGCAACTAAATAAAAATTAATTTTTTATTTAAATATGGAGGCAGTTTGGAACCACCGCCAACAGATCAGTTTTTTTTTAAAATATAAGGATTTTTTGTGTTTCAGTATATCTATCTTACTTTTACGAATTTTATAAATGTACTTATTAATTATTTGGTAATACAAATATTAAAAGAAACTAAATTTATGCTAAAAACACATACAAAAGTTCTAAAGTTTAAAAATCAAACTAAATTCATAACATCAAACTAGAACTAGTTAATGAAGTCAAAATACAACCAACTTAGTTAATGAAGTCAAAATACAGCCAACTTAGTTAATAAAGTCAAAATACAACCAATGAGCATCATGTTTGTGTTGTTCATAACAATAAAATAAAATCATCTATCTAGATATCCTCTGTGATGGTGCTGCTTCATGTTGTCCTATGTTACTAGATTCAGAAGAGCGTCTCAAACCATGTTGTGTTTCCAAATTATCCGGCTGAAAAAATAAGTCATAAATAAAATTAGAACCAATATCTAAATAATGTCGCATATAGTAAATTCTCAACAACGTGAACTACAAAACAAGCCAAACAATATAGGTAATTTAGCATCAGAGGTAAAACTGATATTGGAATTCAGCAATAAATTTGTACTCAAATCTGATATTGGAATTCAGCAATATAGGTAATTCAGCATCAGATGTAAAACTGAATAAATTTCCCGTAAAACAATCTGCAGAGACGGTCTAGTACCTATGCATCAAAATTCAATATCCGCAAATGCACGAATATTGACATACAACAATGCCTGAGTTTTTGGTTAAGACTAACTTGAAAAGTATGAGAAGCTAGGGAATGCACGAATATTGACATACAACTACGAATATGCATGGTATTTGCTAAGGTCACATTTAAAGCATGATGACAGAGGCAGGTTCCCCGCACACAATGAGAATAGAAAAGAGACTACAATGCTATCAAAACACAAACAACAAGGCATTATATTAAATTGTGAACATTTTAAATAATTGCATAAGAATCCACTGGTAAAGAAGCTGAGTCATTTGAACTGAATTGGAACATCTCCCCAAAAACAACAGGCCAAAACATCATTGTTAATCTAAAGTAGGATTGCTAACACAAATAGATGAAGAGTTACCCAAGTAAACAAATAGATCCACACATGGTATTCATTGACCTAGTATGATAAGATATCAAGAGAATTAGAGAAGTCATATGGAAGGCTCTAGGGAAAAGAAGGATAGTTCAATACACGAAGGGAGAGGAATAGGAAGGAAAACTAACAAAAACCATTTAAAAAGACACTGATAACTTTATGGACGCCCTAGTACTTAATGCAATGAGAAGAATGTTGTGGAGTTCCATTAGAAAAATAAAATAGAAACCGATTGCTAAACATAAACATATCCAGCAGATACACTGTAATGCATGTGCTAATAAAAGCTGGTTACCACGAACTGCACTTTCTTTTTAATGTAGATTCAAAATTACACACCTAAAACAACATTTCTCATTAATTATGTTAGACTGGTATTACACCATTTCATTGAACTCAAATTACACCACAAACATTTTAGACTGGTAGTACACCATTTCATTGAACTCAAATTGAATCTGAAAATTAAGCCAACCATATCTTACGAGGATTTACAGACACAACATTAGCCCTTCACTAGTGGAAAAAAGACATTTAGCGTCGGTTAAATTGGACATTTAGCGTCGGTTATCGCCCGACGCTAAATCGACCGATGCTAAATGTCATACATTTAGCATCGGTTAATTAACCGACGCTATATGTCACTTTTAGCATCGGGTTCTCAGATAACCGATGCTAAATGTCACATTAACAACCATTTCAAAGGTCTAAAAATGACATTTAGCGTCGGGTGTTTGAAACAACCGATGCTAAAAGTCCCCTTTGAGACATTTAGCGTCGGTTGTTTGAAACAACCGATGCTAAATGTCTCACTGATGAACTTTTAGCATCGGTTGTTTCAAACAACCGATGCTAAATGTCCATCAGTGAGACATTTAGCGTCGGTTGTTTGAAACAACCGATGCTAAATGTCCATCAGTGAGACATTTAGCGTCGGTTGTTTCAAACAACCGACGCTAAAGGTCTCACTGATGGACATTTAGCGTCGGTTGTTTGAAACAACCGATGCTAAAAGTTCATCAGTGAGACATTTAGTGTCGGTTGTTTCAAACAACCGACGCTAAATGTCTCACTGATGGACATTTAGCATCGGTTGTTTCAAACAACCGACGCTAAATGTCTCACTAATGGACATTTAGCATCGGTTGTTTGAAACAACCGACGCTAAATGTCTCTAAACGTCATTAAAAATGACATTTAGCATCGGTTATTCAAACAACCGATGCTAAATGTCATTTTACACATTTTAGTTTCCTTGGTTTTTGATCATACCGTTACTATTCACGTTAAAAGAAAACCTGCAGATTACACAAAACCAGCTTCACATTTCTAATACCTCAGTGCAGTTCTAAACCTATTGCATCACAGACATACACAAAACCAGCTTCACATTTCTAATACCTCATTTTACACAAAACCAGCTCACATACAGTTCTAATACAATATGCAGTCACAATTCTAATACATTATTACACAAAACCAGCTTCACATTTCATCTAGTACAATTCTAATACCTCAGTGTTTACATTAACAGAAAACCAGACCATATAAAAAATTTGTTCACATTTCATCTAAACTAGAAATAGAAATAGAAAACCAGACCAAATAAAAAATTTGTTCACAATTCTAATACTATCAATTCACAAATACTAGAAATAGAGAATAAATTGAACAAGTTTAAACAATGCTAAACAATGTATCTTTTTGCTCCGTACGAATCTTCATATAGAATTCTGCCCAAAGCTGACGAACCTTAAGAAGCTCCTCTTCGGTGTATGCCTTTGAGTCATCAAATACCTACAAGTTTAAAAATTACTCAAACAAATTATATTCAATCATTCTATAATTCTAAATAGATGTGTAAAGTATAATTTTAACCAAAAATTTATACCTGCTCCCAATTATCAACAACACTAGCATTCACAATGGTCAGCATAAAGTTCATCACATAATATCCACAATGAAAACCATTCCGTTGTGTTGGCATCTACACACAAATGAATTAACAAAGTTAACCAAATATATATATATATATATATATATATATATATATATATATCATATATGAATTCACTCCAAATTAAATCAACTCCATATTTTAAATTACTTACTGTAGGGTACAACCACGTGGGGGCAGATGTAGAATAACCTTTGACAGCTCTAATAACATAATATAAAAGTATTTATAAAATTTCAACCCAACTTAAGTTCAAATACTACAATCTAAACCAAGATAAAAAAAAACAAACTTACTTGCTAAACATTTCTTTGATTGTTTTGTTTGGTTTGCGGCATAAGGAACACATCCAGACCACAGTATTTTGAGATGGGATTAAGACAGCTAGTTGCCAATGTCCGCTGCAACATCGATAAACTTAAATTAAGCAACACACAAAGAAATGCATGTTACACACAATAAACTCAGAATGACACAAGAAAATCAGAATCAGAAGACTAACATGCATTTCACCATTCACCAACAAAACAACTAGTAATCAAAACAAGGAACTATGTTGCTGTTACCTATGGCAAAATGGAGCAATATATACTCCCTTATTGGTGGTCATCAATTTGTCTTGAAGGTTTTGAAGGACAACATTCATGGGTATATCCTTCACGTTAAGCTTGTAAGGACACACAAATCCATATAAGTCATCAATACCTCTTTCAACACATTGACGATGCAAATATCTAGTGGCAAGTAAGAAAAACTATCAGATCGATTAATATATGTAAAATGTGAGAAATTTATATAATGGAATAGACTTTACTACTTACGTGCACCATATGGCCAAATGGCTCAATTCAAGCCACTCTTCACCAGAAATCATGTCCGTGATCTCTTTGAAGGAGACAAAGCACTCATGATCTTCATGCTGCAACCATATCCTAGCATGTCTCTTATCAGCATACCCTGTCACAAGCATCTCTTTCATCCAATCGATATTGGCCTCCTCCTCCACATGAGATGGTGAGTAGCTAGCCTTAGATCCAACAGTTGTCATGGGAGAGGGAACCTGAACACCCGCATTTTGAATTCCTCCACATGAGATGGTGTGCTGAATAATTAAAACATACATATAAATTAAGTTAGTATTTATGAATTGATTCAAATAATAAAACAAATCTAGTAATAAAAACATATACCTCTGCCAACGCTTTGCAAACTCGGTCTTGCACCATCACTTCCACATCCTCCATAATTTCTTTCATCAACTCCGCTTTGTCAACTTGTGAGCTACTCGAGGCAAAACGTGCCACACCTCCAAAGTATCTCTTTAACCCGACACCTTTTCCAGCTCCCCGAACACGACCGGGATGCTCAGGTGTTCCAATGGCAACAGTCAAAATATCATTCTTTCCTTGAGGAACGAAAGATCCTTGGCTACTCATAACCGCAAGTTCATCCTGCAACAAAAGCATGTTCACATGTTACAATTTAACAAATTAAACAAAACATACTAAGTTCCACAGCTTCCACACAACATTTTACTTACAATCTTAGATCCAACTGATGCTGACGACTCGGATACATAAGATCCAGACTTGCTTTTGCGGCCAGCCTTCCACAGCTCATGACGCTCTGGAGATGTAGGCTCCACCTCCAAATCAGGATCACCAGACTCCTCCTGGATTTTTTTGATTTGTTCTTCTTTCAAAGCCTTCTTCAACTTTTTATAACCACCTGGCCCCATTGTGTGGTTATATTTATTATTTTTTTGAATATTCTTGGCAGCTTCTCTCTTAGCCTGTTACAAAGGACAAACACCACCATATTTACAACATATCGTTAATGTTTAAGAAACTAAAATAGTTATAGTTAAAACAATACCACAAACTCCTCAGTAATGCGACTGTTATAAAATGCGGCCCATGTCTCGAGAGATATGTTGCTGTACTTGTGACATGGATTTTTTTGACCATCTGTATCCCCACTACCAAAGACATATATTCTGGTGAGACTTGTCTTGAACTGTCTCCAACAAAGATTGATATGAGACATCCAAGTCTTCTTGAATTCATTACTCTCGGGAACATCAAATGTTAGCAGTACATCATCCCAAGCAATCTTTTTTGTCTCGTCATCAACATCACTCCACTTCATTGGCAATATGCTTATCTTTGTTCGTGCAACCACCCCTAAATAGGTCTTGAATTTGTTAGCATACGGACCAATAAGATCTCCTTTACTATCAATATCCACTCTGAATTTTTGACCATCTGGGCACCTAGAAGTGAACTTTTTTAATGATGTTGGACGTCTGGTATTCTTTTTTGGAGGATCACTGAAATCATCCATGATAGCTGTTTAAACAAAGGAAACAAATTATATCAGTCATTCTTATGATAAGATACTGGATCATACGACATTACTAAATAAATCATGTAGGTAAGGAAATATAAACATTGTTAAGTTCAAACAATACAATACAACTTTTCATTCATCTTGTTAAGTTCAAAACTAGTGACTTTAAATATAACATACTGGATCACACTTCATATATTTGAAGAATTGTTTGCATGAATCTGTTCTTTTCAAGACTAGTGACATTAGTTTGTCATTATATCAAATCTCTCATTCAATATGAACTATGAAACCATCCATACACATTTGGAGAAATACACTAGAAGAAATTATTGGAAAACATACTTCTCTCGGTTACAAAATCTGTCACATGCTCAAAAGGAAATAATAGAAACAACCCATCATTGTTACTAAGTTCAAAATTACAATTTCATAGGTTCAAAAAAAACAAATCTAAACTCCTTCGTATAAAATTCCTTCATTATGATCATTGCGAGTGGCATGTTCATCGTCAACTTCATTGTCATCAACTGAAGTAGGCACTTGTGTTAGCAAACAAGGTGTTTCGGAAATTGCAAGACTTGAATCTTCATTTTCATCACTCCCTATTTTTCCTTGTAGGACAACTGACCACTTTTTGTTAGAAGGATCTTTGACATAGAAAACTTGTTTTGCTTGGTCAGCCATGATGAAGGGTTCATCATTATAACTTACCTTGTCAAGGTCCACAAGTGTAAATCCCATTTCGTCAGTACGTACACCACTATTGTTGTTAACCCACTTACATTTAAAAAGAGGCACTTTAAATTTACAGTAATCAAGCACCCAAATCTCTTCAATGACACCAAAGTAAGCAATGGATGCGAGTACAGGTTTTGTATCATTTGAACTAGAGAAGTGCATCGAGGAAGCCATGACCATAACTCCACTGTTTTGCATGGTGCTTTTGTCATCTTTAGACTTTGTGTAAAACGAAAACTTATTTATGTCGTACCCACTCCAACATACGACATTAAAGTGGGGGTCATGTGCTAACCATCTCAAAGTCTCAGAGGCACTCACATCTTTCTTAATCTCTGATTTAAACCAATCTATGAATGTGTTGTTATGCTCGTTCAATAACAACATTTCTTTCATTCGAGGGTTTTTGGCCTTTACTATCTCTTTATGGAGAGACAAGTAAGGTAATACCTCATCTGTATTATTCAAAACATACAAATGTGCTTGAAGCACTTCAGCTCGGCCCATGCATTTAGTGGTTATACCATGTGTACCTTTACCTTGACCTCTCCCTGCATAACGAGACTTTGGTAGTCCCACAGATTTTGCTTCTGACAAGTAGTCAGAACAAAACTCAATCGCTTCTTCTGTGACGTACCTTTCGACAATGGATGCTTCAGGACGATATTGGTTCTTCACATACCCTTTCAAGATCTTCATGTATCGCTCGATTGGGTACATCCACCTTAAATAAACAGGGCCGCATAATCTAATCTCCCTAACCAGGTGAACAATTAAATGAACCATGATATCAAAGAATGAGGGAGGAAAAAACATCTCCAATTGACACAAGATAATAGCAGCCTCATTTTCCAACGCGTCCAATTTTTGAGGATCGATGACTTTAGCACATATACTATTGAAGAATAAGCACAACCTAGTTATGGTATATCGGACATCTTTCGGTAAGATGCCACGAATTGCCACAGGTAGCAGTTGTTGCATCAAGACATGACAGTCGTGAGACTTCAAGCCAACTAATTTGAGATCTTTCATTGAAACAAGTCGCTTTACATTTGACGAGTAACCATGTGGGACTTTGATTCCCCGTAGACACTCGCAAAAGCTCATTTTCTCTTTTCTTGATAAGGTATAACATGCTGGAGGTAAATATGTGCCTTTACCTCGTTCCACTGGATGTAATTGTTCTCTTATGCCCATCTCACGCAAATCTAGACGAGAATTTATGCCATCCTTTGTCCCTTGAACGTTAAGAAGCGTCCCGATGACACTATCACAAACGTTTTTCTCGGCGTGCATAACATCAAGACAATGCCTTACATCAAGATTTGACCAATACGGAAGATCAAAGAACACCGACCTCTTCTTCCACTTGCTTTTTTCCTTAGGCTGCTTCTGCTTTTTACCGAATACAACTTTGATGTCTTTAACCACTTGATAGACTTCTTCTCCGGTCAAGGCATTCGGAGCAATGTCATTTTCCGAGCACCCATTAAAAGCTTTTTTCAACTTACGATATCTGTGATTAGGTTTGAGAAATTTCCGATGCCCAAGGTAGACAGTCTTCCTTCCATATTTGAGTTGATGGTGACACGTGTCTTCTGCACAAATAGGACAACCTTTATGCCCTTTGACACTATACCCAGACAAGTTTCCGTATGCAGGAAAGTCATTGATCGTGCAAGATAACATGGCTCGCAGCTTGAAAGTTTCATTAGAATACCCGTCAAACACATCCACGCCTTCATCCCACATTTTTCTCAAGTCTTCAATCAATGGACTAAGGTAAACATCTATGTCATTACCAGGTTGTCTCGGGCCAGAAATCATCATGGATAGCATCACATATTTGCGCTTCATGCACAACCATGGAGATAGGTTGTAAATTAAAAGAAGAACAGGCCACGAGCTATGATTCGTACTTAAGTTACCATATGGATTCATCCCATCTGAAGCAAGTGCGAGCCTAAGATTTCTTGACTCAATGCCAAAATCCGAATACAAATTATCAATTTTCTTCCATTGCAAAGAATTAGCCGGATGGCGAAGCTGCCCATCACATTTCCTCTCATCTGCATGCCATCTAATGCTCTTCGCGTCATTTGCATTAGCAAACAAGCGTTTGAACCTGGGTATTATTGGAAGATACCATAAAACCTTCGCAGGGGAACCCTTTGTGTTGTTGTCGTCACAATTAGATTCACCCGACTTCACTTTGTAGCGCGACCAACCACACGTAGGACAGTTATGCAACTTCTCAAAGTCTTTCCGATACAATATGCAGTCATTGGGACATGCATGTATTTTCTGATACGCCACACCCATCGGACACAATATCTTCTTTGCATCATACGTTCGTTTTGGCAATGTGTTACCTATGGGAAGCATGTCTTCCAACAACTCAAGCAATTCGCTGAATCCTTTATCAGTCCACCCATTTATCGCCTTCAGATTGATCAATTTTAACGACGCAGACAACCGGGTGTATTTTGTGCAACCCAAATACAAAGGTTGATCTTTGTCTTTGCACAAATTATCATATTCATGCGCTCGCTTAAAAGATTCAGGACCAATGTCACGTATCATGTCCTCCATTCGATCATCCATATCTTCATCGACTTTCTCACTTTTCGACACACTTGGGTTGCCGGTTGATTCACCATGCCATATCCATGTGGTATAACTGGGTAAAATCCCATAAACAAAGAGATGATCTCGTATTACACTTGGCGGTTGTGGGGTTCGATTCACACAATTGCAACAAGGACATGAATAAGTTACATCAACTTCGGGAACATCAGTTTTGCGAAGATTTGCTTGAGCAAAGTTTATAAACTCTTCGACTCCTTTCGCATACTCATCACTCAGACGATTACTTTGTATCCAACTACGATCCATGGCTACGCTCCAAATAATCAACCAAGTATTAATGAACCTTCTCAAGTTGCTTCCAAGGCAGAGAAGGAACCTTCTCAAAGTGTGTTGGAGAAGCCAAAGGAACCTTTTGTTGTTGAGGATACTGAAATGCAACCTTCTGAAAATGTTCCTGTAGTTGAAAAGAATCCATATGATAAACTAAAAATTTCACCAATCCTAAACCCTCATTTCACCAGGAGGATCATGCATCTTGAGCTTATGTTAATGCTAATAATTTATCTTAATAATTAGTAGCACCCAACTTATTCCTCTTTTTTCTTCCCAACCAAAAACATAGTTATATAGCAAAAGAACTTGTGCAACAACAAGACAAACTAACAGTACAAACAATTTAACAGTACAAACAAAAGAAAATGAATAAGTAATATATATACCGAGAAGCAGATGCAAGAGTGAGAAGCGGGTTTGACAATGAACTTCCCGGGTTGACCCGTCCGAGCAACGACGATTTCCGGTTCGCGCTATTCGTATATCACTCTACTCAGCCTTCCACTTCCTATAACACAAACAATTTAACAGTACAAATTAGTAGTGGACCTCTTAATATAAATGTACAAAATAAAACAATCTTCAATCATCAATAAATCAGAATCGAAATCAGATACTCAGTGGAACATAGCTTCTCCAATGAGATACTCACTGTCATTCAACAAAACTCACTCTCACAATCTTCAATCACAATAAACAAACACCAAAAGATAAGCATCATTAATAAATCAGAATCGAAATCAGAAGCTTACGAAATGAAACCGGTAAAAATAAAGGGAGGTGCAACAACAACATCTGATTTTTGCTATTAAACAAGAAAAACGAATCACGAAAAGTAACTGGAAAAATCATAATCATGAAAACTTAGGGTTTCGAGAGAAAACAAAAACGAAAACGAATCATGGTGTGATTTTTGCTATTAAACAAGAAAAACGAAAACAAAACACTGATTTTCAGAGATGCTTACCTAAGATTTGTAACCCCCAACTTATTCCTCTTTTTTCTTCCCAACCCAAAACATAGTTATATAGCAAACGAACTTGTGCAACAACAAGACAAACTAACAGTACAAACAATTTAACAGTACTGTAAGAGTAGCAATTAATAGAGTAAACACAGTTAGCTTAGGGTGCACTCTCGTGCACCAGTGTTGCAGAGAATTACTGCACTTCAATTCTTCTAGAAGTAAATCTGTTTTTAGTTAATATCTGATCTAAACAGAATTGTAAAGTTAGTTGCAACTGTGCACACGTTAGCTAGCTGAGGTGCACAGGTTAACAGATAGTATATATACTCAACTGTATAATAGAACTATTCAGTGAAAAATAATAAAGCAGAAACAGAGTTTCACTCCTCTCTCTTTTCTCTCTCTCTCTCTCTATGAATTCTATCAAGTTTTACATGGTATCAGAGCAAACTCATAGTGGCAAACTCATAGTGTCAAAAGATGTCATCTTTAATGAGTCTCGTTTTCCTTAGGTTGATCTTTTTGGTCCAAAATCATCACCTGCTTCCTCTTCTACAGCCCCTGTTACTCTCAGTCCTCTACCTATAGTCACTGCCACCAACACAGCACCTTCATCATCTTCCACCAATACTGTTACTGATAACCAAACCTCACCAACAGCCAATACAGCAACCACCTCACCTGTTCCAACACATTTTGCAGCCCCTCCCATCACTACAACTACAACTAACCTCTCCATTCCAACCACAACTAACCCTACCACCACACCAACCACCAACCATACATCTACCTCTCAACCAACTAATACTCACTCTATGCAAACAAGATCAAAATCAGGTATCAATTTACCTAGACTCCATCCCTCTGTTTTCCTTACAACCACTGAACCTTCCTCAGTTAAACAAGCCCTCAAAGACCCCAAATGGCTTGCAGCAATGCAAGCTGAATTCACAGCCCTGCAAAACAACAACACTTGGTCCCTAGTTCCCTTACCACCTAATAGGAAAGCTATTAATATAAATGCAACGACAATGAACTTCCCGGGTTGACCCGTCCGAGCAACGACAAACTAACAGTACAAACAATTTAACAGTACAAACAAAAGAAAATGAATAAGTAATATATATACCGAGAAGCAGATGCAAGAGTGAGAAGCGGGTTTGACAATGAACTTCCCGGGTTGACCCGTCCGAGCAACGACGATTTCCGGTTCGCGCTATTCGTATATCACTCTACTCAGCCTTCCACTTCCTATAACACAAACAATTTAACAGTACAAATTAGTAGTGGACCTCTTAATATAAATGTACAAAATAAAACAATCTTCAATCTTCAATAAATCATAATCGAAATCAGATACTCAGTGGAACATAGCTTCTCCAATGAGATACTCACTGTCATTCAACAAAACTCACTCTCACAATCTTCAATCACAATAAACAAACACCAAAAGATAAGCATCATTAATAAATCAGAATCGAAATCAGAAGCTTACGAAATGAAACCGGTAAAAATAAAGGGAGGTGCAACAACAACATCTGATTTTTGCTATTAAACAAGAAAAACGAATCACGAAAAGTAACTGGAAAAATCATAATCATGAAAACTTAGGGTTTCGAGAGAAAACAAAAACGAAAACGAATCATGGTGTGATTTTTGCTATTAAACAAGAAAAACGAAAATAAAACACTGATTTTCAGAGATGCTTACCTAAGATTTGTTTGGGTTTCGAAGATGAAAACTTAGGGTTTCGAGCGAGCAAGGCGACAGCGAGTAAGGAGATGGCGACGACGAGCAAGACGATGGCGACGAAGAGCTACGACGACGGCTATGACGAGAATGCGACGACGGCGACGACGAGCAAAGAACGGTAGCAGGGACTGTGTTGATTTTCAGCGTTCTTCTTCTTTCTTTCTCTTCAGCAACGACAGCCACGACGACCAAAGAACGGTGACGGGGACTGTGGCGAGGGAGAAGGCCACAATGCGAAGAAGATTCAGAGGGTGAGAGGGTTGAGAACGGGAGAGAGTTCAGTGAGATTCAGAGACTGAGAATGAAAGAGTAACGCGAAAGAGTCCTTTCGATGATAGAAAGGAAATAATAAAATTCGACTTTTACCATCGGTTGTTTGCAACAACCGACGCTAAATGTCTCAGACAAACACTTTTAGCAGCGGTTGTTACAACACCCGACGCTAAAGAGTCCTTTCGATGATAGAAAGGAAATAATAAAATTCGACTTTTACCATCGGTTGTTTGCAACAACCGACGCTAAATGTCTCAGACAAACACTTTTAGCAGCGGTTGTTACAACACCCGACGCTAAATGTCTAACGCACATACATTTAGCATCGGTTGTTTAAACAACCGACGCTAAAAGTAGGCGCGAAAAATGAAATCTTCCGTTTAATTGCAAAATTGCCACCGGTCACACATTTAGCATCGGTTGTTCAAACAACCGATGCTAAATGATGCTTAATAATGTCATTTTTCCACTAGTGCTTCAAGCTCCCACGCGTTGAGTGTACAACACAATAATTTCATAATGAAAACAATATTTTGACTTGTGGTCAAAGGTAATTCATAGGAGTTTGAGAATGCATAGTATAACAGGTAATTCAGCGTCAGATTTGAGTATGCTACGTATAACATAAGCAATATAGGTAATTCATACGGTGATCACCTGATTTTGCTTAAGAATTTGCATAACATAAGCAAGCTGTTCCTTCAATAGAGGCAATTAAGCAACTTGTTCCTTTAGAGCATCAACTTCAGCAGCTTGAGCCTTTAGACTATCAACTTCAGCAACTTGTGCTTTTAAAGCGTCAATTTCATTTTGCATCTGTGACATCTTTTCATTAGCATCCGATGAATATGATCCTGTTGTAGAATGAGAATTGTTTCCAAGGATCTGAGTTGGTGTTACGCCGAGTCCCATGCATCGAACATGCCCAGGATGTTCTTTCCCAAAAACTTGAATAAAGGCTTCATGCTCAGAAGAAGACTCAAGAATTGCCTGTTGCAATTTTTCCTACATGTATAAATCAATCATAAAATCATAAGCAATGTGCTTTAGAAGGAAACAAAATCTCAGTGTACAAGTGACAAACCATCAGAAATTTTTAAAACAGGTAAGCGGGTTATTATCTATCCCTCAACAGCTTGTATATATTATATACAAAAGAAAAAAAGGTCTGTATTTTCCACCAAATGTCCAAGATACCTATTTATAAACCATGCAAATGTCCAAGATACCTATTTTTTAACCATGCAAATGTCATTTACAATAACAATTACATTCTCAAATTGAAAACATGAAAAAGAAGTTAACACATGTGTTTTACCTCTCTATTGGATACATCCAGCGATAATGGACAGGACCTCTCCAAGCTTAGCTTCTTCGACAAGGTGAACAACCAAGTGAACCATAACAGTGAAAAATGAAGGAGGAAACAACATTTCCATGTGGCATAAAGTGAGGACAATTTGTTTATGCAATTTGTCCAAATCTTCAATTTTCAATACTTTACTGCATATTTGTCTAAAGAATGATCATAACTCACTCAACACTGCTGAAACCTCATTGGGCAATGATGTTCGCATGGCTAACGGTAGCAACTGCTCCATCAATATATGACAATCATGACTTTTTAACATTCCATTCAACTTGAGATTATCTAAGTCAATGCACCTATAAATGTTGCTCGAATAACCATCGGGCACGGTCATGTTCTTTAAAGTTGCCAAAAAAGCTCTCTTGCCCATTTTAGTCATTGTAAAGACAGCTAAAGGATATTTTCCATTTTTATCTGGCCAAAGGTCGGGTCTTATTCCCATATCTTTAAGATCTCTTCGAGCATTGATGTGATCTTTTGTCTTTGCCCACCCATGGAGGAGTGTTGTATGGAAAGAGAATAACCGGCCAAATACTATAATTTGAACTCATAACACCGAAGGGATTAAAGCCATCAGTAGCTAACCCAAGACGAACATTTCGTGAATCGGATGCAAACCAAGAGTGTGTTGAGTCAAATCGTTTCCATGCTTCAGAATCTCTAGGATGCCGCATCATTCCATCATTGTTATTATTAGTAGCATGCCATCTCTTGTCCTCGGCTGTCTTTGAACATAAAAATAGTCTTTGTAATCGAGGCTTTAAAGGAAAGTAACGAAGAACTTTTGCAGGCACTTTCTTCACACTATTGTCATCAGTGTTCGCCTGAGTACCCCTAGGCTTTTCCCTTGATTTCCATCTAGAAGTGTGACAAACTTTACAACTTTCCCTCACTTCATCTTCCCTATTTCCCCAATAGAGCATACAATTATTCGGACATGCATGTATCTTTTCATAGTTCAAACCAAGTTTGGTGATTGTTTTCTTTGCCTCATAAAATGAACTTGGGATCTTTGCATGTTTAAATGCGTCTTGGAGAAGTTCTAAAATCATTGTCATGGCCTTGTCACTCATTCCGCATAAGCATTTGATATGATACAACTTCACCAAAAAAGATAACCTTGAATAATTTGCACACCCTTCATACAAGGGTTGTTCTCCATCTCTTGCTAATTCATAAAATTCTTTGGCTTCATTCCCTTCTTGAGTGGTATTTTGCATCACATCCTCATCTCTCTCAAACTCTACATTGGATGCAACTGGCACTTCATTTGCACAGTGCCCATCAACACCAAAAGCATCATTAATCATATTTTGGATGGGATTTTCAATAGTTGTGCTTTAAGCTGCATGTAGAGTGCTACTGCATGAGGCATTATGGTTTGACTTTATCTCCCCATGATAGGACCAACAGGTATATCCTTTTGGAAACGGTGTACATCCTAAGTGGTCATATACCATATCCCAAGTCCTCCTTTTTTTCAAGCCACATTCTTGACAAGGACATAATATTTTCCCATTTACCGCACGATGTTTAAAGGCAAAATTAATGAATTCCTTTACCCTTTTCACATACTCATTTGTGTTCCGCGGCTTTGTAATCCAGGACTTATCCATTGCTAAAACATCAGAATCAATAAAAGAGCAGAAAAATCATTAACGCGACAAAAAATTATTAACAAAACAGATAGATAAAAAACTTATTCAAAGAAGCTAGGGCTTTGGATTTTCTGGGGTCTGATGCCATACAAGCTGATAGAAGCATAACTATATAATGTAGTACTGATATTCTTGTTATGTGTAAATTGTAACAGAATAGGAAAGAAGAGTAAAGAGAGTGAAACAAAATAGTCTTTGTATATTTCACTTATGTTGAACTGTTACAGCATTTGCCTATTTATACATTTGCTTAACCTACACTCAGCAGTGCACATAAGCACTGCTGTTATAACAAACTACTAACTGACTTAAAGTCAGTTTTCCCTAACACAGTTTACCCTAACTGTTAATTAGTATTTAACACATTTAATGAATGGAACTACATCAGTTGTACAGCTAATGTATAGGAAACTATTGTACACTTACATTATGCAGCATATGTGGAAGCAAAGAAAACTATTTCAACACATTTAATGTAAATGTTGCATATATAATAGAGAATCAACACATTTAAAACAAAAACTTAAATAATATGATACAAGTTCAGAGTAGAAATCACTCCTATAGACAAAGCAATGAGACATTTAAAACAACACTTTGTATTTAACTATGATTGGGAGGAACAACTGTTTGGAACTTGTGCAAGTTTTGTTAGATATGTTAGAGTTTCCTCTCCAGCTTTTACTAATGACCTAAAGATTTAAATTGGGGAATCATTAATCAAAAAAATAAACAGATGAAGCAAAAGAATATTGTTGTTCACAATCATATATACTGAGACAAAATCAGTGGAATAATTTGTTTCTAAAATAAAAACTAAAAATAATCCCTTACCTGTTGCTCAGATGATGATAGGGTTGCTGAGATGATGAAGAAAGATGTACGGTTGCTAGTATCTCTGAGATTGCCAAACCCTAACCTATTGCAACAAAGAGAACAGAATTGTTATAAAAGGAAAATTCGATTACAAAAGCAAGAGAATAGTTCTACATTATACCCAGAATGAATTAATCAATCAACTATTACACTTTATAACATTATGAATTATTTCTAACTATATTATATCATATTTTACATGTACCCCAGAAGCTACTTCAGTATTTCAAGCAATTTGGGGAGGTGGAGGATGGTCCTTTGGGTCTTGATAAACAAACAGGCAGGCCTAAGGGTTTTGCGCTTTTTGTTTACAAGTATGTGGAGAGTGCTAAGAATGCTTTGGAAGAGTATGTGGAGGATGTGAAGTTTGTCTGGAAGCTGTTCCCTTAACTTGTTTATTTTCTTGCAATAATTATTATTATTATGTGATTATCAGGCTTGTTTAATTATTGCACCGAGCTATTTAACACTTTCTTGTTTCTTTGCTTGATAAGGCTAGTGCAGCTGCAATATGCTCAGCATTTTAGTTGCTTCATTAAAAAGAGACAGCATATACCCATTCTTAAATTTTTTGAAATTCAATAATTACTTTTATATACTGAGCATATTCATATTTTCTTTTCTTCTTCTGCGCTCTAATTCCTATCAAGCATCTACATCTATCCTAATTCTTTGCAAAAGCATTGGGAAGTTTTCATTAACTCTTTTACCATGTATTACCAATTGCCAATACCTTTTTTATTGCACTCTATTTGTATTATTGAACTAAATGATTACTATGATTGTTATTGTTTGAAACCATTACCACTATTGAAAATCTTTTTCTGCACTAACAGGGAGAGGTATGCCCTTCAAGATTTCATATTTCTATATATGTTTGAGAGATGATTTTTCAAAATTAGTCTTTTTATACTTTATGTATTCGCTGTGCAGATACCCTCATAGATGCATCAATCATTTAGTTTTGGGCTGTTGATTCTTCTGAAGTACAACTTAGTTAGAATAGATTCAACTTTAAAATAGATTCAACTGAATATTATGCCTATTTTGAAATAGATTCAACTGAATATTATGCCTACATCTGTGTTTTAAATGGGAGATAGCTAAAAAAATCAGAAAAAAACAACAACTTTGAAAAATAATGCTGTTTTAAATGGGAGTTTATGCCTAATCACTCTAAAACACAATTGCTAGAATTAAGAAAAAGACCCATTTTGCCAACAAAGGAACCTTACTCATATGGATTGCAGTAAGTGACACATGTCATGCATCAAACAATAACACAAAGGATAAGGAAAAAACTCACCAGATCACAAATTGGAGTAATTAATCCAACAACTTAGTTAGAGAAACCACAGTGCATCTGCCAATAAATAAATAGAACAGAGAAGGAGTAAGAGATTGATATAACATAAGAATCAACAAGTAGAGAATCAACGAAGGAACATCAACACAGAAAAGTGAGAATCAGCGAAGGAATATAAATTTCAATTCTATGGCAGCAACTAAAATACAACTAAAATACAAATTTCAAATTTAATAACCCTATGAATGTCCCTTGCACGATTACAAGTTTGTAGATTGCTCATTAAAATGTTTTATGCCAGCAATTCAAGAACACAACTTATGGCAAATACAATTCTAAACAAGATAAGTCTTTCTCAAGACAAGAAGGTGTTTCAACCAAGGAAAATATAAAGGGTCATAAGGATGTGATTTCAAAGAAATGAATCAAGAAAACTCAAGCAAGCTTAAGTGTCAGGAACATGAAACTACTAAACGCAATGAATATTCCCCTCCCCTGTAACATGTACTGCAATACCTTGATTTGTTATTCATAATTCATAATAATTATAGAAACACATTAAAATGCCATGAGAAAAGGGTACAAACAAACTACAATGTAAAATTCAAATATCATGAGGATACAAATTTCAAGTTCCTGGTGAATTAATTAGACCACAAATACATTTTTCTAATGCAAACACCATGAACGGGAAGAAAGAAGTACAAGCAATACATCAGAAACACACCGGAGGAGACGAAGTCGTCGAGCGAGCTCAAGCCAAACTAGAGATAGCAATGTGAACTCCTGCAAAGCTCCTCTTTCAAATCAGGAACTGGTTTGGCTAGTAATGGAACAATTTGGAGGCAGACTTTACTTAACCCTCGATCAGGCTCCAAATTAATCAGGACCCTTTCCCCTAGACACAGAGTGGGGTCAAAAACCTTTAGACCAAAAATAAAGATCAATATGATGCAATATCAGAGATGGATGTACAAAAGGAAATGCTTGAACAGAATGTTTGTTCTAGATTCCTTTCCTAAATTCCTTCTCCATATATCCATTTTTGCCTACTACACTTGTTCAAATACAAAGCCAACTAACACAGTCAATTTACATTCATATGTATCTTTTTGAGTGATGCATCATGCATTATGATGATCAATGAGTTTAACTAATCACACTCTGACTTGACATAGGCAGATATAGTTTTGCGAGGATACTGCGGTTGGAATTCAAGGTGTGCTCTGCAGGTTCTTGATCAAATATTTCCCAAGGTATTATTGAGCATGATTTGTGTTAAATAAATGTATCTGTTGATTCAAAACTTTACTTTTTTTTTTCTTCAGCATGAATATTCTGCCCTTTCTTGATTAACACGTGCAGGATGCTGATGTACAACCATCATTGATAATTTTGTACTTTGGTGGTAATGATTCTATTCATCCACATCCAACAGGCCTTGGTCCTCATGTACCACTCCAAGAATACATTGAAAATATGAGGAAGATTATTACACGTCTTAAGGTTCAATTCCACTTACTATCATATGTAAATAATGAACCATATTTTCAAGTATGGTTTGGATAAAACTTGGTTTTCTTTGTTTGACATATTTATCCCGACAAAGTTTGAGTAATCCTAATGATTCACAGAGCCTGTCAAAGATGACTCGCATAATATTGCTCAGCTCTCCCCCCGTCAATGAGGCGCAAATTCATGAATCATTCAGGTTCCAACTGCATTGGCTTTTGGTGTTTTGATGCTGAAAGTGATGGCAGCACTCCTACTTTATAATGATGATGATGATGATGATGATGATGATGATGATGACAATGATGATGATGATGCCTTCATTTCTATTTATGCTATATGATTAGATTAGATAATGAAACATACATTTACTTAGATTTAGACAGCATTTAGTACATAGGGTAGAACAGAACAAAAAATAATGAGTTTTTGGGATATAGTAATAGTATTGAGTAATGTCATATGATCTGATATAGGTCCCTTCCCTAAAAGCTCTGGCATTCTTGTTACTTTTCAATAAACATTATAATCTTAAAAATGATAACTGATGAATAAATGGTTGCATTGAAAGCAATTCTGTATTGAGGGAATTAAAGAGGACAAATGAATCATCACAAATCATTCCAGAATTACAACTTTCAAATCAGTCCAGAATTACAAAACAATACAGAACAATAAGAACTACAACAGTACAGAAAAGCGAATAAGAACAACAGTACAAAACTAAATAAAAACCCTAACCTGTTGTTGAGATGATGAAGAGAAATGTAAGGTGGTTGAGATGATGAAGATACCAACCCTAACCTGTTGCAACAAGAAAAAACGAAGTGGAAGGTAAGTGGAAATCGATTGTACAGAGAAGTTGAGTACAAAGAGGAATCGTATGAGAAAGATGAATACAGAGACAGTTATGGTACCTGAAGAAAGATGAGTACAGAGACCCTAACTGAGGAAGCGCTTCTCTCAGTTGCAATTGTAAGAGTGCTTCTCTGGTTCAGATTACCCCTTACAGTGCATCTTGGTAACCGAAGAAAGATGAGGAAAATCGAAACCCTACGGTGCTTCTCTGTTAGCAATCGTAACAGTGCTTCTCTGGTTCAGATTACCCCTTACAGTGCTTCTTGGTAACCGAAGAAAGATGAGGAAAATCGAAACCCTAACCGTTTGAGAGAGTGTGGCTTGTAACTGAGAGAGTGAGGATTCGCGGGGAACGAAGAGAGAATAGCGCGTGACTCCACTGTTTTCCCTAAAAAAAAAGAACCGCCGCAACACAAGTTGGAACCGCCGCCGGTGTTCCTGTTTGGAGGCGGTTAAATGCAACCGCCGTGGGCGTTGAAATGAGCGACGACGGTTGGGGGTAACCGCCGCGAACGAAGCGTCGCTGAAGCTTTGTTTTTGCGTAGTGAGAGGAGAACCAAGATGATGGAATAGAACATGGGCCCAACACCAAACACAGGCCAAGGGCCAGAACTAAGGCACATACTTCGTCCAACCCCGCCCCCTCTACTCAGTGGACACCCCCCCCCCCAAAACACGTGAAAAGACCAAATTGCCATTAATGAATTTGGTGCGCGTTTATTTTTTCTAGATATACGATGGTTCGGACTAGCGTGGTCCAAACTAGTTCGACACTTTGCATCGAGTATGTTATCTTGTATAACAACACACAGACACACCCTTTTTGCCATTCAGTTATATTCGAACAGGTTCAGACTAGCGTGGTACAAACCCGTTCGACACATAGGTACCGAACCACTGTTAGATATTTAATGATTTTTCAACGGCTCATATTCCACCGTCCATTATCATCAACGACTTAAAATCAGTCAAAAAAGCAGTCAAACGTGTCATAAAAATGAGAGGCTAATATTTCAATTGGAAATTGTGCCCCAACGGATAGAATTTCAACGGCTCATATTTTCCCACGCCTATTATAAAAAGGGTTTCAACTTTCCCTGCTACTTCTAACTTCACCAACACCCCGCTCTGCTTCTTCTTCTCCACCAACACCCCTTCTCTGCTTCTTCACAAATACCCTAACCCCACCCGCTGATATGGAAGACCTAATGGAATGGCAGTTGTGCCCAACCCAGTACTCAAGTGACAAATTCCTAACCATCCTTCATCACCGTGGAACTGTCACCAACAGGAACGATAGTGTGTTTTTTCAATGTCGCAATCCTATATTCTGTAGGATGAAGAAGGATATAACATTCGACCAGTTGAAGGAAAAGGCAGAGAGGAAGGTTCACCGAGAAGGAGAGTGGTGTAAAGACATAAGTAGTTTACGTTACCGCAAGTACAGTTGTGGAGATGACGGGACTGTCCGCTACTCATCTATGGAGATCCAAAGCGACGATGATGTTCGCGCAATGATGGAAGCACATGCTAATGTTCCATTAGGACGTCGTATATTGGAGCTGTATGTCGAAACAATGCGCACTCCGGAAGAGATCATTTATCTTCTGGAACAGGGACTTCCCAAATAATCGCTAGTTTCGCAGTTGTTTCATTTTATCGTTTTAGTTGTCGTTCATTTGTCGTACTTGTTTCATTATGTTCCAAACAATTGAAATAGAGAGATTGAATGTTTCGTTATTGCTAGATCTTTATTCAAACAAAGTTACAATATAATGTTAACATACACTGAATCCGTTAAATTATTCAAACAAAGATATAACAGTTTGCAATTTAAAATAAAACAGCGCGAAATCAGTTGTCATCTTCACCAAATGACAGTCCACTGACAGAGACTTCTGTTGGTTCATCGTCACTAACATCATCACCAGAGACATAATTGGCAAGGAATGCCCGGTAATCCGAATTAGTTGAGTCAGAACCAGCGTCATCTTCCTCTTCCTCGTGCAATATTCTGACCAAATTGAAATGGCCATTCTGAGCATATGTAATTGATACTTCAACACTGGCCACACATATGCAGTGCAGATAGCCTGTGTATCAGTTTCCATATTGCGGGTACGTCTGTTGACAACAACAGCAAAAATTTTGCCAATTTCCAGATGTAGGAAAACATTGTGAGGCAATGTGTTGCCTAACTGCTAAAAACATTCGGCGGAATGTTGATGTGCCTATCAATTTGTTCGATAACTGCAATGAATTCCATAACTGCAAAAATCACAATGCCTATCAGCTGAAGTGTGGTTCAGACCAAAAGTATCGAACCAATTCAGACAATAGTCTGCGAACTCGTTCGGACAATCGTGTGTCGAACCGTTCACAAATAGCAGTTCAGGGACGAAACTGGCTTTGGTTCGGACCACGCTTTGTCGAACTGGTTCGAGGGTTATCCTACGAACCAGACGTAAATGCAGAAAAAAAATAGAATGCGAAGATGATGAAGAATGGTGGTGGTTGCCTGTTGTTCCAAAGAAGCAACGTGAGAGGAGATCACTGCGAGATTGATGGAGGAGAGTGGGAAATTGATGGAGAAGGGAATAGAAGGTAGGGTTCAGAGGTTTTGGTGTGAGAGTGAAAGTGAAAGGGAAAAGTTTTGAGAGGAGAGGGAAAGGGAAAAGTTTTGGTGTTTTAAAGGAGGGGTATTTTGGGGATTTTGAGAATGAGAGGTGTGTAATGAGTAGCTAGGTAGTTGTGCAAAGTCATTGCCCATACCTAAATTTATTATTATTCTGGATGTGCTATTTTGGTGCGTGGTTTGTCTTTTTGTGTGTGCTCTCTATTGCAATTCTACCGCTGGCACCATATTGCCACTGCTACATATACTAAATGATTGTTGAAATAAAGGCAAGAGGAATTAAACCAATAAAAGGGCAGTTTTTTTACCCCCCATCGGACCAAAAAAATACCCCCAAAAATATTAAAAAACGAATTCATTTCTCATTCCATCATATTTCTCGAAAAAGTAAGTTTTTTTCTCTAAACTTCTCGGAAATAAACGTATTTCCGGAAATACGCCAAATTACGGTATTTCCGGAATTTCCGGAATATGGCTTCCAAAAATACCTCCTTTGAGGTATTTCCGGAATTCCCTGGAAATTAACCTTTCGGAAATACCGTAATTTGGCGTATTTTCGGATTATTTTTTTTTGAAATTTCGTTTAAATTATTTTTTTTTTGCTTTTTCAGTGGCAACCAGAACAGGAAACATAGAGCGAGGCGAGCATTCAGGAGCAGGACGAGGAGATGAGCAGAGTCCTTCTGGCAGTAGGATCAGGTTCAGACTGAGGACTAGACAGGCCGGACACGCGTCTGAGCGTCAGAGGCGTGTCCGAGAGCGAGAGCAGGAGCAGGAGCATTATTATCACGAGCCTACTGAGCCAGACGCCATGCATGTAGATGACCAGGCTGAGGCTGAGGTTGCTCAGCATGATGATGAGGCTGCTGAGCAGGTTTTATTACACCGGTTGCATGTCCACTGCGTCCACAGACTACTACAGACGGGAGAGGTAATACTTTTAATAATTTGTTTATTTTTTAACAATTAATTACTTTTAATAATTTATTAATTATTTTTATTTTTTTACAAGACCGGGGTAAGATTAAAGTTGCTTCTCATGGGGGGAAGATACTGAAGATGAGACCTCAGCAGCACCACCAATATATAGCAGGATGGTTGCAGCAGGCGCATCTGTTTGAGCTGGACACCACACCTCTCGGCAAGATGGCCGCGCTCATATCAGCTTTTGTGGAGAGGTGGCATTCTGAGACCAGCTCATTCCACAGGTCGTGGGGGAGATGACAGTGACGTTGGACGACGTGTCCGCGTTGCTCCACTTGCCGCTCACCGGCACACCGTTGGCGCATCGGCCACATTTTGACACTGCCGATGCTATTCGGGCTGGAGTTGACCTGCTGGGCATAGACCACACAGCCTGCTGGGCAGAGTGTCAGTTCAATAAGGGACCGGCATTCCGATTTTCTTTCTTGACGGCCGCATACACACAACATGGAGCGCGGCCATCTTGATCAGGCGGCGCGGTGCTATCTGCTACACTTGTTGGCCAGCACCATTTTTGCCGACAAGAGTCACATATCTGTCCCTGTCAAGTGGGTGACTCTTATTTCTGACTTTGACCTGTGTGGCCAGTGGGCTTGGGGTCCAGCTGCTCTAGCTATTCTCTACGAGCAGCTGAATGATGCTTGTTACTGGGAGACGTCGCAAATTGGCGGGTACGCTTCTCTGCTGCAGGTAATTAATTAATTATTTTTATTTCTTTTTAATTACTTTTATTTATATAATTTCTTATTTATTTTTTTAATTATTTTAGTGCTGGATATATGAGTATACCATCGTGGTGCGGAAAGACTTCGGTGCCAGTGAACTTCCACGTTGCAGCAGGTGGGCGAACAAGAAGTGCGATAGTATCAAGCTTCCGGAGTTTCGGCAGCTGCTGGATGACTTGTAGAGGGAGCATGTCATATGGATCCCCTGGGATGACCACAGACAGTACCTCCGATTTCACAACATTTCATTATTCAGAGGTTGGCTGCTGTGGGGGATGTGGTTGTGCCTTATATGCCAGACAGGGTCCGTTGGCAGTTTGGATATGTCCAGCAGATTCCTGATCCACCTATTTCGGGCCCACGTCCATCTACGGAGTTCATAGTACATCAGCTGATGTTCTATCAGTCCCCAGCGCGAGCTTTCAGGGACATCAGTCGACAAACACCCGTCCAGGGTGCTTGTGATGACGAGTACCTCCCATGGTACTTGCAGGTGTCCATTCCCCGCCTGACTCCGGCTCTGCCTTCACCTCCAGCTCCGCCTTCGCCTCCAGAGGATGCACCTGCAGCTGCTGAGGATGTTGGTCCACTTCCCTTAGAGTCCAGGATGGAGAGAGCAGCTAGGCATGTCCAAGATGTCTAAGATAGTCTTTTGGCAGTCGACGGCATTCCTGGGGATGTCTATGATAGTCTGTTGGCTGTTTTACAGCTTTTGGACATTTAGTTGTATTATTTTTTGTATTTTTACTGTATTGATACTGTATTATTGTTTATTAGTTTAGGGGTATTTGAGGATTTATGGTAAAATGAGGGTATGAGGTCTAATGAGGGGTCTAAAAAAGTGCCCAATAAAAGAGTCACCTCCACTCACGGAGGAACAATTAGTTGCTTTCCTTACTTCATTTCTGCATCCCTTCCTACAAGAAAGATCCACCCGGTTTTTCACGCTTTCAAACTGAAACCATGCCTAGGAACTGCCACACCAGCTTTGGATCTGCCTAAGGAAGCCCGTGAACCAACCTGTGATACAACCAACGTCTTTCGTTGATGGGATTTTTTTTACCCCCATCATATCACCTCATACCCCCACATAAAAGTGAAGCCCAAAAATACTCCTTATTTAAAAAATTTGCTCGGATTTACCTACTAAAAGATAAATCCGATTTTGGTTTTTTCTCAAAATTGGACTTATCTTTTAGTAGGTAAATCCGATTTTCCTTAAAAAAAGAAAATCGGATTTACCCTCACCTAAGGTAAATCCGCTTTTGTTAATTTTAAAAGCGAATTTACCTCAGGTGGGGGTTAAATCCGCTTTGTGTATTAAAAATACTTGTTTTTAATTTAATTTTTTTAAAAAATGTTATAAAAATACTACTAAAAATCCGTTAAAGAGTCAAAACTAATCTAAAAATTATAAAAACACCACTATAAATCTAATAAAACCAAAATAAGGTTATGCAAATTTTTTCATATTTTTTGGAGATTATGAAAAATTAAAAAAATTAATAAAAAATAGTGAACGATGGAAATTGGGATTTTGAGCCCCCTATTCTAAAGGAAGTCTCTGCTTTAGGAGTCTTGATCCCTGATTTTTATCGGATTTAATGGCTGTGGTTTCATTACAATCTGAGTAGGTTGCTCGAAAACCAATTTTTTAGCCTAAATTATTCTCCCGACGTACAACATCGTCACATGTTAACGAACAATATACTAAACAAAACCAAAAGACGACCGATATTCATATCTATTTAATATTTCTAAAAAAAATTAATTTTAATTTTAATTTCAAAATCAAATTTACCCCCACATTAGGTAAATCCGCATTTGTTAATTTTAAAAGCGGATGTCCCCCACATTAGGTAAATCCGCTTTGTTATTTAAAAGTCGGATTTACCTATTGGGTAAATAAATCCGCTTTGGAAAAATAACAAAGCGGATTTATCTAAAAAAAGATAAATCCGATTTCCCTAAAAAAATCGGATTTATCCGCACATTAGGTAAATCCGTTTTGTTAATTTTAAAAGCGGATGTACCCCCACATAAGGTAAATCTGCTTTGTTATTTAAAAGTCGGATTTACCTATTGGGTAGATAAATCCGCTTTGGAAAAATAACAAAGCGGATTTATCTAAATCCGATTTCCCTAAAAAAAGTGAAAATCAGATTTACCCACAATAGATAAATCCGCTTTGGAAAAATAACAAAGCGGATTTATCTAAAAAAAGATAAATCCAAGCGAGTTTTAGTTTGACAGGGGTATTTTCGGTTTATCAAATTATGTGCGGGTATATAGTGATATGACGGGGGTAAAAAAAAAACCTGTAGAAAACATATCCCAATTTGAATCTTGAGAACAAGGTTCTTGTGGATGAGGAAAGGGATGTAATGGACCCAACTAAAACATTGGGCCTAAAGGAGAACCCAGATGATGGAATAAAAGACAACCCAAGCATCAGACACAAGTCAAGGGCCAGAGCTAAGCGCAACACTGCAAGGCCCAAATGGCTAAATAATTTTGTCACGCCTTAGTGAAATATTTTGTAGGGATTTTTTTGGTACCCCCATCATATCACCATATACCCCCCCCACAGACCCTACGAAAAGACGAAAATACCCTTAAATTTTTTACAAATTTACAAAACATTTACCATTTTTCACTTGCATCCGTTTGACCAGAAAGTTTCCTGAGAAAATCATATTTACCATTCAGAGAGCTATATCCGATTTACCATCGGATCTACATACTTCCATTTTTCCACAGATTCTGCGTAAAGAGTAAGTCGGATCTACCTATATCCGATTTCCCATCGTATCTACCTATATCCGATTTCGCATCGAAAATAGGTAGATCCGATTTGTGTTTTATTTTTGTTTAAAAATTTGTTTTTTTTTCCAGTGTCCAATAGGTATCGAGGGGAGTCCTCGGCTCAGACCTCGCCATTTGCTCCTAGTACACGCACCCGCCACAGGATTGCGGGACATGCGTCCTTCCAACATAGGCGACAGCAGCAGTATCAACAGGTTGAGAAGGCCCCAGACTATCACTATGAGGAGGGTCAACAGGGGCACCATTTTGTTGAGCATTCTATGTCTGAGGACAATTACCAGCAGCAGCATATCAACAGCAGCAGTACCAGGAGGATTAGCCTCAGCAGGGGCATCAGGAACAGCATGAGGAGCAGCCTCCTCTATTCACTGGGCTAGCATCTCATGTTTGTATTGTTATACTGAGAGACCCGGTAAGTTTAATTTATTTACGTAGTCTTCTTAGTTTAATTTATTTACATAGCCTTATTTTTTTTATAATGCAGACATGAGCGTAAATTGAAGGTTACCAACCATGGTAAAAAGCTGGCTTAGAGACTGCTTGGGTTTTCCCAAAACCACCGGTTGTGGGCCTTTATCACAGGTTCCAGATTAGCCCCCCTCATCTCAACCGGACATACAAAGGTGGACCATGAGTTGATGTCTCCTTTTCTTGAGAGGTGGCACTCAGAGACATCGTCATTTCACTTACCATTTGGTGAAATGACGATTACTTTGGATGATGTCTCTTGTTTGCTGCATCTACCCATTACAGGGAACTACTACAGAGCTCCACCTACTTCTCTCACCACTGATCAGACCATCCACCTAGCACATGTTTATCCAGGTGTGACTATGGAGGAGGCGGGGCTGGAGTGTCGAGCTTCATCTGGGCCACATTACCGTTTTGAGTGGCTGTAGGAGATTGTTAGTAGAGGGTCCATAGAGAATGACATTCGTCCTGCTGTCAGGGCCTTTATCCTTCTGATCCTGAGCTGGTCCATCTTCACAGTCATGACTGACGACATGGCTGAGGCTAAGTGGCTGCTGGCTGCTGCTACTTACGGATGTCAGTGCAGCTGGTGTGGGACCATATGCATGGGGGCAGTAGCACTTGCTTTCATGTATGACCGGCTGAACTACTTCTGCTTGGACCAGGCGCATCAGTTAGGAGGGTATGCGACCCTCTTACAGGTAATAATTTTAAGTTAATTTTTTCCGAGTTTGGTTAAATTTCTGTTAAACAATTTTTAATTCACCATGTTGTTTATCTTTGCATTTCAGAGCTGGATTTTATGGTATTTTCCTCAGCTAGTGGAAAGGAGGAGTGGATTGCGGGCTGGAGCACTGTGTGGGCGTTGGAGGAAGAAGAAGACAGATGGAGTGAAGCTGGGGGTCCACAGGCAGAGGATTGATGCGCTGACCTCGGATGATGTCTGTTGGCGACCGTTTGAGGAGCACCGGGGGGGATGGAGACTTTGAACAGGTATCATTATACAGGGGTCACATCAGCTGGGGAGACATCATTGTTCCCTACATGCCAGATAGGTGCCTCAGACAGTTTGGGCACGTGCAGGTCATCCCACGTCACCCTCTTACTAGTCATCCGAGCCATGCAGACTGCATTTTTCGTATTGCACATTATATGCTTGTGGTGGAGGAGGTTTTGCGTACTACTTATCCTGCTGAGGAGTTGGGTCAAGTTGCTCCGGACTACTTACATTGGTATGTGAGAGCATCTATTCCTAGACTCTTACGGGTTGCATCACCACCACCACCACCAGTACAGCCAGCTGCACCACCAGTACAGCCAGATTTGCTCGAGAGTGTGGAGGAGGAGATTCGGAGGGGGCTTCGGAGCGGAGACATTAGGACGGGTAGTCAGACATACGCTCGCCTCACGCGGTTACTGGATATGCTACCGAGGCGTGACTAGGGGATTTTGTGGAATTGTATGTTTGAACTATTTTTATATGACTTGATTATTATTATTTCTTGTTTATTATATTTGTGGAGTTTCATTAAAATTTCGATTTCATTCATGCGATAAAAGATAAAACACAACCAACTACAATAACAATAGACATATACATTTTCTTAAAATTCTGGTCCTCGAACACGACGTAAAATCTCATTCACACTCCGTTGAGTTTCCACGTACAGCTCCAACGGCTTATACCCCTGAAGCGTGTCATGGATGTTTAACATGTTCGCCATGTCTTCGTCAGTCTTGACTGTCATGGACGAGAAGGAAACACGGCCATCGTCTCCGAGATAGGATTTGCGATAAATGATACTAGTGACGTCACGGTCGTCACTAGTCACTTGAACTTTGGACCACATTTTATCCTTCAAACCTTCAAACCCCATGCCGCGGTGAATTCTACATAACACCGGCTGAGGACTCCAGAAGTGGACACCATCTTCTCTCATCGTGATTTGGCCCCGATGATGTATACCGTAAAGCCTATTGTCATCTGAGCGTTGAGTGAGGCATCCGTCGCTAATGGTCCAAAATCCGTCGCTAATGTGACTTAGCGAGGGAATTAGCGACGGACAAAATCCGTCGCTAAAAAGAGCCTCGCTAATATTTAGCGACGGATTTTCAAAAGTTAGCGACGGATCTCTCCATTTTGGATGAATGAAATAAGCAAGTGAGAGTGAAATTTTTGAGTGAAAAGAATGAGGTTGGCAGTGGATATTTATAAAATTCGTCAATGATTATCAACCGTTGATATTGTCGGTGCAATCTACACTGTTGATCAACATTGGCAGTCAAATCCTACCCGTCAAATTTAGTACAAAGCGGATTTACCTATCAGGGAGGTACATCCGATTTACACTTTAACAAAGCAGACATACCCCCACTGATAGGTATATCCGCTTCGTTAATTGCAAAGCGGATTTACCTATCAGGGAGGTAAATCCTATTTGCATTTTAACAAAGCGGACATACCCCCACTGATAGGTATATCCGCTTTTATATTTTAACAAATCGGATCTACCTCACTAAAGGTAGATCCGATTTCCCCCCACTAATTCTAATCGGATATACGTAAATCCGCATTTTATTTTTGTGAATCGGATCTATCTACTTTATATGTAGATCTGATTTAAGTCAATTTAACCAGGAGTATTTTCGCCTTAAAATTTCTTGTGGGGGTATATGGTGATATGATGGATAAAAAAAAGCCCTATTTTGTATCTTACGTGAAGTTATCATTATTATTTATTTTTTTTAGATTAAAAGGGGCTAAAGAGCCCAAAAAGTTATCTTATTTTGGATGTACTATTTGAGTGCCTAGTTTGTCTTTTTGTGAGTGTTCTCTATTGCTAGATTGAGCCACAATTCTACAGTTGGCACCATATTGCCACTGCTATATGTACTAATGATTGTTGAAATAAAGGCAAGCAGAATTTAACCAAGAAAAGAGTCACCTCCGCTAACAGAGGAAAACATTTAACTGATTTCCTTCTTTCATTTCTACATCCCTTTCACAATCCAATAACTTGCTCAGGCCGATCATACCACCGGTTCCCGGTCGGGGTCGGTTGGTCTGGTTCATGTTTAATAACACTAACCTTATTCCCTTTTAATTGTAGAAAAGGACGATTGCTTATTGTATCATTGCAAAAGGTGTAAGTTTTAGGTGAGGTGACTGTATGCACTTTTCACTAAGAAAAACAAAAAATAGAAAAAGTAAGATAATTAACATGGAAAGAAGACATTTGCAATTTGTAATGTAGTAAAAACGGAATTTTGCATCAATCCAAGTAGCCAAACATTTTAAAATCTTACCTCCATGACCATCATAAACACCAAAAAACGAAGTAGATTCATCCAGATCAGTATATGCAGCATGCTAACAGAAGCAAAAAGACAATGAAAAATCATTGTATTAATGAATTAGCTGAGATCAAAGTCTGGCAAAATCAATTAAATGGATTGAAAAATAGAAACTTGAAAGCAGAATCATTATATCCATATTTTTTCTTGGAATCGCAATTCACTAGACCAGCTATTGCTTCTTTTGAAACAATAAAACAAAAGATAAGGTAGGCATGCACCTGCAGCTGCTGAGGATGTTGGTCCACTTCCTTTAGAGTCCAGGATGGAGAGAGCAGGTAGGCATGTCCAGGATGTCTATGATAGTCTTTTGGCAGTCGACGGCATTCCTGGGGATGTCTATAATAGTCTATTGGCTGTTTTACAGCTTTTGGACATTTAGTTGTATTATTTTTTGTATTTTTACTGTATTGATAATGTATTATTATTGTTTATTAGTTTAGCGACTTTCGTTACATTTAATTATTTCGCGTAATTTTTTTTAATTTAAAAAAAAAATTAAAATTTCCGGTTTGGCTTCCGAAAATACCTCTTTTTGAGGTATTTCCGGAAAACTCATATTTCTGCCTTACTGCAAAACCTATTGTCATCTGAGCGTTGAGTGAGACATATCTCCATTTTGGATGAGTGAAATAAGCAAGTGAGAGTGAAATTTTTGAGTGAAAAGAATGGGGTTGGCAATGAGTATTTATAGAATTCGTCAATGATTATCAACCGTTGATATTGTCGGTGCAATCTACACCGTTGATCAACATTGGCAGTCAAATCCTACCCGTTGAATTTAGTACAAAACGGATTTACCTATCAGGGAGGTACATCCGATTTGCATTTTAACAAAGCGGACATACCCCCACTGATAGGTATATCCGCTTTGTTAATTGCAAAGCAGATTTACCTACCAGGGAGGTAAATCCTATTTGCATTTTAACAAAGCGGACATACCCCCCACTGATAGGTATATCCGCTTTTATATTTTAACAAATCGGATCTACCTCACTAAAGGTAGATCCGATTTCCCCCCACTAATTCTAATCGGATATACGTAAATCCGCCTTTTATTTTAGTGAATCGGATCTACCTACCTTATATGTAGATCGATTTAAGTCAATTTAACCAGGGGTATTTTTATCTTAAAATTTTTTGTGGAGGTATAGGGTGATATGATGGGGTAAAAAAAAGCCCTATTTTGTATCTTACGTGAAGTTATCATTATTATTTATTTATGGCCTTTTTTTTTGTACCCCCATCAACTCCCATCTACCCCCATCAAATTGCTAAAACCCGAAAATACCCCTGCCCAACTTACAATTCGCTCGGATTTACCTTCATCTAAGGTAAATCCGCTTTGCTATTTTTAAAGTCGGATTTACCTCAGATGGGGGTAAATCCGATTTCAAAAATAACAAAGCGGATTTACCTTAGCTGAAGGTAAATCCGCTTTGTTATTTTGGAAATCGGATTTACGTGGTGGGCACATAAATCCGATTTCCCTAAAAAAAGAGAAAATCGGATTTATCCCACCTAAGGTAAATCCGATTTTCCTAAAAAAAGAAAATCGGATTTATCCCACCTAAGGTAAATCCGATTTTGTTATTAAAAAAAATTGTTTTTTATTTAATTTTTTAAAAAAGGTTATAAAATGCTACTAAAAATCCGTTAAACAGCCAAAACTAATCCAAAAATTATAAAAACACCACTAAAAATCTAATAAAACCAAAATAAGGTTATGCAAATTTTTTCAGATTTTTTGGAGATTATGAAAAATTAAAAAAATTAATATAAAATAGTAAACGATGGAATTTGGGATTTTGAGGTCCCCAGTCCTGAAAGAAGTCTCTTCTTGAGGGGTATTGATCCTTGATATTTTTCCGATTTAAAGAATGTGGTTTCATTACAATTTGAGTAGGTTGTTCGAAAACTGATTTTTTAGCCTAAATTATTCTCCAGACGTACAATATCGTCACGTGTTAACGAACCACACACTAAACAGAACCAAAAGACGGTCGAAATTTGTATCTAAAATTTTAACTGAGTTATTTATTAATTAGGTTAACCAAGCGGATTTACCCCCACATAAGGTAAATCCGTTTTGGTTATTTTTAAAAGCGGATTTACCTTATATGGGGGTAGATCCGCTTTTAAAAATAACAAATCGGATTTACCCCCAATTAAGGTAAATCCGATTTGTTATTTTTCAAAGCGGATCTACCCCATCTTAAATAAATCCGATTTTATTTTTTTAAATTTTTTAGTGGAAATCGGATTTACCTAAATCCGATTTTATTTTTTTAAATTTTTTAGTGGAAATCGGATTTACCTAAATCCGATTTCCAAAAAAAAAATTGAAATCAGGATACGTTCGGGATTTTTAATTTTTGTGAAGGGCAATTGCGTCTTTTTGCAGGGTCGATGGGGGTAGATAGGGAGGTGGTGAGGGTAAAAAAAAAAACCCTTTATTTATTTTAGATTAAAAGGGGCTAAAGAGCCCAAAAAGTTATCTTATTTTGGATGTACTATTTGAGTGCCTAGTTTGTCTTTTTGTGAGTGTTCTCTATTGCTAGATTGAGCCACAATTCTACAGTTGGCACCATATTGCCACTGCTATATGTACTAATGATTGTTGAAATAAAGGCAAGCAGAATTTAACCAAGAAAAGAGTCACCTCCGCTAACAGAGGAAAACATTTAACTGATTTCCTTATTTCATTTCTACATCCCTTTCACAATCCAATAACTTGCTCAGGCCGATCATACCACCGGTTCCCGGTCGGGGTCGGTTGGTCTGGTTCATGTTTAATAACACTAACCTTATTCCCTTTTAATTGTAGAAAAGGACGATTGCTCATTGTATCATTGTATGCGCCCTTAAATTAAGTTCTATATCTTTTGACCAAAAAAATGTAAAACACTCCTAATTCTTACTTTTAGGCTAGTCTGATTATTTTAAATATCGGAAATCAGAGTTTATAGCATTATAAGACACTCTGATTTCCGATATTTAAACTCTGATTTCCGATATAGGGAACTTTAAAGGGTCTATTTGAATTAGATTGTGTTGAAGTGTACACGATCAAGGGAGAAGGTTATTGCGCAGACTGCAGAGCAATTTTACACATCCTCAATCGTATTTGTAGACTCTTTACTCTGTGCATACTTGAATACATACTTTGACGTAGCATCATTTATGAAGTAGTATTTGCAAACAAGAAATTGTTTTAGAATGGCTGCGATTCCTCAGAGTACTTAAACATGGACGGGTTGGTAAATATTTTGAACATGAGGGAAGCAATCAATTGCAGATGGTAGGTACCCGAAGCTGAAATAGGAACAATCAAATGAGGCCTAGCTGTGCCTACAACCATACCCAACAAATCATGCCAAAGTTAACCCTTAATGGTTTTATACTATGATGACATTGCCAAACAAGATATTAAGGATTTGATTCTTGAAAAATTCTATGACCTTTCCACTAGATTGTGCCAGCAATAACATTGAAGACAACATATAGAGATTAATTAATCATATTGCTTATGGGGATACATTCTCTTGCAGCATAATAGGATCAAGTTATCAAGTTATGAAAAGGAGGAACTCAGGGGCAGGCATAATAAAGAAATATACATAAAATCAAGGATAAGCGAGATGCATTAAAGATCAACAAATCACATTCCCCTTTCCAGAAAAGAAGTTCTATTTATTATTGGGGCAACAGATTCATACAAACTAACACAGATAGACAGATAGAGAAAGTTGAATTATTAAATATTTAAATATTAATTAATTACGGTAGCGACAACGGGGTACTTAGCGAGGAATTTGGTTTCCCAATCGTTGAGAACTCCGATCTCTTTGTCGGTGAGGCCATCGAGGGAAGGAGAGACGTCTTCTTCGTTTTTGCTCATCTTCCCCAGTGCTCTGCTTGCGTCTTTGCCAGCGAACATGGCGTAGGGTCCGCCTGGGCCGTAGAAGGATTTACCGGCGGTGACGTCGAAGACGCGCCCCTTCACCGCCACGTATATGGGCTTCGATGGGTCTGTGCCGTTGTATTGGCTCAGTTGCTGGGCTGTCATCTCCATTCTCTTGTGTGTCTCAAATCTCACTCTTACTCACACCAACCACACAAAACAAACCTTCTTCTTTCCACTGGAAAAGTTTCTACAACCACTTATCCTTTTTTTTTTACTTTCTTTCACATCACCTTCCCACTACCGTCCTTTTTTTACCTCTTTCCGTCTATTCATATCCTACATCATCCATATTATTATTTTACTTTATCTTTGCAGCCAATTTATAATTCACTCAATATTAAATTTATTATTTCCTTTGTCAAATTCAAATTTATTTATTAATTAATAGAGCAAAAAGAAGAGTGATTCTCCTCCCCTCACACCACTACACCCCAACCTCATTTTTCCTTTGAAATGACCTAAATACCCCAACTCTCATTTTCTATTTCACACGGCATAAAGTACCGACACATATATAGATACCGAGCATGACACTGACACAAACACGTAGACACCAATTTTAATTTGAAAAGTAGAAGTAATTGAAGTATTTGTGTCGGTGTTCGACACGACACGTGTCAAACATCGGATACATCTTCAACTTGAAGTCAATGCTACGAAACACCTAATCACACCCCCACCCATTAAATGCGTTGTCGAATATGTAGCTAAATTACACTTCCAGCAACTTAATTTTTGAACGTGTATATTGGAAGTGAGTGGAAACCGAGGAAAAAAGTAACACAAATACATATTTCAGACAATGGAGTGACGTTGGAGAGTGACATGTGACAGTGTTGCGTGTGGAAAAATCATTTTTTTTAAATTAATTATTTTTAAAAAATAAATATTATTTTTTTAAAAAATCGTTTTATTTAAAAATTAATATTATTTTATTAAAACTTTAATTAATTATTTTATTAAAAACTTTAATTATTGATAAAAAATAAAATTTAATAATTAATTAATTTACTATTTAAAAAATAAAAATTAGGAATGAAAATTAATAATTAATTTAAATAAATATCCATACAACAAAAAAAATATCCATACAATAAAAAAAATATTCATACAACAAAATAAAATAATCCAAAGCTACTGGGGTGGCTGCTGGTCTGTGTCATCACCAAAATAATAGGTATCATCAGATGCAAGAAAAGCACTAATCGCATCGATATTAAGATCGATGTGAGGCTGCTGGGGTGACCGCCGATGGGGGTGCTGGTTTGGCTGGTGGGGTGACTGCTGCTCGTATGGCTGGTATGGATGAGGTGCATACTGCTGGGAATATTGGGGTGCATACTGCTGCTGAGGCCTTTGCTGAAATGCACCGCTGTAATGCTGCTGCGGCAGGTAGGATGGCATATGTGATGAGGATGGCCTCGAGTGTTGAGATATCAGCTGATCCTGCAAAAACTTAAAGCTCTCCTCATTTAGCCTAGCCTGCTCCGCAGCTACCCTAGCCTGCTCCTCCATGAGCTCCTCAGCTATCCTGGCTTTCTCCCGAAGCGCATGCACTTCCCGTTCATTTTGCTCCTGCCGCTCGGCAAACTGACGGTGGGCCTCGCTCAGTTCCTGCGTCAATTGCGTAATAGCATTGGGAACATAAGAGCGACCGGTACTCGAGGATCCAGAATGTGAAGCTGATAGACTCGGAATAATGCTTGTTCGGAAAGCAGCCGGTCCAATACCACCTGATCCTACCATACGATTACTCTTTTGGGGACCAACTGCTCTCTCCCAAATATCACGAGCTACTCTAGCCTCCTCCACTGGATCGATATCAGCTGCCCCACTGCTCTGTTGTGACTCATGGTACTCAGCCAGCCCACTCTGGAAGATCTCCTGAAAAAAATAACCCAACAAATAAATAACTATAGCAAAAGTAGTTTTACCTGAATATTCCTCGCCCGATCTGTAGCAAACTCACCAGTGTCCTCCCGCATATGAAGGTAGCGATGCAACTCAGGCAAAGTGATTGTCCTTTGTTCCCTCGCCTCCTATATATATATATATATATATATATATATATATATATATATATATATCTAACATGTTGATCAAAAGATTGTGAATAAATGAGCACATCATCTATGTAGACAATGGCAAATTTAGCATAATCATTGAATATGTCATTCATGATTCTTTGAAATTCAGAAGGAGCGTTCTTCAAGCCAAAAGGCATAACGTTCCATTCAAATTGACCAAAGGGGACAGTAAAAGCAGTTTTCTTCCAATTAATTCATCTTGGAAGGGATAATTGATATTCTTCTTGATGGTGTACGCATGAAACCAATCAAAGAAAGGAATATTAAATTTGATTTTTTCAAGAAATTTATAGTACCTTTTCCAAATGGATTTCCTATTTATTCCTTGATAATTTTTGAAGAACCAGTCTCTCTGAAGAGACCACTCTTGAGAGTAAAAATCCTAAACAGGATATACCTGTTGTCCTTTCTAAGCATCCCAGAAAATCCTTAGAACAGACTAAGCTTCTTGACTCTCTAGGTATCCCTACCCAGTCAGAGAAACCCATCACCAAACCAGTTCTTCAGCAAACTAACCAGGAAGAATTCTTATCCAGAATTAATGAGCAGCTTGACCTAATTAAAGTAAAAGCTCTCAATAATTCCCTTGCTAAAGGTATTAAATCTAGTAAAATGATTTTTACTACCTCCTTAGCTGAAACCATCAAATGCTTCAGGTGTAGGAATCTTGGCCATACTGCTAGGCATTGCCCTATCCCTCAGAAGAAAGCCAAGAAACTACCAAGAGGGGATCGGAATCAGAAGATAAAAGAAATTAAAAGAGCAGAAAGTAGAAGTAGGTAGCTATGGCTAGCAACTAAGAAGATAAACTAAAAATATATTACAGAAGATTAGGAGGCAAAGCCTTCCATGATTGAGATAGTTGAAGAACTATCTATGAGTTACAGAGTACAAGTTTGAAGATTGAAAGAAGAAAGAAGAAGAAGAAGATTGAAGACTCACAAGTGCTCTGACTTCTCACTAGACTTAGAGAGAGAGAGAGAGTTCTGAAGTGAGGTGTGTTGAGGTGTTTCTAACAAGAGCCTAGCACCTCAATATATAGATTGAAAGACAAATAGTACCTAGTTACTAACCGGTACTGTGCACTTGAGTGACTTGAACTGTACACTTGCGCAACCTGCACTGTGCACTTGATTGACTGGAACTGTAGAGGATCCAATGTTGCTCTGGACAGCTCATGAGATTGTAGACAGTGGAGCCTTGGATACCATTCTGAGTGGGAGACAAGGGGTCCACAACAATTATTCCACTGAGATATGCCTTCAGCTTTATGCATGATGACAAAGTAGTGGGGGACAAATGGAATCATGACAGGGATTCCACTGATGGAGCATCTTTGACCAAGGTAGTGGGTGATGGCGCCACTAGTGCTTGTCTTCATGCCATGATTGCAATACTGGATATTCCTGCAATAATGAAAACAATAGTATTGCAAGAATTTGTTAGAGGAAAATGAACAGTTTTTCATGTCAGAGAAGACACTACGATCACCATGTTCAAGGGTGGTTTTTGAACAGTTTTTCATGTCTATGGAGACACTACAATCACCATGTTCAAGGGTGGTTTTTGAACAGTTTTTCATGTCTATGGAGACACTACAATCACCATGTTCAAGGGTGGATGATAAGCAGTTTTTCCCAGAAATTGGTACAATTATCATGCTTAAGGATAAATTTGAAAATGATTGAAAATAATCTTTCAAGGATTTAAACGAAGATCCAGAAAGAAAATTATAAAATTGTGATTTAAAAATCATGATAATCAACAAAGATCATCAGAGTAATAATCAAAGCCTCCTTCTTCAGAGTAATCTTTTGAAGGAGAGGATGAAGATGAAACAGCAACTTGTTTCTTCTTACTATCCTTGTTTGAAGATGAAGGAGCTTCATTATTCCCAGATTGATCTTGAAGAAGTTTCATAATATTCTGGAGTTTTTCCAGAACGTCTTCTTCAGAGGTAGAACCTGCAATGGCTGCAGAAATTCTAGCCTTTTGGTTTAAAAACTTACAAGCTTCTGGGTCAGCAACTTGCAAGGCTTTTGAATTGGTTTTGAACCAATTGGTCACACCATCAGCAGATGCAGCAGAGGCATCAAGCTTAGGCCACCATTTGACAAAACCTTGTTTGTAAAAAGACAACAGATCTTTTGGGTGATGGAAATACCCAGTTTTGTATTGCCATGAAAATATCCATGACAAAGAGAAAGTAGAACAAAAATTCAACAAAATTGGGTAATTGTTGAGATCTTTGTTAAACCTTTTTTGAAAAATTTGAAATCCATTTTGGACTTCATTGGGGAAGATTTCTGGGCAAGGGCCAAAGAAATTCCACCATTGAAGGAACCAATTAGGAAAGGTATACTTGGTTTTCTTTTTAAAATAAATCAACCAAGAATGTTTGAAGGATTTATTTTGAAGTCCTAGGATAACATAATCCCAGGCTTTGATGTAATCCCAATAATTATAACCCATAGGGTCAAAAGGATGGGAGAACTTTTTTGTGGTATTTGGATTCGTCCCAAATGCAGAGGGTGTCAAAACATTAAGGATTTGAAAGGTTGAATGAGTGATGAAGGAATCATCTTTTGGGTCTTTGTAATGTTTGAGAGATATAGACTCAGTATCTATGAGGATAAATTCATAGAATTTCTGTGTCTTGTTTGGTGCCAAAGGCAGGAAATGTATATGGGGAGGAAAGATCTTTGCAGGGATCTTGTTTGGATCATCATTCCAGAACTCTGGTTCAATATGGGCAACAAAGAAGAAGCTTTCTTTGGGGACATATTGGGTTTGAGCAGGAGCAATGGTTTTTTGTTTTTGACCAATGGCCAAGGTTGATTGTGGTTGGATAGTGATAACCTGGGTTCTTGGGTTAGCACTTACTAACTGAGTTTTTTGGGTTTGGACAGCAAGATCTAAAGAAATATACTGATCAAGGTCAGTTTCTTCAGCTATCTCAGCCCAAGTTTTTGTAGGAAGATTGGTCAAACCTTGATTTTGAAAGGCTTGAAGGGTTTGGATAGGGAAGGCATAGTCTTCCTTAGTTTGCTTGTTTTGGGTGTTCTGGGGAGAAGACCCTGATTGAGATTCTGGTTGCTCTAGGGTAGGAACCCTAGTATAAGCTGAGGCATTAGGGTCAAGAGCACCCTTACCTCTTCCTCGACCTCTTCCTCTAGAAGAGGGAGCCCTGGAGGACATAACAATTTTGACCCTGTAGATAAACACAGAAGAGTTAGAAAAGACCTTCACATGGATATCTATGGTATTGTTACTAATCATAAAAATCCATAATTCTTTATAATTAGCTTGATTAATATGATTAAAAGGATAAATTAATTTGCAAAAGAAGCACAAATTAATATGGTTGAAGATATAAACTAAATTGTTAAGGATATACAAAATAGCTTGATTTTGATAAGTTTGATTTTGGAAAACAGGATTTGAAACTCTTCTAGAATTGGAAGAATTTTTACCAGTTAGAATAGTAAAAATACCAGCAGGAATAGTAAGAGGAACTATACTACTAATATTGCTATCATTCTTCTGGGTTTTTGTTCTGGTAAAAATATCAGAAACAAGATTAAATAAGGTGGGTTGCCCCAGATAACAGATATTGATGTTACTTGGAGAGATTTGGAAAGAAAATAACATGGCTGGGGATTCCCAAATGAGTCTATTCTTAAAGTTTTTAAGAATAAACGGATTACTGAAGTCATAAATGGCAAGAGTAGGATTGATAATGTAAGAGCCATGCTTTGAATTATCAATAAAAATTTCTAACCATCTATAGATTTTGGATATGATTTTGGGACTAAGCTCAAGGGTTCTAAGCTCAGTAAGAATCCTATCATATCTATTTGGTTTGCCATCTCTGCAGATGACTCTAATATTGTCCTTAACCTTAGGATTAAGCTTAATATTTTTAAGCTTATGAATGATAATGCACCCAGGGTTCTTATGGCCAAGTTTGCCACAAGTGAAGCAGTAAGATCTTTTCCTGGGTTTACCAGGTTGCTTCAAAGGGGGGTTGTTGATAATGGGTATCTCAGGTTTGTTTTTATTGCAAATGCAACAAGTTTCTGAGATTTGATTAGTGCTATGAGACCTAATTTTGGTTTTAGGTTTCTTGGCTTTCTTCTGAGGGATAGGGCAATGCCTAGCAGTATGGCCAAGATTCCTACACCTGAAGCATTTGATGGTTTCAGCTAAGGAGGTAGTAAAAATCATTTTACTAGATTTAATACCTTTAGCAAGGGAATTATTGAGAGCTTTTACTTTAATTAGGTCAAGCTGCTCATTAATTCTGGATAAGAATTCTTCCTGGTTAGTTTGCTGAAGAACTGGTTTGGTGATGGGTTTCTCTGACTGGGTAGGGATACCTAGAGAGTCAAGAAGCTTAGTCTGTTCTAAGGATTTTCTGGGATGCTTAGAAAGGACAACAGGTATATCCTGTTTAGCTTTGGAAACCGAAGATTGAAAAGGGTAATTGATACCTTTTCTAATGGCATAATCACTAAACCATTTGAAGAAGGGGGTATAATGGTTGGTTTTTCTGAGAAATTTATAAAATTTCTCTCTGATTGCTATACGTTTGTGTCCCTGGTAATGCTGAAAGATCCATTTTTTATGAGGAGACCATTCCTCTAAATGAAGTTCTTTCCTGAAGGACTCTTTAATGATATTTTCAGTTAATATCATCATAAACATTATTCATGGAAGAAAGGGTTGGAGATTGGATAGACCTTTGGTCATCTTCCTCCTTTTGATAGGAGGTTTCTACAGGGGTTGTGGGTTTGAATCCCTGCAGATGGATAGTGGAGCCATCGTGAGATGTTCCAATATCTGGTTTGGGGAACATACTAGAGAAAGACCTTCTTGAAGGTTCTCTGGAGAAGGATCTTCTGGAGAGAGTTCCTCTAGCAGTATTGAAATCTTCCTCAGACCTAAGAGACCTGGGGATGGAGAAGGAGTTAGATCTGTTAAAAACAAGATTAACTCTTCCAGATTGATGCTGGATAACATCCTGGAATTCTGGTGTTACTCTAGGTGCTGTGGGAGCAGCTCTATCTAAAGTCCAGGTTTCAGGAAGTGTTATATCACTCCATTGAATGGTTTTGGGCACAATAACATTGGCTTTGGATTGGTCAGTGAGAAATAAAATGGTTTCCCCAGACTTCTGACATTTGGTTTTTAAGAAATTGGACCTGATTGAGTTCATAACTTTGTATTGGACTCTGTATAGCAGGGCTATAGGAACAGATCCTTCTTTCATGTCAAAACCATGATACTTGACATTAAGGTGAAGAACATCCATAATGTTTCTATCTTCCAGGCTTACAGTTAGATCTGGAAAACAGTTAAAAAAGATTGGGCCATGGATAAGGCTAGTTTCCACTGTCCCTAATAAGGAATCCTGGAACTGATTATGGCGAGCATCTCTTAAACAAAGCAATACTGCAACGTTAAGAGATTCCCTGGTAAGAGGCTTCATTCCTACCTGAACACTTCCAATGTGTAGGTAGTTGAAGTTCTTAGTTTTGTGATCTTTTATACTCTTCTCAGATAGAAGATGAAATTCTTCGTCATCTGTTCTGAGTATAAATTTTTGTTCAACAGTTCTAACTATAAAGTCAGATCTGCTAAAGAAAGATTTTTGATTGTTGTAAAGATCTTTGTGAGATATTTTTGGGATATCCCAATCATCAAGATCTTGATTGATGTCTTCGAAATGAATTTCTTCTTTGAAGACTTTGTTTGATAAAGATTGTTTCTCAGAGAGAGAAGAAGATGAAGTTGATGCGCGAGAAGAACAAGAAAAACGTGAGGAAAGAGCTTTAAACATTTTAATAAAATTTTCCTCACCCATTAGCATCACAGCCTTCACTTGGTTTTACCAGAAATATAAATATTAACATATGAACTAATAACTACTTTCTGAGGCATGCTTCTGGGATTGACCTTGTTTATGTTCAAAGAACAAAATATTGTCAACGTGCTGGATATTAAAACTTGGATAAAATAATTATTTTCTGTATTTATACTTCAGAGTGTGATCCAAGTATTTACTCAAGTCAAAATACTAAGTAAGCACTGAAATACATCTAGAAGATTAAACCAATAAATATATAATACATATTCCTTTTGTTTGATGATCAAAATGAAACGATTTTCTAGAAAAAGACTTCCTCAATAAACCCAAGTAAATCATGAGTAACCCTATTCCATAACTAGTCAAAATGGCCGGCTCGTCTTACTCCCTCTGCGAGACTATGGCACTCGTTATGACTCCCCACATCTATGGAGGTATTACAACATTGCTGCTAAAATACTTGTTTTAAAGAATGTTATACGTCAAAGAGTTTTTCTTTGAAAAAGGTTTTAAAATGATTTATGATCATCAACCAAATTTTTGGAGGAACAATATCATACAGGGAATTGGTTCTAAGTAGATATATAGCAGGATACAGAAGAGTTATTGACTTAAGAACACAAAAGGAAATATCTGCAAAATATAAACATAGATAAATAATGTTTTCATTCAATAACCTTAATAGGTTTATATAGTTATAAAAAAGTAGACTAATTGTTTATGGGATTACGCAGGTAACTGATATTGCTTGCAACAAGCTCACAGAGAAGCCTTTGTAAAAACACCTTTGAAATACATAACATAAACTCAAAGTACGTGGCGTTGTTGATCACAAGTCAGAGATTCATTCCTGGGAATTCTCAGAAGATAGAATAGGAGGTAGAACCATCCATGTACTATCCATATAAGAACATTCTCAAGAACTATCTGGCACACGAAGTCCAGGCCTCTAGTGAGTGCTTTCCAGCCTTTATACTTGAGATATGAAATAATTTCTCAGGCCTTAGTAGAGAACTACCAAAGAGCCATAGACAAGAAGTACACTTATAGTATAACATTTAAGAAAATATAATTTTAGAGTTAATATCCATACCTGGCACATATGAGTTATGAACAAACCAAGAGCAACATCATAGCATACCCAGATAAGTAACCAACAGTTCAAAGTTAATATCTACATTCCTACTTCCACCATCTGGCTCTGATACCAAGAGGGGATCGTCAACCGATCACACAGCAACACTACGTCGTTGCCGGCAATACGATATCAGAGCCACAACTTTTTTAATGTGTGTATACCGGGGGGTTACCAGTATCAAACGGGGCTAGACGGCATACAACCACTCCGGCCAACCGTCCTCCCGCCGAGTAGGCACCTACCCGATTGCAGCCACATGGTACCTATCAGCTAGCCAACCAAAAGTACGTCTCTGGTCGGGCAAGTCGGAGAGCCTCCCTTCCTGCTTTACAGGAGAAAGAGTTCCTTGCCACTTTATAGGCTCTGATACCAAGAGGGGATCGTCAACCGATCACACAGCAACACTACGTCGTTGCCGGCAATACGATATCAGAGCCACAACTTTTTTAATGTGTGTATACCGGGGGGTTACCAGTATCAAACGGGGCTAGACGGCATACAACCACTCCGGCCAACCGTCCTCCCGCCGAGTAGGCACCTACCCGATTGCAGCCACATGGTACCTATCAGCTAGCCAACCAAAAGTACGTCTCTGGTCGGGCAAGTCGGATATATATATATATATATATATATACATTTTATTAATTAATAAACATGAAAATGACTAGTTAATTATAAATAATTAATTAATCAAGTAATAAAGTAATAAATTTACCAAACGCATGTGATGCGTTGCAGTATTAACACCCCCCCTGTGTGTGTGCAGCCACCTTTTTCAGAAGCACGGTTCTTCTTGGCTTTCTCACAATAATTCCTAAATTCTGGTGTCTGCCAGTACTCTTTTAACCCAACCCAAGTTGAGTCTCCCATATAAGATGGCTTCGCATTCTTACCGCGCGCCTCCCGCAGTAATTCAGAATAGCGATGGGAACATCTCTTATGGAACACTCTCTCAACTTCTCTTTGCTGCTCTGGTAACCATGTACATCTTTCCTATTTAAGAAATTTACAATAATGTTGTTAATTATAAGACAAATTAATTAATCAAGTCAATAAGATAATACACCAAATTAATTATTTCGTAGAACAACTTACCAAAAATGATTTTAACATCCTCTCAATTCCCTCTTTATCTTTTCTAACAGCCGTCAAATTCTTCCAGCTGCTGGTGAAATTCTCCTTGATTGTTTTTGCGATGGCGGTAGCTGTAGCCTTCGAAGGAAGAAACCTGCATTAAAAAAAGATGAATTTTATATTACACCAAATTATATAAGTTATATAAAAGGCAACAAAAATAAATTAATAAATAATATTATATATACTTACGAATCGCCAACAGTCTCCAATATGATACGCCCATCAGTTGTGTACCTCACCACCTCACGGTCAACAGTGAATGTGTGTACCAACAGGAATCACTGGGTCCCCTGCAGTACCAGTACTAGCACCCTCAGACACATGTGGTGGCAAATATCTGCCACCAGAAACAACAACACGAGCAAGGCAGAACACGACGCCCTAGGCGAGTAGAAGTCTTCCGCCTGCTAGTGCTGGCGGCATCACCCGTGACAGGTGGAGGAACATATGTCTCGTCATCGGATCCTAAGTGAGATGCCATGACCGTATCTAGACATATATATATATATATATATATATATATATATATATATATATATATATATCTATATATATATATATATAAACATACTAAACAAATTAAAATATATAAACATACTAATTAAACAAACATAAATTACATCCTTGATTAAAAATAGGTTAACATATATTGTTGAAACATAAATAACTAATTGGAATCCCATTCATTCTCAAAATCATCATCATCAGAGGAGTGAATTCTTGATACACCAATGTGGTATGTTGCATCTTCATCAGCATCTTCTTCGTCATCAACTTCATCGCCGGTGTTTGGCTCATCACATAAACGACTAATGGGTTCAACTTGAATCACTTCATTTACATTAGACATCTCTTCCATTTGATATGGCACATCTTCCACCGAGTCATCATTTGTCTCAATGCGACCTCTTGGTTTTGTTTTAATTGCGACACACCAACCATGCCTATCAGTCCGCGTTGATGGATAAGGGACATAATAGACTTGTCTCCCATTTTGTGCAATGACGAACGGATCATACAGTCGATACCTACCATTCATTTTAATGTCCACTGTATTTGACTTTGGATTCACCTTTGTTACTCGAGCAGACGGATCAAACCAATTACAATAAAAAACCACTACCTTCTGACTAAATCAAGATGGGGGTACGAAAGTTCATATATGTGTTGAACCACACCATAAAAATCATCTTCACCTCCTCCAGTGACACCCTTCATGCACACTCCACTATTGACTGTCTTTCTGCCCTGTGTCCATTCATTGGTGTGAAATTTGTATCCATTGACAATGTATGTGTGTCATTCTTTAACACATCTTCGAGGACCGTCTGATATGTTCCTCAAGTGTTGGTTGGTAGGAGTTGGTGGGAGGGCATAAACATGTTGCCTAAACCACGTTGGAAAATGTGCATTAATATGAGCAGAAGATTGTTGCTCACTTACGTCCTCTGATGACAAGAATTCCCTAAAAAGAAATAATTAATTGTTACACATTTATCGACTTTATATTAACTAATTAAGATCGATAGTTAATGTTGAGGAACATACTCAATAAATGGTTGCACCTTAGTACAGTTTATCAACACATGAACATGTGCTAAACTTAACTCTTCATCTGTTAGTCAGTGAATTGACTCCTTCCCAGATGGACGACCGGGTAGACAAAAGACAGACAAAGCTAAATGATGTCTAGGCCATTCAGTATCCATTTCATTTCGGCTGCTTCCAGGAGCAGACTCATTCTTGAAATAATAAGAACAAAAATGTGTTGTTTCACGGTGTAAGTAAGAAGAACATATCGATCCTTCAACTCTAGCTTTGTTTTTCACCGATCTTTTTGAATCACCCATGAACCTTGAGAAAATGATATTAATTAACATAATAATCATATATTTTAAACTTGTTTCTTATATTATAAAAATTAACTGACCTTTCAAACGGATACATTCATCTGTATTGGACAGGTCCGCCAAGTTTAGCTTCATATGCGAGATGCACTGGTAGATGCTCTATAGAATCAAAGAAACCAGACGAAAAAATACTCTCTCCAACTTGCATAAGATAAGTGGGATGTCTTGTTCCATTTTTGAAAGATCATCAGTTTTTAGCGTTGCAGAACACAAATTCTTAAAGTATTGACTTATTTCAATGAGCGGATTCAAAACGTGTGTTGGCAACGAACTAAAAGCGATAGGAAGTAAGAACTCCATGAATACATGACAATCATGGCTCTTCATCCCATGCAACCTCCCATTATCCACATCCGCACATCTAGATAAATTGGAAGAATAACCGTCTGGCATTTTCAACTCTTTTATCCACTGATAAACTGCTTTCGCTTGTTCGGTAGATAAAGTATAATTGGCTTTGGATTTCAAAGTCCTAGTACCTTGCTCAACCAACAACAAATCCTTTCATCTACAGTAATGGTCTATATCCTTCCTAGCTTTCTCATTGTCTTTCGTTTTGCCTTTCACGTTCATGACATTGTTAAATATGTTGTCAAAACAATTCTTCTCTATATGCATGACATCGAGATTGTGTCTCAATAGATTATCTTTCCAATAGGGAAGTTCCCTAAATATACTTTTTTTTGTCCAATTGTGCCATTGTCCATAGCCATCTGGACGAGAAACAACACCTGCTACAGCTTCCACAGGAGGGATATCCCTAACACTATTCCAAACTTCCTTTGGTGTCAACTTACGAGGAGGTCCAGCTGTTTCAACATTTCCCTTGATGAACGCATATTTCTGCTTTCTAAATGGGTGATCCATAGGTAAGAACCTACGGTGCGAGTCAAACCATGAAGTTTTTCCTCCGTATTTAAGACTAAAAGCCTTTGTGTCAACCATGCAAATCGGACACGCCATCTTACCATGTGTCCCCCATCCAGACAACATTCCATAGGCAGGGAAGTCATTAATGGTCCACATCAAAGCCGCCCTCATCACAAAATTTTGTTTGCGCACTGCATCACAAGTTAAAACACCATTCCACAACCTTTTTAGGTCATCAATCAAAGGTTGCAAATATATGTCAATAACAACTGTTGGATTACTTGGCCCTGGAATAATAGAATTTAAAAATATGTATGGTTTAGACATACACATTTCTGGAGGAAGGTTGTACGGGGTAACAATAACTGGCCAACATGAATATGGTGTTGCCGAGGCTTGAATATATGGTGTGAAACCATCAGAGCATAAACCAAGCCAAACATTGCGTGGATCACTAGCAAAATCTGGATGAACACGATCAAAATGCTTCCAAGCTTCACCATCAGATGGGTGACGTAATTCACCAGAATTATTTCTATTTTGATGGTGCCACGTCATTTTACCCGCGGTCTCCATTGAAGTAAACATCCTCTGTAGCCTTGGTATAAGCGGCAGATAGAACATTGTTTTTCGTGGAACCGGGTTGCCTCTGCTCATCCCTTTCCTACTGACACGATAGCGTGGCTCTTCACACAACTTGCACTCCGACAACTCTCCATCATTTATGCCAAACTCATTGTTATAATAGAGCATGTAACCAGACACACAACAATCAATTCTTTTAGATTTTAAGCCAGGCTTCGATACCAGTCTTTTAGCTTCTTAATAACTTTGCGGCAAAAGCCCTCTAATGGGGGTTGCATCCAACATCATTTTGGTCATATATTCCATGCACAACTCAGCAACATTAAATTGAGACTTAAGACCCAACAACCGAACACACATTGATAATTTTGAGTCTTTAGATCCTTCAAATAATGGTTTATTTGTCTCACTCAAATACATGTAAAACCTTTGAGCTTCCTCATTTGGAACTTCTTCAGCATCATATCTGGTTCTTCAAAATCCAAATTTACTCCAACAGCGTCAGATATCATCCCCTGATAAACATCTAACGGTTGTATAATTTGGCCTTCAGATGTCGTAGTCGCTAGATAACTACTTGATGTGGGAGCTACTACTTCAACCGGAACATTAACCGCAGGAACTGCAGCTACCCCTGGTCCTACTTCCCCGTGACGACTCCATATCCAATAATTTGGCCTAAACCCATTATTGTACAAATCAAGTCTAACTTCTTCTTCATTTTTTATAAATCGAAAGGAACATTTCAAGCACGGACATCTAATACCGCCTTGTCGCGCAAACTCTTCATGACACTTAGCAAAAAAATAAACTCTTCTACTCCTTCTACAAAACGTCGCTTTAAACCGGATCTTCCAGGAAACAATCGATCATACATCCAACTACGATCCATAATTTAAAGATCTATGTACTACACTACAACGTAAATAAAATAAACTATCAAATAAACTATCAAATACTTTATATTTTGATATATATATATATATATATATATATATATATATATATTGATATATTAATTACTTTATTTTGATATATCAATAAACTATTAATTACCAGCAACACAATGAATTTTTAGATAATGTTATATATTAATAATTTAAACATTATAAATAATAATTGCAAATTTAATTTTAAATTTCAATTTTTATAAGACAATATCTGTTAATAAAATTTATAAGTGATCTTAATAAATAAGTTTTTTTCAATATAAATTATTTTGTATTATTATTGCAAACAAAATTTGTAACAAAATTTTACTATAAATAGTGAAGTAATTAATATTTTATTAATTTTAATATTGTACCAAAAATGTGATTTGAGAAAACCAACTTTTAAGACACGACAATGAGACACATGAACATGTATTCAAATCATCGACAATAAGCGTTATTAAAAGTCACCAATGACTAAAAGAAAAAATCCAAATTTTACGGTGACCAAAAGTTGGTAAAATTTTTGTAGACACTAAAAACAAAAAATCCATATATATATATATATATATATTGATATATTCATTACTTTACTTTGATAACTAACTGTAGTGAAGAGAATGCTCTGACTTGAAGCGTATCCCCAACTCAAACAAAGAGGAAAAAAGAGGAACGCAAACTCAAACAATACCTAAACAAACAACACCACAATTAGTAACAAACTCATATTATAAAATAATTCAAAAACTAAAACTATTAACTCATGTTACAAATATAGCTTAGATCGAAGAAATTTGCCAAAGAGAGGAAGAGATTTAGTAGAGAGAAGAAGAGAATTCGTAGGGAGGAAGAGAGGAATTTCAAGAAGAGATTTAGTAGAGAGAAGGAGAGTATTGGTAGAAGGTGTGAAGAAGAAGTGGAGAATGGAGAATGGATTTATATAGAAGAAACGAAGTCAAACGGTCAAAAGGCAGAATCTACCGGAAGTGTCATTTACCGACGGATTTAGGGGATTTCCGGCGGATTTTCAAAAATCAAATCCCCCGCTTTTTTCAAAAAAATCCGCCTGATTTTAGTCGGGTCGTCATTTCCGGCGGATTTTTAAAAAAAAAAAACGTAGACCCAACACTACAAGAAAAACGCGCTTTTCCGGCGAAAAAATACCGAGGAAATGCACCAAATCCGCCAGAAAAGTGACATTTCCGGCGGATTTTTTCCGCCGGTAAAACGCTCGTAGGTAATGTTTTCCGGCGGAATTTTTCTGCCGGTAATGCACATTTTCGGCAAAAAAAATTTAAATAAAAAATAAATTTTTTTTTGAAAAATCTGCCGGCAACGCGCATTACCGGCGGATTTTCCCGTCAGTAATTTCCGACGGATTTTTTCCGCCGGTGATGGGCGTTTCCGGCGGATTTTTCAAAAAAAAAATTACCACCGGAAATGCACATTACCGGCGGATTTTATAATTTTTTAAATTTTTTTTCAAATTTTAAATTTAGTATGTAATTTAATAAGAAGTAAGAAAAATGAAAATGAAGTAGAATATGAGAAAAATGATATAGAACAGAATGAGAAGGAATAAATGAATGAGAATGAAGAAGTAGGAATGAATAAGAAGGAAAACGAGGATGGGAAGAAATAATATTGGAGAAAATAAAAATGAATCAGGAAGAAGGAATAAGAATGAATGAGAGTATGAGAAGTAATAATATAGGAGAGAATAAGAATGAATGAGTAAGAAGAAATAAAAATGAAGGAGTGAGAATGAATGAGAAGGAAGAAGAAATAGGAAATATAGAAGAGAGATATGTAGAGAAATTTATGGAGATTGGAGAGTATGAGAAAGAATGAGAAAGATAAGATAGGGAAAATGTAGAAAAGAATGAGAAAGAAATAAAGAGTGAAATGAGAGAATGAGAAGAGTGTAGGAGAAGGTTTTATTTATAGCCATTTTCGAACGGTTCCGGCGAATTTACCGGCGGTTTTCTCCATCGGAAATGTGCATTACCATGTTTTCCTGTCAAGAATTAGGATTCTAAATAACTAGTACTATACCTGTGCATCCGCACGGCTGATCGCATTACGTGACACGATTACCTCAAATAGAACGTTAATTTGAAATCTCATTAATCTAAAATCAATTGTAAAATATAGAGGATGACTTGCATACGCACATACGAACCCAGATCTCCTCTTCTTTATTCGATTTAAACGAAATGGGTTCAGATTCAGTTTGTTCTTCGCATAAGCCATTTATGTGATACTGATTTGGAAATGAAATCATCATCATCAATACAACCAAAAAAACGCAAACAAGAGCAAGCCATTGAAATCTTCATCTTCCCATATATTCATTTTCTCAAACAACACCATTGAAACAACATTCCCTTTCAGAACAATTTCTCAATATGATTTCAGAACGATTTCTCAACGATTTTCTCAAACAGCACCATTGAAACACCATCGATCCAGATCTGAAAGATGAAGATATGATTTCAGAACATTCTTTGCGCACCATGAATCTAAGAACGCAAAAACGAGATTCACAAACGAAATCCATGAATCTAAGGACGAAAAAACGAGATTCGAAATTCAAAATCCATGAATCTAAGAATGAAAAAACGAGATCAGTGAACGAAAAAATGAAAAAAACGAGATCTGGAAACTGAAATCGTAATTCCAAAAACGAAATTCACAAACGAAAATGATGACGAGGAATGATGATGATTTCGTTTCTGGGTTTATTATTGTTGTTGAGGAGGAGGATGATGAATTTGGGGATGAATTTCTGGGTTTCTGCAGAATCGTTTTATATAATATATATTAATAGCTTGCTTAATATTCACAATAATTGATTTGGTTTAATGGTATTAGTCGGTGGGTATGATTAAAGGGTCTTGAGTTCAACACTCATCTCCCCCAGATTCCTTAATTTTTTTAGTAACAATGTGTCCCCACTTTGCCATGCAAGCTGCCACGTGACAGCAATCCATTGGTTGCTGATGTGGCAGCCACATATCCGATCCAGCTAGGTATTCACATCAGCAATCAATTAATAGTGTTAACCAAAACTAACAACAAGGGGGTAGCTGGATAATGTTACATTTTGCAAGGTTTTTTTTTTTAAAAAATTGCCGGGGGGGTAAATGGAAGGATATTTGAGGGGGGGGGGGGAACATATATTCAAGCCTTATTAAATAGATATTATACTCAATAATTAAATAAACTAAATTTTTTTATTTACTATAATCTCTCTATTATTATAACTACTAAAATCAATCAATTTTTTCATAAAAAATAAAATCAATCAATTTAACCACTACAAAAAATTACCATATAACAATTTTATAATTACTAAAAACGAGTAAAATGCCAGCGAAAGTGCCAACGAGCGCCAGCAGGAGTGCCAACGGGACTGCCAACATATCCGATCCAGCTAGGTATCCACATCAGCAATCAATTAACAGTGTTAACCAAAACTAACAGCAGAGGGTAGCTGGATAATGTTACATTTTTTCCAAGGTGTTTTTTTTTAAAAAAATTTTACAGGGAGGTAAATGGAAAATGAGAATATTTGCCGGGGGTAACATATATTTAAGCCTTATTAAATAGATATTATACTCAATAGTTAAATAATCTAAAATTTATTATTTACTATAATCTCTCTATTATAACTACTAAAATCAATCAATTTTTTCATAAAAAATAAAAGCAATCAATTTAACCACTACAAAAAATTACCAAATAACTATTTTATAATTACTAAAAATAGGTAAAATGCCAACATGAGTGTCGATGAGAGTGGCAACCAGAGCCCCAACGAGAGTGGCAACGAGAGCGGGAGTGCCAACGAGACTGCCAACGGGAGTGCCGTCTTTTTTTAAATTTTTTCCAACACAACTATTTTAAAAATTTTGAAAATATAGTCTTTTATCAAATTTTTTCTTTTTTTTTTATTACATTTTGTAACTTTCAACGTATTTATAATTTCATAACAAATTATAACAGATTACATCAAAAACTAGTTAGTTTTGAATTTTCCATCTCCAAAGAAATCACAACAACGATCCTTTTGCGGAGAGGAGAAGAGAAGCAGTGGACCCAAACCAAACTCAAAACTGAAAACCGAAAACTGAAAACTGTGTTACGATCTGAGTAATATTCTCTGGAGAAAGCGTTTCCGATTTGACGCGAAGAACAATTGTGAGTTTCGATTATTGAAGGCTGAACTTGAAAAAAGATGGTTGGGTGTCTATCTTGTAGTAGTGGATCTGCGTTCGTTCCAAAAACAATACACATTAATACTTTCTTCATATCACCGACTCGAATTGCAGTAATTGTGGGTGGGAATACAAATTCCAGCAGCAAAAACAGAAATTCTCGCTTACGCGTTAGGGTTTCTATGTTGGACTCCTCTTCCTCCTCCCCCGATTTCGTTAGGCGTACGGAGCAAGCCTGGTTAATCTCCCAGGTTCCAAACTCCAACCCCAAATTTCAGTTATCTTTATCCTAATAATACACGCACAGTACATAGCTTTAGCTTCAATGCTTTCCATTCTCAGAAACTGCGTATTAATCTATATTCCCGGTTTTATTCATATCAGACCCTTTCAATTTATTTCAGTTTTAAAGGGTACTGTTTCTTCTGTTAAATAGTTATACTATACATGGCATGTTCCGTAAAAGCACCTAGAGTTATCTGTCTTTGTTGTTTATTTGTCCATTGTTTTCGTGCCTTAACAACCCTTTTACTGTATAGGTTGCATCTGATCTGGTATGACATAGAAATTCGAATCCAATCCAATCTAGGGGCCGTTTGGATCGACTAATTTTTGAGCTTATGAAAAATAGCATATGCAAATTAGCAAATAAATAAGCTTTTATGTAATTCATAAGTTCTCACTAGCAAATATTGTATGTCTGTAAGCTGTTTTTTCATAAACTACCTTGATAAACTTATGAATAATACATTAAAACTTATTTATTTGCATATACTGTTTTGCATAAGCTCAAAATAAGCCAATCCAAACAGCCCCTAGTACTGTTTTATTTGGAGTGAATAGTCAAAAGCTTCCCTTAAATTGTAGAGCAATGTCAACTTAGTCTACAAAATTATTATTATTATTATTATTATAAAATAATAGTTTTTAAAAAATTTAAATCACATTAGTCATCTTGGGTCCGTAAGCTTAGTCCCATGTCTTACAAGGACTAATGTGATTCGTGATTTTCTATTTCCTGATCATCTTGAAGTTTTGTTAATTTCAATGGTCAAATAAATTGCCTGATCCTACAATCTCAGGGACTAAATTTGCATTAGCAATACACTAATATTACATCATTATGATTATTAAGTAGTTGAAAATACTGGGCATACATTTTTCATATGATTACATTTACATTTTTATTGGAGTCAAATATGTGTGCTGCATAGTTATTGCAGTAGAAACAAATAGATACCTTGCATTAAAAGATGATATTGCATAGTCTAGCACTGCCCTGGTAATTGATGCTGCATGAATGAAGCCTTATATCAACGTTTATAATTTATCTCTTATTCATGTTCCAAGTTTTGAGTATAAAGTTATATGCATTTTGATATTTCCGTGCTAGTCCTTGATTTCTCCAATCTCTGTGATGCTTGCAGCAACCAAGGCCAGTCGTGTGTTCATCTTGCAACTCAAAAGGGGATATTGAATGTCAATGGTGTGGGGGTACTGGTTTTTTTGTTCTTGGTGACAACATGCTCTGTGAAGTTCCATCCAGAAACACTACTTGTATTATTTGCGCCGGAAAGGTACCATTATGAGGAATGATCATTGATTAGTCTGAATTCAGTTCACCTATGCAATTGCCCTACTTGGGTGTATAGTATATTCGGCATAACAATTTACAAGAAACTTGTTTTTCGTTAATTTGTTGCTATCCACTCTTCAGGGATCAATGTGCTGCTCTGGTTGTCAAGGTACAGGCTTTCGTGCAAAGTGGTTGGAAGAACCTCCTACTTCTCAGTAGAAAACAATACTACCGAAATGGTGGAGAGAATTGAAGTTCTGTTATACCTCATTTTTCATCTGTCTGACAAATGCCAATTGCCAGCAGCCCCCATTGAACAATACTGTATAGTTTTTTCAAAAAAATGCTGATTATGTTACTGTATTTTTCTCTTCATATAACATGTACAACTACAAGTGTCATTGTTTTGCTGAATGAAACACAGGCGAGCAGTTTTGACGCTGTTGATACAGTTTATTCTGTTTCAAATATGTAAATGCTTAGATTAATGAATTTTCTTTCTTATTAGTTTGTTTTGTCTCTTTTATCCCAATCGGAGTGCAATATGTGAAAGTTGTTTTCTTTTTCAAGGGACCATCCAGTTGAGGTTTAGTGGAAAAGATCATACTGACTTCACATATAACGCATTTTTGTGTATTGTTATGTTATTTCTTTCTAACGTTATCCTTATACAATTTATTCTTGATCTATTTGCGGCTAAAATATGTTAAACTCTTTATTTCAATGCTATCAATCTACTGTAAGTATAGTAAGGCAGGTGAAACACTCAATTTACCCCTTATTGAACAAACATCATATCATCACTATTGAGGGTAAAAAACCCTTTTCAATCTCACATTTTACTCTTTTAGGCTCTTGTCCCGCTCACTCTTCTTCTCCAACTCAAAAGTTTGAACACTGATCTTCTCTCTCATCTCATTTGAATCTCATATCCCCTTTTACCATATTTCCTTCTTCTCCCTCTTTTCCCCTTTTTCCGTGTTAGGTGTCCGTGTCAGAGTTCGTGCTTCATAAACAATAACTAACCGACTTTGCATTTTATGACAACCTTGGTTTGACACAAAAGGGGACTGAGAAGGGTGACTTGGGACCAGTTCATTGGTTTCAATGGAGGCATTTTGATGTCAGGTAGTGCGGGGTGAGAGACTTGAACATGGCGAGGACTACTATTTCCTCTAACAACCGTATCTTCAAATTGTAAGTTTTCTTTCTCATTATCTTGATTATTTGAGTTCTCAAATGTATTTCCATGTTTAGGTATCTTTTACCATCTTTAGCAAAACAATGAGGATAGTGAAGATTGGGCTCTAAGATGAGGAAGATCTAAGTGAATCAGAACAAAATGCATGGGAGAACTGTTATTTTATGAAGCTTGGTGCTTTCAACTTCAAGTAACATGGGTGTGGCATAGGGGCTGGAAGCACTCATCACATTATGCCAATTGTGTGTGCATTTTAGGATGTCAGGCAAGAGTTTCTAGACTGTAATATTCCCTATGATCTCTTCCCCTCAATCTATTATTTGTTCTCTTAGTTTTTAGATACCTGGGTAAGACATTCTAAATAAAAATTTTAGTACAAAATTTTACTTGCTTTATTTGTCTTTGCCTTTCATTAGCATGCTCAAGTGTTTTAGCCAATATTCCCTCAATCTACATTGTTCTTGCTCAAGACAAAACATGTTTCCCCTCTACTCAATTTCACAGAAATGACTTTTATGCAATGCCTAGTTTTTTTGTTTTTTTATTTTTTATTTATCTTAAAAAATAAAATAAAAAATAGATCATATGCTTTTGTGACAGACCATACCCTCCCCATTTGAACACATTAACCATGTCAATAGAAAGTTTTTGTTGTTCTTTTCCTTGTTTAGCTTAAATAACATAGAAGGAGACAAGACCAGATATCATCCAACGATATGAAGAACTCATTAGTCATTAGACAAGCTATAGGTGTTGGATTGCAAACGATGATTTTTTACAAGAAGTTGCTCACAATCTCCTATGTGTCCTAATAAAGTTCGTTGTATTCATTGCAAAAGCTGTTGAACAAACATAAACTCCAATGGAACACAGGGATGCAGATGCCAACAGGAGGGCTTTCCATTGTCTCCCAGATACCAGAATTGCCAATGCGACTAATGCGATGGCCACAGCTGAAAGAGTATTCTTCCAAGCTTGAAAAGCTTTGACAGCAGTTCTACATCCTTGGCAATGTATCACATGCCTAAAATATCTATTGGCTAAATTTGGAGCATGCATTGTTCCAATGCCCCCCTTTGCAGGTAAGGAAGCTGATAGTCCTGCGATGAGTCCCGCCGGTGCATGTTCAACCACAGCAGGCTCTTTTGGTAACGAAATAGTGCTGTGACCAAAATGATATGGCATTCCATGTCCCACTTTATCCATCCACTTCCTGTATTCAGCAACCCATGTGTCTGATGATTTTAGATTCAGATATAGTTCCTTTGTTGGAACCTTCTCTTTCAAAAGAATTTCATTTTGGGATGATAAGAATCCCATGTCTTGCTCAAACACCTTGCTAGCATTCTGATGGAAGTACCATTCAGGAAATAGTTTTATTATTGGAGATCTTTTTGTTGCTCCAAATCTCACTATCAGCATGGATTTCCCTTGTCCAGTAGGTCTACAAAGGAACAGACCACTGAAGTAGTTTATTTCACCATTTTTATCAACAATTTCCCTGTTATTTTGCAGAACACAAGGAGCCTCAAAGCGTAAGAAGTTAGCCGGGGGACCATCTTTCTCTCGGCCCCACCAACCTGCGAACCCTCGGTCGGTTCGTTCAGTTACTTCAAAGCATAATGGCTGTGCATCTTCTCTTTTTGCAGTCCAATCTGTCCTATCGTGTGAGATTGGAACATGAGCAGGATCCATCAAGTTTTCGAGGAGAATAGAATGATCATATGGGAGTTCATGAGTTGTTGAAATATCTTGAAACCCTGGCTTTGCAAAGTTCTCAAACCAAGGTATTTTACTAACATTTGGAGGTGTCTTTGGAGACATCCATACCCAAATAACACCTTGAGAGTCCCTCACTTCATATGTTTTCACACATGCTGACCTAGGAATTTTTGCATCAGCTGGAAGCTGTTGTAAACAGAGATAAGAATGATTAGCATCATGTATGTATGTGGTAATCATACTGGGCGCTCGATTTAGCTAATTAAGGATATTTACCTGAGGTATCTTCACACATTTTCCTTCACCTTCAAATTGCCATCCGTGGTACAGGCATTCGAGCCTTCCGTCAATTAACTGCCCTTCAGATAGTTTTGCTAACCTGAATCGTACAATAGGTAAGGTCCAATTCAGCATTTTGAAAAAACATGGAATCAGAATTTCTAGATTGCCAAGTTCCCAGGAATTCATATCTCATTTTGAACATATTTCCAACTTGCTGATCTCATTTGGCTTGTAATTCCAACTAGCCAGTAGTGTGATGGAAACACATTTCAAAATAAATTCAGATTCTTATAATCAACCCTAACATGTTAGGCTGTTCTGAAGCAAGAGCCGGAACACTTGGGATCATACAAGAGTTTTCTAATTTCTTCAACATAATGTAAGAAATTAGAAAATTATCTACAATGATAACTATAGTCCCCATAGTTTTATAACTATTCCTCTGTTTTTTGCTGATTGCATTTTTAATGATATGAAGTTTGTTTTTTGTCAAAAAAAATTAGTACTTCAAATTGTTTTCACAACAATCTATAATACTTTAATTCTTTTATATGCTATTTTAGGCTGTTTTAAAAGGGACCTTATTTCTACATTGATCAGCAAGACTAACAGTAACCTAGATCAGAGATAGGAATATCTTCTCTCATAATCAGATAGAAGCACTAATTGAGAAAAGCTATTCATATGATCATGTTATTTGCATTTAACTTATTGGATCATGAAGAATAGAAGTAACAGAATCAAGCAACCTGTGGGGGCATCGATCCTCATAACAGCGAAACTGGCCATCGGCATCCTTAAACAAGACGAGGTCCTTATCAAACACTTTGAGACCAAGTGGTGCATCTTCCGGAACATTCTGAGTGAGATACAAAGGGTACCATTCTTCTGTCCAATCATAGTCCACAACCACTCTTTCAGGCGCGCTTGAAGGACCCACCAGAACCCTTTGATCTTCTTCACCATCGAGTAAAGGTGTGTCTTTGATATCTGCAATTGCGCCACACACGGCTTGCTTTCTTCTTGACAACAAGGCTGGTTTGAAATTGAAAGAAGAGAAGGTACGAAGTAGCTTTGATGGTGGAGCTGAAACATGCAGAGAGTGAAGTGTTTTTGTGGGAAGGAGAAATGGATTCACTAAAGCCATGGCTAGTAGTGTTGTTGGTTTGGTTGGAAAAAAAATTGAAAGAGGTCACCAGAAATGGATTCACTGGCAGGTGGGCGTGTCAGTTGCGTTGCTTTGTGGGATTCGTGTGCAGTTCATAGCCACGTATTATGTGTTGCTTAGTTACCTTAAAACATAATCTGGACACAGGACATATCATCCATAATAACACCCCCACATCAGGAGTAAATTCTCGTCATGTATTTTGTACTCCCTTCTATACTCTCCTAGTTACATTTTTTAATGAAGTATTTAATACTCTTTTTCATCCGTATCCCTCTTAATTATGAGAATTTTGTAGATTCAATAAATCACTCACAATATTCAAGTAGAGAGATAAAAGCTTAAATAGTAAATTATAGAAAACCAGTATTTTACTCGTGCATCTGCAGGTGATACTGTATTTGTTAAAATTTGCTAAAACTATAAATACTTTGAAAATTGTAAAATTTAATAAAAGAAAAATGAAAAACTTGATAAAAAGACTATATTTCAACTTGCTTATAAAACTCGTGTTGCAAAAAGTTAAAAAAAAGTCAATATCTTCTTCTAATATTAATTTTTTTATCTTTTTGGTATTATATGTTGATGATATCCTATTAGCGAGCAATGATATAGGCTTATTGCACGTAACTAAGAGATTTCTCACAAAGAATTTCGAAATGAAAGATCTTGGGGAAGTCTCATTTGTTTGGGTATCCAAATACATAGAGATCTCTCTCAATGTATCTTGAGATTGTCACAAATGAGATGTATCGATATAGTTCTTGATAGACTCTTCATGAAAGATAGTAAACTATGAGATACACTCGTGGCTAAAGGAGACAAGTTCACCGTTACGGATCTTAGAGATGCAAAAAATTTCCTTATGCTTTGGCTGTGGGAAGTCTTATGTACACTCAAGTTTGTACTCATTCGGACATAGCATTTATAGTGGGAGTTCTTGGTAGATATTTGAGTAATCCTGATGTGTAGCGCTGGACAGCAATGAAGCGTGTGATGCGCTACTTGAAGAGAACAGGAAACTACATGCTTACCTATCGGAAGTCAAATAACTTAGAGGTCATTGAGTATTTTGACTCTGATTTTGCGAGATGCCCGGATAGCAGACGTTCCACATCTGGTTACATTTTTCTTTTGGCTGGAGGGGCTATTTCCTGGAAGTCTTCCAAACAGACTTTAGTGGCTCCTTCAACCATGGAAGCAGAGTTTGTGGCCTTATTTGAGGCATCAAATCGTGTTGTGGATGCGAAACTTTGTCTCAGGCCTATGCATCATTGGAAGTATCCAAAACCCATTGAAGATTTATTGTGACAATAGTGCAGCTGTCCTATACTCTAACAACAACATGCAGTGGTTGATCTTGGAAAAAAAATTGGGGGGTACCACATTAGTAACAAATATATAACATATGTTTTACCATACATTGTAAATTGTTTCATTTGGTTCGGGGGTAAATTTTAAGTATGCCAACATTATTGTCTGCGGTTCAACACCTGCTAGGAGCAGTTTTTTGTTTTAATTTTGACAACAATATACAAGATGACCGAAAATTATAAAATATGTTTATATATAGTAAATTTTTAAAAGATTGGGGGGTACCGTGGCATCCCCCACTCCCGAGAAGATCCGCCACTGACAACATGAGTTCTACAAAGTTGAAGTTCATCGACATTAGGTACCTTGTTGTGGAGGAAAGAGTTCATGAGAAACAAATTTCTATAGAATATATAGGGACTAACCAAAGGCTTGACACCCAAGGTTTACCATGAGCACATTGCTCATATGGGTGTTGGTTTTGAGATAACGTTTGATTAGTGGGAGTCTTTTCCCGTTTTCCTTGTGGTCTAGAATTTTGGTATTGATACAACTTTATGTTATTTTGTCTTTCTGCAGAAACTAAGTTGGGTTATTATTAAATATGTTTGTATCATATTATATGCAAAATAAAGTTTCCATTTTTAGCAACTTCAGTTTGATCTCACTAAAGACTTAAGTTGGACAAGTTGGAAATAGGCATGGCATGAGATCACGTTACATGAAATTTCCATGCCACTCATCCATATTGATCTATGTCATGGAGTATATTGATATGATGGTCACCGGGGTATAGTCACAAAAAAACGTTAGTGACGACAACCGCGTTGGTCTCATTATTGATATATGAGGTGGACGAGATTGTAAAAGAGAAATCTAAAAATAAATAGCATTCGGATGCCGACCTAAAGAATCATGATATATTGCTCAAGTGAGATGATTAATTCCTATAAGAGTGATGAAGGAGACCATAAAGGCTTTGGGTAACGATGTCTTGTAGTGAAATTCATTGAAAAAAGCAACAATACCGTCATTCAAAAAATCCCAACACTCTTTGATAAATCTCATATTAAAAGCATCTGGAATTGGGCTCTTGTCACCATCACCCATCCCATCTTATTTGATGTTTAAGATCGTGTACATAGATTAATTACTTAAACGATGTAAGATTCCCTTCCTTCTCTCCAAAATTAAATAAAGGCTTAAATATGTTTTAGGCCCCTGCAAATATAGGGTGTTTTGGTTTAAGCCCTTGCAATTTTTTTTTTGTTAAAAGCCCTTGCAAAATGACATATTTTGTTATAAGCCCTTCTATGACTAAAATGTTAGCTTTAACATGGAATGCTATGATTGCTGGATATGTTGAGAAGGGCTTATAACAAAATATTTCGTTTTGCAAGGGCTTTTAACAATTTTTTTTTTTTGCAGGGGCTTAAACCAAAACACCCTATATTTGCAGGGGCCTAAAACATATTTAAGCCTTAAATAAACAAGTAAAAGTTGAGTAAAAAAAGGGTTTTGCTTTTCCCACACCCCCTCCTACTCTTTCACACCCCTTAACAAATTTTATTCCAAAAATAACCTCGCGTGAGACGCTGCGAGGACGTGTTTTATGACTGTTCGAACGACCTTGTTCGAACAGGTTCGCATGACTTCATGCGAACAGTTTAAAAACGCCCAAAAGGGTGTGGAGTCAAAATTTAACACACTCGAACGATGTCGTTCGAATGTGTTCGAACGAGGTCATGCGAACAGGTTCGCATGACCTCATGCGAACAGGTTCGCATGACCTCATGCGAACATGTGAAAAACGCCCAAAAGGGTGTGAAGTCAAAATTTAACACACTCGAACGATGTCATTCGAACCTGTTCGAATGCCCGTGTTCGAACAGGTGAAAATTCGTGAAAAAAAAGAGGTTTGGCCTGGCCTTTTGGTCTTTTCACACCCTTATGGGGGTGTGTTTCGAGTAGGAGGGGGTGTGGGAAAAGCAATACCAAAAAAAAAAGCCTATTTTATGTCGACCAAACGTGATCCATGGATCCTCTCAGTTTAATCAAACTTACCCTTAACAAGTAAACAAGTAAAAGTTGAGTCAAAAAAAAAAAGTAAACAAGTAAAAGTTATAAGAAATAACCGCGCTTCAGACATGAGAACCGAAAAAATGTTCAGTAAATCAGGGTTTTGAAACCCTAGCCATAGGGTTTTTCCGATCCAAGGGAGAAACGATGAGGATAGCAGTGGAAGGGTGCATGCATGGCGATTTGGACAATGTCTACAAAACGATTCAACACATCGAAAAATCCCAAAACACCAAAATCGACCTCCTCCTTTGCTGCGGCGATTTTCAAGCGGTGAGGAACGAGAACGATTTGAACAGCCTCAATGTTCCGCTGCGCTATCGTTCCATGAATTCCTTTTGGAAATACTATTCTGGCTTGGAGGTTGCCCCTATTCCCACCATCTTCATCGGTGGCAACCACGAAGCCTCCAATTATCTCTGGGAACTGTGAGTGAGTTCGCCCCTTGCCTTCTTCTATTGTATATACCTCTCATTCTGCAACTGTTACAATGTGATTGATTATTTGATTCTGTTTGGATTAACTTATTTGAGCTTCTATAATTACAAAAGCACTTTTGAGACCGTTTGGGGATAACTTATCAAACAGCTGATGACATGTTTATACTTTATAGGTTGTTTTGAAATAAGCCGTAAATGATAACTTACGAAAACAACTTATAGTTTATATAGTAATTTGACTTTATTTAATCTTTTGTTATATAAATAATTTATACATTAGCACTGATAAACTCTTATGTCATAACCACTTAATTAAGTTGTTTCTTTAAACATGACCTATGTATTTTTGTGTTCTTTCTATTATAGGTACTATGGAGGATGGGCTGCTCCTAATATTTACTTCTTGGGAGCTGCTGGTGTGGTCAGGTTTGGGAATATACGAATTGGTGGACTCTCTGGAATTTATAACCCTCGTGATTATAAGTCAGGTTAGTTTATTTCTTTGTAAATTAGAATTATGGTTTCATGTTGTTACCTTGTGATTGCAGTTGTAAGTGGAAAGAATCTTGAATTGAATATGATGTTAGGTCTTTATTTGAGCAGGACACTTTGAGAGGCCTCCGTATAACCAGAGTACCATAAGGTCTGTGTATCATGTTCGTGAATATGACGTTCGCAAACTCCTTCAAGTTGAGGAACCAATTGATATTTTTCTTTCACATGATTGGCCCATGAGGATCACTGATTATGGGGATTGGAGGGAGCTTGTGCGAAAGAAGCCTTTCTTTAAGCAAGAGGTAAGATTCATAACAAATCTTTTAAGTTGATCTTTGTAAGAATTATGTATACTGGACGGTTGAGGTATTCATTTTGCGGCTATTTTTTCTCTGAACAATTCGGGGATGATTGGAAGACTGCGGACTTAGAGTGCATTTGGCCTGGCTTATTTTTAGCTTGTCTCCTCCTTTTGCCTTCTCCTTTTAAGGAGTAGATGGGCCAAACGGATTTTGAAAAAAAGCTCTAAAAATAAAACGAAGCTTATTTTATATGAAGAAGTTTTTTTAAGAAAGAGATTTCGAATGAGCCATTATTCTTTGAACATTATAATGATTATATAGTACACTCTAGCAAAAAATATCTCATTTACCCGGCTGATAATTTTGCCAGGTAGAGGAAAAAAGGCTTGGGAGTAAAGCTGCAACTGAACTTCTAGAGAAGTTGAAACCGAACTACTGGTTTTCAGGACACTTACACTGCAAGTTTGCTGCTCTTGTTCAACATGGGGAAGGAGGTCCGATGACAAAATTCCTAGCACTTGATAAATGTATGCCTGGGCATGATTTCTTACAGGTATAGGTATACAACCACAATACACACGTTTAATCTTCTTTAATAACTGTTTGAGTTAGTAACTATAATCATGGCATGTTCGGTGCCTTTAGATTGTGGAAATTGAATCCGAGGCAGGACCCTACGAGATTCAGTATGATGAAGAATGGTTAGCAATAACACGGAGGTTCAACTTTGTATTCCCACTTACAACCAAAGGTGCAAATTTTGGGTGTGTATGCACATGTGAAAACACATTAAACAACATTTAGGATAATGTTGCCTTGCTTTTTTCTTCCCCCGCCAACAAAAAAAATGAATAAAAATTGATGCTTTATGCACTTGCTGACAGGGGTGTAAATCTTGAGATGGAAGATTGTCGCGAATGGGTTAGAAGCAGGCTACAAGAGAGGGGTTGCAAACCTTCTGAATTTGTTAGAACAGCTCCATGTTACGACCCTTCTCAAGCCAATGTTGATGGTCGTTCTGCTGGTATGCCTTTGTTTCCCATCACAAAGTTTACATTGCAAACCACAAATTAAGATTTGTTTTCTGGCTCAGCTTGCAAGCCACATGTTCATGTAGTGTTTGCGACTTTGGGCCAATTTGCAAGCTGTAGCTGGCTAATTTTATTCTTGCTTATCTTCTGTTTTGCTTCCATGCATGCATGTCTTAGAGACTTGCTATGAATAGGCAGTGCACTGTTGACTTTTGTGTCTTTCCATCTCTTATCCTGTACATATATATGATCAAAATGTATAATACTGTATGCACGCTCTAGTTGAAACTCTTCTTTTATCCTTGTGATCTCTCCTATTCATACCTTTTGTAATTGATATTTTTCTAACCTTTTCATATTAGTATGGTTATAGCACGTAGAAAGAAAAGAAGACCAAACTCTCTTCTAATGATACATGCCACTGATTCATAATGCTATACTGCCATGTCTTGTATTATTATTTAAAATGTAACTGTACAACTAGCAATTTTATTATATTATTATCCTTTATTTTTTGCAGTGAATCATCGGAATCCCCAGACAGAATCACTTCTGCGACTTCTTGAACTTCCATACCTTCTGGATAGTAATCCTGAAGCAAAAAACATGTTACTTCATCCTTCTCCTTTAATTCAAAGAGGTAAAACTTAGCCTTTTTTAATGCTCATAGATAGGATGCCAATTCATTTTTGCATAAAATGCAAGGGTATAGAGATGGCTGGAGTGTAATTCCTGGGGAACATATTTCTAAATCATTTCGACACGTGACTAAACTTTGAAGTCAACATTGTTTATCACATGTTTTTTCAAATCTCTCTCTCTCTCTCTCACACACAGTTGGCTTGTTCTTTTTATTTGACCTATCTCTTTTAGATGTCATGGGTTTTATTTTATGATATTATATAGATTATATAGAAAAGACACTCTGTACCAGTTAGTATTGGAAATTATGAAAAGAAATCAGCTAACTTTTCTCTGAATAATCTAAGGCCAGATTATCTTAGGATTCTTGTGGAAAACACACTTAAGAATAACAAAGCAGTCCTTACTACAATCACAGTCCATTGAACTACTAATATAACTAGTCTTTACTACACTCTGGTACCAGTTGGTCTTGGTCCCTCAATTAATCAATTTTAAGTATAACAAAGCAGAAATGAAAGACAACGTGTGAAGTTAAAATCTAAAGTTTTGCAGCAAACCTCCTAGGTTGATAGGTCCCTCATAGTTTAGCATGAACCTTAAGGTCTTCAACTGCTTTGTTGTCCTCAGTTATAGTTCAGTTAACTACTAGTGGGTTTATGTAAAGGGAAAACCTGTCGATGTTTGTCGAGCACCAGTGACATTTGCTTTGGTTTCATTGTCTTCTGCAACATAATAGGTTGGATGAAATCTTGCTAATTTACCTAAACTGGACCCTTTACGAGATTTATTAAATTTTCACAGCTAATTCGATTTAGAATAACACTACTTAAAAACAGTAAATTGGCTTTTGTACCTATGTCTTCATCTACATGGGATGTGAAAAGTTTACTTGGTTTAATCGGTATCCAGTTGTAATTGCAATAGTTGCGTTAGTAGCATGTTGTAGTTTACATCTTTCGAATTTTTTTGTTAATAAAGTATTTCTATTTATTTCTAGGCCCTGCTGGTTATGATAGCGAATACATTCCCATTGATGATGTGGACGATGATGATGAAGATGAAGGGCTCCCAAAAATTGATGGGGTGGAAACTGAGGCTTGAAGTATTGACACATTGTTGTCTTTAAAATTTAAAATGCTGAATTGCTAATGATCTTCAACTAGCTTTTTATGCTTACTGTTTACACAATATTTACTCAGGATGCCTATTCACTGGATTGTGGAATTCTTCCACTCAGTGTAGTTCAGTTGCATGTATATTATGTAACAATTTGAAGAGAAGCAACCTCGTGGGCCTTTCAAATAGTACCTAGTTATTGTACAAGTTGTGCCCCCCCCCCCCCCATTAATATGCGCTGTCCGGTTCTGGTTCTAGTTCTAGTTCTAGTTCATGCCTATAAAATTAACGACGACCCATGATTTTGCCACTTGCATGCTAGGCGTAGCTGTGTCTATAATTGCCCACAACTGCAATTATTCTCCACAAGCTTGTATTAGATCTATGCTTCCGTTCTCATTATTTAGAGATTAGACGTCAGTTTCATTTTGCTTGGGATTAAAAAGCATACAGGTATAGGACTTAAAAATGGCACTTAACGAAAAGTGGAAGAGTTGACGTTGGTTCATCATTAAGAGTTTTATTTGTTGACCAAAAAAGGGTTTTATTTTAAAAAAACAGAATAAATAGAAGAAAAAGTTACAGATAATAGGAAACGAGAAAGTGTAGAGAAAATCTATTGAGACAACACGAAATAGAATTCATGCTGTATGTATCTTAAATGAAAATAAAAAAGTAGTTAGTAGTAGTACACACACTGGACAATAATAATACATACTGTATACGGTAAAATTAGTTATCTATGTCACACACCACACCAGCTTGAAGAAGTTCCCGTAAATCACGATGGTTTTAATTTTCCTCCAACCAAGTTGTACTTGGCTACGGGGTTCATTGATTTATTATGAACAATGGCTTTGCGTGTTCATTTTGATTCCCTTCTCTTCTCTTCTCCTGCAACTAGTAATATTGCCAATGCCATCTGATCTGACAGTGTGTTTAATCAATTGCTTTAATCGTTGACTGCGGGCGAGTAATGAAAGTACATAGATAGTTATCTTCTCACCGACGCCCTTTTCTCTCTCAATAACGCGTGGCTGAAGTAATTGTTGCCATAATCAAGGTACTACTACTAGCATAGTATTACAGGGAAGCGTCTTTAAATGCTCGATGAGATAGAGAACAGTAATGTGGGAAAAAATGAGTAACCAAACCCTCCATTCCCCTACCGACTACACCAAACAACATTAATGTAGTTTTAAATATAGACAATTTCCTTGCTACCTCACCTCTGCTGTTATCTCTTTTATGATATCATATGTTTCTTTATTATTATCATCACACTGCACACACTGCTCTTACTTACTTTTGAACCCTCCCAAAAGGACTAAACATTTGGTTCTATGGAGACAACTTCACTCATTCTTTCCTTTGCATTCTCTTCTCTCTTTTTCTTTTCTTTTACTCTCTCTGATAATATTACACCTACAACTACCCCCCTCTCTTTTGACTTCTACGCATCTTCGTGTCCATCCGCTGAGTTAATCATAAGAAACACAGTTACCTCTTCTACTTCTGACGATCCTTCCATTCCTGGAAAACTCCTTCGCTTGATTTTCCATGATTGCTTCGTTGAGGTTAGTTCCATTCCTTTACATTTTCTGTTTTATAAAATGGTTCCAATTGGTTTGAAGTTGAGTTGACCTTAGAGGTTGCATGCAATAGTGAAGGAATCAGAAATCGACACTTGTTAGAATTAGTTGTTAAAGTTAGTTTTAATATTGTTTAGGTGGTTACAAGTTAGTTGCAATTAGTTACAAGGTTCACTATAAGTGTGTCAAAGACTCATTTGTGATCAATTTTTCATTCGATAAATTCTAAAATGCAGGGATGCGATGCATCATTGATGTTACAAGGGAATAATACAGAGCAAAATGATCCAGGAAATAGGTCAGTTGGAGGATTTTCAGTTATAGAAACAGCAAAAAGAGTCCTTGAGTTCATCTGTCCTGGAACTGTTTCTTGTGCTGATATAATTGCTCTAGCTGCTAGAGATGCAGTTGAAATTGTAAGTTCTCTTTTGCATTTCTGATAAATATTATACATCTATATTGGTGGTACTATTGTTACTGAGTGAGTTGAGAACAGGCTGGTGGACCAAGGGTTCGGATTCCTACAGGAAGGAGGGATGGAATGGTTTCAGTTGCTTCAAATGTTAGACCCAATATTGTGGACACAAGTTTTACTATGGATGAGATGGTTAAGCTCTTTTCCACTAAGGGATTGTCCTTACTTGATCTTGTCATCCTCTCAGGTTCATCTTCTATTCTCCTATGTACAAATTGACCCATATTTGCAAAGTTTTCAAGGGTTCCTATTGTTCACTTGCTTCCTCTAATCTTCATAATAAACTGGATCTATATTATTTACATTCTACAATACACAAAAACTTGACCCTTTTAGTGTTTTCAAATTAAATTCCATAAAGCAACACATTCTAGTCAATAGAAAGAATTGAACTATAGATGCTTTGTAACATCAAATTTATTAGAATTACTGTTTTGCACCTGTGGTAATTTTCTCATTAATTTTAGATGATAATAACTCTTCACAAGTATTCACCCTGTCTTATATTAAGATTTGGCTTAGGTGTAGTCATGATGGCATTCATTCATGTGGTCAATTTATCTAGAGCGTTTGATCAAGATCAGATGGTCTGTATATCAACGGCACAAATCGCACTTTTAACAAAACTTAAAATACAGACAGGACGATCAAAATTAGTCTGATTGAATGACTGTATGCAGTAATGATTGCATCTAATCCAAATCTCTCATATTATCTTATCTGTCGTTTAGGCTAATATATACAAGGTAATCTTTTTAACTAAAATGTCCTTATAGTTATTGTAGTAGGAGTTAGATGAAAAGGCTAATTAATATAAGGTAATTAGAGATATAAATAAATAACATTATTGAATATATGTAATTAATTTTCACTTGATATTCTAAAGTGACAATTAAAGAGAGACAAGCATATAATGACATGCAAGAGGCAATATGAAATGGAGGTAGTAATTTTTATAATATTTGTTGGTCTCATTTCTTTCTAGATTTTAGATATTCAAACCAATGGTATTTACTATTAGCCTATTGGGCAACTTGCATTACATATTTAGTGATATTTGAGCTTTGCAGGAGCTCATACCATAGGAACAGCACATTGCAACTCATTCAGGGGAAGATTCCAACAAGACTCAAAGGGGAAGCTTAGGCTCATTGACCAAACCCTTGATAGTAGCTATGCTAATCAGCTAATACAACAGTGTCCAGTAGGTGCAGCACCATCTGTGACAGTAGACATTGATCCTGAAACATCAATGGTATTTGACAACCAGTACTACAAAAATGTTCTGGCCCACAAAGTGCTGTTCCAATCTGATTCTGTTTTGTTGAATGATAATAGCACAAGGAAAATAGTGGAAGATTTTGCAAATGATCAACAACTCTTCTTTGATAATTGGGGTTTTGCCTTCTTGAAGCTCACTAGTGTTGGTGTGAAGACAGGAAATGAGGGTGAAATTCGACGTTCTTGTGCAGTAACTAATGTTTAAGAAAAAAAATTAGTGCAGCAATATGGAAGAAAACGCCCCGCCTAGTTTCTACATGATTTTATTTGTTTTGTTCTATCTATTATTCTTTGTGCCCTAGCTTGTTGTCCTCTCATTATTCTTTGTGCTCTAGCTTGTTGACCAATATAAAATTTTATAACATGGTGCTGTTTATCTTGGAAAGATAGAAAAACTTTCTCAAAAGTTCTAGTAGGTAGTTTGTCCATTTATGATGTAATTATAGTTCTGGCCCACGTTTATTTACATTTTACACATGTTGGCCTAATGTTCTTTTACAAATAATTTTTTTGACTCTTTATTTTTTATTTTATCACTCATTTGTCTTGTTATTTGGTTTATTTGTCTGCTTATACCAATGGGTAAAAGTCATTTCACTATTAACCATTGATTTCATGAAGCTGCTAATGTTGCTAATTGCTATGGCTATTTTGTGGCCAAAGTTAATGAACTCTTTTCGGTTTGAGAAAACTTGTGACTTTGGTTTTTACGTTTTGTGGTCCAATAACTGATTTTGGTAAATAGACAATTCCAAATCGTCTTCGCCAACCACCTTATGCTACTTATGACCCTTTGATATGACCAACCACATTATGCTACATATTTTTTTTTTGTGTGTGCATTTTCTACCACGTTATTCATTCATTATTGTAGTGCAGTTATCTCATAGTTTCAATTGATTATTTTAATTGATTATTAGATTATAGTAGATAGTAAAAGATAGACAGTAGATTATCAATAAAAAAGTTTTATCCCGTGTTTTATTATATATCTATGACAATTATTTGTCCTTTTTAGGTATAAGTGACAAAATTTGTCACATGTGTTTTAAATATTAATCACTAGTTTAAATAGTCTTTAAGTTTTCTTTTTTTTTTAGATATTAATCTCGTGTTTTTTATATTTCGAAAAAAAAAAGTATCCCGTGTTTTTTTATATATTTGTGCAGTTATCGTGTATTCAATTGATTATTTTAGTTGATTAGTAGATTATAGTAGATAGTAAAAGATAGACAATAGTTTATCAATAAAAAAGTTTTATCCCGTGTTTTATTATATATCTGTGACAATTATTTGTCCTTTTTAGGTATTAGTAACAAAATTTGTCACATGTGTTTTAAATAGGCTTAAATAGTAATTACCCCCTGCAAATATCCTCATTATCCAGTTACCCCCTGCAAAAAAAAAAGTTTGAAAAATACCTTGTAAAATGTAACGTTATCCAGTTACCCCCTGCTGTTAACTTTTTTGTTAAAAAAATGTAAAATGTAACTTTATTCAGTTACCCCCTGACGCCAGTGCCACGTGTCACCATATTATTAAGCCTCTGTGACATGTGGCACTGACATGTCACGTCAGGATCTATGTCACCACTGCCACGTGGCACTGACATGTGCCACGTCAGCAACCAATGGATGTCTACCACGTGGCACTGACTTGGCTAAGTGGAATATTGTGTGTTACTAAAAAAAATCAAAGTTTTGGCATTGGATGGGTATTGAACCCATGACCCCCAAGTGACACACGCTACTCCTAACCACTGAGCCACATGAATATTTGAGATTGTTAACTCACCTACAAATATATAATACATAATTGCCACTTAATTTAAAAAAATGGAAACGTTAACGCAAAACTAGAAAACGTTGATGATGAAGATCTGGAAACGAATTCGAATTCATCATCATCATTTGCGAATTCGAATTCATCATCATCATCAATCTGCGAATTCGTTTTCATCATCATCATCATCATCAGAAATGTGTTCTTAAAGTGAACATTCACTGTGACGGTTGCAAGCAGAAAGTCAAAAAAATCTTGCATAAAATTGACGGTATGGTTGTTAGGTTTTGCTTTCAATTATTATTATTGTTATTATTACCCGTAGAGAAAACAAAACCTCAAAATGACTACGAAATCTTAAATCTGAGGCGTGTGTTGATTGATTAATCGCAGGGGTTTTTACCACCGAGATTGATTCAGAACAGGGGAAGGTAACGGTATCAGGGAATGTGGACCCAAATGTTCTCATTAAGAAGCTTGCAAAATCAGGGAAACACGCTGAGCTATGCGGTGCACCACCAAAACCAAACAACAACAACAATAATGCCTAGAGCAAACTTGCTAACTAGTTTAAGAACATGCAATTGACCAAGGCAAAGGTGGGGGAAACAACAACAATAACAACAATGGGCAGAATCCGAATCCGAATCAGAAGGGTGGAAATAATAATCAACCCAAAGGTGGTGGCCAGCAAGGACCAAGTCCTCAGCAGCTTCAACAACTACATCAGCAACTTCAGCAAATGAAAGGCTTCCCACCAGATCTAAATAATCTACCTCATCATCAATCTGCGAATTCGTTTCCAGATTTGGCTACAACGTTTTCCAGTTTTGCGTTAACGTTTCCAGTTTTTTTTTAAAATTAAGTGGAAATTATGTATTATATATTTGTAGGTGAGTTAACAATCTCAAATATTCATATGGTGCAATGGTTAGGAGGGGCGTGTGTCACTTGGGGGTTATGGGTTCAATATCCATCCAATGCCAAAACTTTGATTTTTTTAGTAACACACAATATTCCACTTAGCCAAGTCAGTGCCACGTGGCAGCCATCCATTGGGTGCTTCAGTGCCACGTGGCAGTGGTGACATAGATGCTAACGTGGCATGTCAGTGCCACATGTCACAGAGGCCCAATAATATGGTGACACGTGGCACTGGCGTCAGGGGGGTAACTGGATAGAGTTACATTTTACATTTTTTTAACAGAAAAGTTAACAGCAGGGGGTAACTGGATAACATTACATTTTACAAAGTGTTTTTTAAACCTTTTTTTTTGCAGGGGTAACTGGATAATGAGGATATTTGCAGGGGGTAATAACTATTTAAGTCTTTTAAATATTAATTAGTAGTTTAAATAGTCATTAAGTCTTCTTTTTTTAGATATTAATCTCGTGTTTTTTTATATATCAGTGAAGTTATCCCGTGTTTTTTTATATATTAGTGCAGTTATCTTGTAGTTTCAATTGATTATTTTAGTTGATTAGTAGATTATAGTAGATTGTGGGAAAAGAAAGTGGGTGGGTTCGATTTGAATTTCGAAATTTGAAAAAAAAAAGACGGAGAAAGTTGAAAAAAAAAGTGGGAGTGAGAAGAAAGTGCATTGGGAGTAGGAATTTGAAAAAAAAAGTGATAGTAAATTACAATATTGCCCTTAGTTAGATGACTTGTCAAATAAATAAATAGGGAGACTTGTTTGGGTAATTTAAGTGCGTTTTGTTTATATAAATAGATATTAGAATAGATAAATAGATATTAGATAGATAGTAGATTATCAATAAGAAATATTTATCCCGTATTTTAGTAAATATTTGTGACAATTATTTGTCATTTTATAGGTATTAGTGACAAATATTTGTCACATGTGTTTTAAATATAAATCAGTAGTTTAAATAGTTATTAAGTTTTCTTGTTTTTTTAGATATTAATCTCGTGTTTTTTTATAAATCAGTACAGTTATCCCGTGTTTTTTATATATGAATGCAGTTATCTAGTAGTTTCAATTGATTATTTTAGTTGATTAGTAGATTATAATAGATAGTGGGAAAAGAAAGTGAGTGGGTTTGATTAGAATTTTGAAATTTGAAAAAAAAAAGTATGAGAAAGTAGGAAAAAAAGTAGGAGTGAGAAGAAAGTGTATTGTGAGAAGAAATTTGAAAAAAGTGTGATAGTAAATTACAATGTTGTCCTTTTTAAGTGTGGTTTGTTTGGGCAATTTAAGTGTGGTTTGTTTGTATAAATAGATAGTTTGATATTAATCTTGTTTTTTTATATATCACTGTAGTTATCCCGTGTTTTTTATATATCAGTGCAGTTATCTCGTAGTTCCAATTGATTAGTTTAGTTGATTAGTAGATTATAGTAGATAGTGGAAAAAGAAAGTGGGTGGGTTTGATTTGAATTTTGAAAATTGAAAAAAAGAAGTAGAAGAAAGTAGTAAAAAAGTGGGAGTGAGAAGAAAGTGCATTGGGAGAAGAAATTTGAAAAAAGGTGTGATAGTAAATTACAATGTTATCCTTAGTTATATGACTTGTGAAGTAAATAAGGAGACTTGTTTGGGTAATTTAAGTATAGTTTGTTTGTATAAATTGATTAGTAGATAGAAAGTCGGTGAGTTTGATTTGAAATTTGAAAAAAAAAGTTGGAAAAAAGTGAGAGTGAGAAGAAAATGCATTGGGAGAAGAAATTTGAAAAAAGGATAGTAAATTACAATGTTGTCCTTGGTTAGATGAGTTGTCAAGTAAATATGGAGACTTGTTTTGGTAATTTAAGTGTGGTTTGTTTGTATAAATATATATTAGATTAGATAGTAAATAGGAGTAAATTGTAGATCATATGATATTAATTTAATTATATTGTATTATATAGTAGATTAAAAAAATGGGAAAAGAAATATTTTTAAATAAAGGGTGTCGGGGCCACGAATAGTAGATGTGTAAAAAAGTTAGAAATATTGGGAAATGTGAGATTGAAAGAGAGAGAGTGAGAAATGAAGAGAAAATAGAATTAAAAAAATGAGAAATAAAAATAAAATACATTATTGTCCACAAAAGTGGTGATGTGTCAAAAAATTAAGATGTCTAAAATTATCTTTTTGTAAGTTGTTTGTTTGATTAAATAGATATTAGACTCGCTAAATGATAAAAAAATTGTCTGTTTATTTACTTTTTGTCTCCCTTTTTCAGTTTTTGTCCCTTCCAGACACAAGACTGACACCAAAAAAACAAACAGATGCAAAAAAAACTGACGCAACTGATAACCTGACAGATTGACGCGACTGACGCAACTGACGCGATGACAGGACTGAAGGTCTGACGCACTGTCAAATTTTTTTCTTTTAGAAAACATAAAAAATTACTTTTTTTATTTTTTATTAAACTCTAATATCTAATATAACTACTCAAACTAACTAATATAACTTTTTTATGTTTCTAAAAATTTATTTAATATTATATAATAAATATTAAATTAGCTACTATTAATGAAACTACTAAAAGCAATCTATTCAACTACTAACAATTGTCAAAAAAAACTATACCACTAACAAAAATTTCAAAATAATTTTATTTTTTCATATTTTAGTAATTTAATTAAAATAATTAAATTAATATTAAATAATTTAAAATTTGCTATTCTTTCTAATCTATTGAATCTACTAAAAGCAATAAATTTTACCACTAAAAATTGTCAAAAAAAAATCAACTACTTCCAAAATTTTCAAAATAGAGGCAGCGGGAGCGGCAACCAGAGAGACAACAAGAGCGCCAACGGGAGCGCCACGAGAGAGGCAACGAGAGCGCTAACGAGAGTGCCAATGGGAGCGCCAACGAGAGATGCAACGAGAGCGCCAATGGTATCGCCAACGGGAGTGTAACAGCCCAGGTCTAACGCATTGGCCACCCCAGCACTATTACATCACGGTCTTCTCTACTCCCCTTGTAGAATTTTTGCCTTCCGTGGGAATCCATCACATAGACAATTGAAAAAGCCATAACTTTTTACATTTCATTTAACCTTTGTTTAAAGCCATAACTGGGCTCTCTGTAATTATTTTATTACTCCCTTAGTTCTTTATATATGAACTGAAGGGTTTTTTGTGTTCAAAATTGTAAGAAAAAACATGATTTTTTTAATGCTAAATGTTAAATTTAATTTAGTTGTTTACTTAGAGAGTTGAGATCTTTTGGAGAAAAGTTATTAATCATAAAAACTGGTTTTAAATTATAGCAAGGATGTTTTGTCATTTTTTAGCAACAACTCTCATTTTTTTGTAGGGGTAGCCTTGTTTTCAGCTTCTGCTCAGATTTTCTATGACATTCTAGCATGTATTTTTGCAATTATTTTGAATGAAATGGAGTAGATCCCTTTTGTAAAAAAAAATACAATGAGTTTTTTTTGTTACAAAATACGATGGTTCCGTCTGTGTGAACTATGATTTGTTTCTTTTAAAAATAACCAATATTTCATAATTGCATTTTTTGGTCAATACGTACCGAACTGCATTTGGATCGACTATTTTTCGGTTACTATGGCATGGGTTTGATGTAGGAATCCAACCCAACCCTCAAACCAATATAGTGTTGCTATTATTATGTTTATAATTCTGTTTTGCTATACTGTAATTTTGTAATTAGGGCTTGAAATGTAAAATTAGGCTTTGAAGATAGGTCAAATGTGACCGTTGTAAATCATAGGTATACATAGCTTAGGAAAACAGATTTGTTAGTTTAGCTGTTAGAGTTTGTTGGAACAGATTCTAACAAACTCATGTAAAACCTATAAAACCCTATGTACACCAAATCATTTACACAATAATGAAGCAAATGAAATAAACGAATAGAAAGAAAATTTACAAAAAGTTCCTTGCAATCCTTTTCATTCCTGTGTTCGTTATTCTTCATTCTTTCTTCAGTACCTTCGTTCATTTCTTCATGTTCATTTTGCCTCATCGCACAGCACAAGAACAATACACCTTCAATCACCTTCGATTTGCTTGCTGTTTCTAACCTGCAAAACAGAGAAGCAACAAGAAGAAAGAAGATTAGGTTTCGCCTGTTTTTAGAGAGAAGGCAGAGAAAAGAAAGAAGCAAAACGAAAGAGTAGAGAGAAGAGGAATTACGTTTTTGAGGCAAACAGCAAGCTAGGGTTAGCGTTTAACTCATTCTGAAAACAAGTGGATCGGGTCACAAGCCCTTTACATAAGTGCACAGTACCTGAAAAGAACAATTGAGTCAGTTTTTTGTTTTTTTTTAACATTCTGGACTTCTTGTTCTTCTATCTACACCACCATAATTTCATTTTTACACCAACAGATTGGTATCTTAGAGCATAGTTATGATTCTTGGGGTTCAAGAACATCTTGGAAACACGAGAGTGTGTGTGAATTTTTGTGAGTTTTAGTCAGAGTGACAGATTCTTGGGTTAAGGGAAACAGTGTGTGAAACAGTTTTCAGTCCTTAACCATGACAACAGGAAGTCTACCCACAAACATACCTAAACTAGATAGCAAAATCTATGACAGATGGTGTATCCAAATGGAAGCAATATTTGGCTTCCAAGACATCTTTGAAATTATGATAGAAGGGTTTGCAGAGCTGCCTGCAAAACCAACAGAGGCTGAAAGAGCCACATACATTGAGAACAAGAGGAAAGATTGCAAGGGTAAGTATCTCATTCATCAAGGATGTGATGAACCAAACTTTGACAAAATCAGAGATGCCAAGACTTCTAAAGAAGCCTGGGATACTCTGAGAACCAGTTTTTTTGGGTGATACCCAAGTCAAAAAGGTCAAGTTGAATGCTTTGAGAAAGCAATATGAGAACACTAAGATGAAGGATCAAGAGAAGATCTGTGATTACATTGCTAAACTTAGAGTTATCACTAATGCAATGGGATTGAATGGTGAACAACACACAAATCAACAAATTTGTGAAAAGATCATACGATTTGGCTATATAGTCAACTCTATTGAGGACACTATGGATCTAGCAGCAGTAACCATTGAACAACTTCAAATCACCTTAGAGGCCAAGTAAATTCATCTAAATGAGATGAAAGGAGGTGATAAAGGGAAGGAGACAACATTCCAAGCAAAATCCTCTAAGTCAAATTGGTCTAAGGGCAAGAAGAAGCCTAATCGTAAGGGAAATTGGAACTCTAACAAGGGTAAGGGCAAAGATTCTGAATCCTCTAAAGGAGGAGGGTCTAGTAAATCTAAAGATAAGAAAGAACCTACTGATAAGAAGAAGATTCAGTTCTGGAACTGTGAGAAATTTGGGCATTATGCTAGTGACTGTTGGTCAAAGGCAAAGAAGGACAAAGACAAGGAAGAGGAAGCCAATGTGGCTCAAGAATCTGATTCAGATTCTGATCCTGTGGCATTCACAGCAGTTGGTGATGATTCAGAATGGGTGGCACTCATGATCACCACAGGTGATGGCATGACAGTGGTGGACATATGATATTTGGACACTGGGTGTTCAAATCACATGACTAGCAAAATAGATTGGTTGATCAATTTTGATCCAACCAATAAAACCTCCATTAAATGTGTCAACAACAAGAGTATGGTAGCTGAGGGAATGAGTGATATACCTATTCAAAGGGCAGATGGCAAAACTGTGTTAATTAAGAATGTGTGGTACATTCCTAATATGAGAAGCAATCTCATTAGTGTTGGACAGCTAGTTGAAAAGGGTTTTTCAGTGACAATCAAAGACAACAAGCTAAAACTCTATGACACAAGGGAGAAATTGGTCCTATCCTCACCACTATCCAAGAACAGAACATTCAGAACCAGCCTAGAAGTTGCAGAAGCAGAATGCCTCAATGCAACAACAGCTAATTCAGAAAGTTTCCTATGGCATCAAAGGTATGGACATCTAAATTTTAGAAGTCTATCTCTATTGAAAGCTAAGAAACTAGTTTGTGGCATGCCTAGGACTGTTTTACCAGAAAAAACTTGTACTGTATGTCTAGTTGGTAAACAACCCAGGTTAAAGTTTAAATCAGTCCTAAAAGGAAGAGCTAAGGATGTTCTAGGTGTCTTACATTCTGATATTTGTGGTCCTTTTGAGGTACAATCTGTTGGAAGGAACAAGTACTTCATCACATTTGTGGATAAGTACTCAAGGATGCTTTGGATGTATCTAATCAAGGCTAAGAGTGAAGCTCTTGAAGTTTTCAAGAGATTCAAGGCAATGGCAGAAAAACAGAGTGGCAAGGCCATTAAAATCCTAAGGACTGATGGTGGAGGTGAATATACCTCAAATAATTTTGAGGAATTCTGTTCTAAGGAATGAATCATTCATGAAGTAACATCTCCTTATACACCATAGCACAATGGCTTGGAAGAAAGGAGAAACAGAAGCATATTGGATATGGCCAGGAGTATGCTGAAAAATAAATAGTTACCTCATAAACTATGGGGTGAAGCTGTGATGACAGCCACTTACTTGTTGAATAAATGTCCTACTAAGAAATTGAATGGGAAAGTGCCTGAGGAAGTTTGGCTAGAAAAAGGCCTAGTGTATCTCACCTAAGGGTGTTTGGTTCTTTGTGCTATGGTCACTTTCCTGATGCTACTAGAAAGAAACTTAAAGACAAGAGTAAACCTTTTATCTTAGTTGGTTATCATCCTACTGGTGCTTATAGGCTGTATAATTGTTGTTGTTTTTCAACATATGCGCAAGTAGCAGTCACACAAGTAATACAGTAGAAAATACAGGTCGAACCCACAAGGATTGTCTTTAATTTCTAGTTGTTACGACTTTAGGAAATCAGTGAGAAAGATAAAACACAATTTGAGAACAGAAAAATGAAGGTTTAAATTGCAAAAGAATAAAAGGAGAAACTATATGATGAAGACTAGTTGGATTGCTTTTCACTAAGTAACTTCTCTTCTGTGTTAGTGCTATAACATTAGATGCTATAGCATTGAATGCTGTAGCATATGTTGCGTGCCTTTCGGTCACTTTCACCAAGGTTTCGTGACAAGATCTTATGTCTAAGCTTCAAGTAAGTTCACCTCTGTATATAAAGAACCCACAGTATTCACTCTATGAACTAAGCCCTCCTATGTCTAGGTTTGGGCAAGGATTGTTCTAAGTGTCCTTAAAACAACCACTCACTCACATCAATCTTTGAGATCGAATCATGAACCATTTCTGAACCCATGAATGCACTTGTTCTAGTTAGCTAATCCCAAAACAAGTTTGAAAGCATTAAAACACAAAGATTGAAATGCACACATCATAATATTATATTACTAACACATAAAGAGTTATTACAAAGTTTAAGCAATCCAACTACAAGATGTTTAGCTCATGTTTAGCAATATCAACAACTTACAAATAATGGAGTTCATGTCACCAAAACAGAAAGTAGAAGAAGAATGCGCAAAAGATATACTCCTCCAACTCCTACGCATGAACTGGTGTGCTGACAGTGCTATAGCATGAACCGAACACGATCTTCTAGTGGATTTCTATGGTGGATCTTCAATGGAACTAAGACGACAGCTTATCACTGTATTTTTCCTCTAGAACCAGAGAAGTTTAAGTGCTGGAGGTGGATGATGAAGTGCAGCAGTGGAGCTTCCTTTTATAGAGTGGTTTTCCCTCCTTTTTGCAAAGCTAGGAGACATGTGGGTCCCTTCCTCACCAACTAAAGCAAGTTGTCATATCCAAAGTCGACAAGTGGGAGGAGGGTGGCTGCATTAGCATAGGTTCTGCCACTAGGGAGGCACTGATTGGATTGGATCTAGATATGTTTCATATTTGCTTTTGACTTTTGACTCCAAATGGGCCCCAGCTCTACTGCGCGCATGGTGCTATAGCACCTGATGCTGTAGCACTTAAGCAGAAACGTTAGAAACTTCACAAGGGCACCAATTGTGCCAAATTATTTCCATTTCAGTTCTTGACTCCCTTTTCCTTGATTTAACACAAATATTCACATAATTCCTAGCCTAAGCATGTAAACTCACAATGATTTAAAAATAGAAATGCTTAGATAACTCTACTAATGGAGAGTTATCAATAATCCTACTAATGATAAGGTTGAAATTAATAGAGATGTTGTTGTCTTGGAGGATGAAAGCTGGGATTGGCAAAAATTAAACCAAACCAGCTCTCAACCCTCTGTGACAGTGAATCTGGAACCTATTGAGGAGGGGACAAAACCTGTAAATGTTCCTAATGGTGCTGACAGTGAAGAGGAACAAGATGAGGAGGTGGCAGAACCTAGACCTCAAAGTTATAGACAGATGCCTAGAAGATTTGATGACTATGAGGTGAATAATGATGCTGAAATCACCAATGAAGGTGATTTAGTGCAGTTTGCAATGCTGGCTGATGCAGAGCCAGTTAGTGTCAAAGAGGCCTTAGATGACAAGACTTTGAAGGGTGCAATGGTAGAGAACAAAAGTCCATTGAAAAGAATGATACTTGGAAGTTGACCAAGTTACCTCAAGGTCAAAAATCTATAGCTGTGAAGTGGGTGTTCAAGTTGAAACTCAATCCAGAAGGCAAGATAGTGAAGCATAAGGCCAGGTTAGTGGACAAAGGCTTCCAACAAAGGGAAGGTTTTGATTTCATAGAAGTTTTCTCTCCTGTTGCTAGGCATGAAACAATAAGACTGGTTATTGCTCTTGCTTGTAGCAAAGCATGGCCATTGTTTCACCTAGATGTGAAATATTCCTTTCTTAATGGGCCATTAGAAGAAACAGTCTATGTGGACCAGCCACCTGGTTTTGAAGCTAAGGGCAAGGAGGACAGGGTATACAAGTTGAACAAGGCTCTATATGGGCTAAAGCAAGCACCTAGAGCTTGGAATAAGAGAATTGACAAATTCTTCTTAGACCTAGGCTTTAAAAGGTGTACAGTCGAATATGGGCTCTATATAAGGCAAAAGAAAGATTCTCATCTGCTTATTGTGTGCCTATATGTTGATGATTTGCTTGTTACAGGAAGCAACAAGGCTGAAATTTCAGAATTCAAGCAACAGATGCAGTCAGAGTTTGAGATGACTGATCTGGGCAGATTATCCTACTTTCTAGGGCTGGAACTTGCTTACATAGAACAGGGACTAATACTACATCAATCTAAGTATGCTAAAGATCCTAAAGAGGTTCAATATGCTGGACTGCAACCCAGCAAGCACTCCTGCAGATGGAAGTGTGCATATCATTGAAAAAGAGCATGAGGAACTTGACCCTACAATGTATAGAGGCATTATTGACTCACTAAGGTACCTATGTCACACTAGACCTGATATCTGTTTTGCTACTAGTTTAGTGAGCAAACACATGAACAAACATTTGAAGCCTCATTTGCTTGCTGCAAAGAGAGTTCTAAGGTACATCAAAGGTACTCTACACTATGGCATACTATTTCCTAAGGGAGAGAGCAACAAAGGATCATAATTGATTGGATATTCTGATTCAGATTGGTGTGGGGATAAGGCTGACAGGAGAAGCACAAGTGGGTATTTGTTCAAGTTTAATGGAGCCCCAATCTCATGGAGCTCCAAGAAACAAAGTGTAGTGGCATTATCTAGTTGTGAGGCTGAATATGTAGCAGGCTCAGCTGCTGCTTGCCAAGCTAACGGTTTGATTCTCTATTGGAAGAACTACTGCTAAGGGGAAAACAACCAATCAGGCTATTGATTGATAACAAGTCAGCAATTAACCTAGCAAAAAAAATCCATTTCTCATGGGAAAAGCAAACACATAGAGAATCGCTTTCACTACCTAGGAGATCAAGTGAACAAACAGAAGTTACAACTAGACTACTGTCCTACAAAGGAGCAACAGGCAGACATACTCACTAAGGCAGTCAAAGGAGAACAATTTATGAAGCTGCGAAGGGACCTGGGACTGGTTTCCTTCGAGGAGCAGAATTAAGGAGGGATATTATGTTTATAATTCTGTTTTGCTATACTATAATTTTGTAATTAGGGCTTGAAATGTAAAATTAGGCTTTGAAGATAGGCCAAATGTGACCGTTGTAAATCATAGGTATACATAGCTTAGGAAAACAGATTTGTTAGTTTAGCTGTTAGAGTTTGTTGGAACAGATTCTAACAAACTCATGTAAAGCCTATAAAACCCTATGTACACCAAATCATTTACACAATAGTGAAGCAAATGAAATAACTGAATAGAAAGAAAATTTACAAAAAGTTCATTGCAATCCTTTTCATTCCTGTGTGCGTTATTCTTCATTCTTTCTTCAGTACCTTCGTTCATTTCTTCATGTTCATTTTGCTTCATCGCACAACACAGGAACAATACACCTTCAATCACCTTCGATTTTCTTGTTGTTTCTAACCTGCAAAACAGAGAAGCAACAAGAAGAATGAAGATTAGGTTTCGCCTGTTTTTAGAGAGAAGGCAGTGAAAAGAAAGAAGCAAAACGAAAGAGTAGAGAGAGAAGAGGAATTACGTTTTTGAGGCAAACAGCAAGCTAGGGTTAGCGTTTAACTCATTCTGAGAACAAGTGGATCGGGTCACAAGCCCATTACATAAGTGCACAGTACCTGAAAAGAACAAATGGGTCAGTTTTTTTTAACATTCTGGACTTCTTGCTCTTTCTATCTACACCACTACAATTTCATTTTTACACCAACAACTATATTGTACAGACATAACATAACACGTTGTACTTTGCCCTTCAACCCAATACTCTCGTGATTTCGCACTGGTTGCCCTTTACCATCAGGGCACAATCACCAACAGAAATGGTGATGTCCATTTCCAGTGTCCAAAAATTATTTCATGCAGGCTTAAATACAACATGACTTTCGCTTCTCTCAAAGATAAACTAGAGAGTAAGGTGCAAGTGGAGGGCGACGAGCGAGAGGTCAAACGTATCATTTATCGTAAACCTCAACGGGATAATAATGGATGTGTTTGCTGGTTCGCAATGGATGTGAAGAACGACGATGACCTGCAAGCCATGATCGAGATCTACGACACCTTTTGATGTCTCAGTCCTATATATGCATTTGTACGTGGAAACCATAAGGAGTGTCGTTGAGATCATTCGCCGTTTAACTCCACCATCACAGTAGTTCAACGTTTTAATTAATCTGTATTTGTTTGTCATTTTTAGTATTTATGTTTGTTTCCGTTGTTGTAATCCACTTTTCAATCAATGTAATCCGTGTTTTTTTAGTGTTCTTTACGATTATAATACATGTTCAAATTAAATCCGTATCTCATATTTCACAACTTAACACGATAGTTTTATACCTCTTCTACACGGTAGATATTTTTTTAAAATAAAAAAATAAAAAAATATGATTAAAAGTGGTCTAAACATAATAAAAAACTAATTTTTTACACTACAAAACAAACTGTTTTTTTGGTGTTTTTTTCAATGGTCTTGATGTTGCCGATACTTTTGGACGCACAAGATCTTACCGACACTTTTAAATACATTAACGTGTTCAATTTTTTTTCACCACAAATTTAATAATTAATTTAGAATTAACATTACTAATTTTCTAAATTAATTAAATTAAATTTATTTAAATTAATATAGAAGAAAAAGAAAAAAAAACACATTGGGTGACTTTTGAACATGAAAAGCAAAAAAAATTGCATTTTTCAGTTCAGAAGTCTCTAGAAGAGGCGACTTTTAGGCTAAAAAAATGTATTCTAATTTGATATATAATGTGTTATTTTAGTAGATAATTTTTTTTTGGCATACAGTGGTTTTTTTGCCGTGGATTGTTTGACCGTGGAACCCCCACCAAACCAAACACCTACATAACTATCATAACTATCAACCCAGTTACTACTTTTTAATCGAATCTTGATGCAAAACTATCAAAAGAAAATTATTAGCCAAACTATTGAAAGGAGTCCATGAATGCGCAAGTCAAGTCAAATGTCCAACATGGCTTGCGGCCTTCAAGTCTTATAGATCAAACTGTGCTCGTTTTATGCTCTACTTTTTCAAAGCACACAAGTGTGAAGTGTGATTCATTCACTCCATCAACCAAAAAGATCCACCGACCACCACCAACTATTCCTCCTCATACAATTAACAACATTAATACGCTGTAAAGTGAAGATTCACAAACAATACACAAATACAAAATTATACAACTACAACATTCCAATAGAACCCAAATTCAGCGAGAATATCTCATCTTTTAACTCGTTTCCTTCACATAGTACATCAAATTGTCAAATTAGAATCAAAAAATTACATGAAAATAATTCGGAATGTAACCTAAATTTAGGTGAATATTTATTTATTTATTTATTATCTCTAAATCCCTAAAATCTTTATTTCTACTTACTGTCAGAAAACTCACTCACTAAGGTGATGGTTGACCTTGGCGAGTCCAATTTTGGGGGCAGCATCAACAACCGTAGCGGATGACATTTCCATCTGAGAAACCCTAACAGCACCAATCAATTTCTCCGGCAACTCCTCCTCCGTCTGTGCCTCCACAACAAACCCCATATCAATAGTAACACTTGTCACATATCCCAATGCAAGTCTCAGTATAGCATTAGCAATAGCACTACTTCCAATATCAACATCAATCTCTAAGTAATTAGCCCCTCTATGATAATGACACGTCAGCGCCTTTCCCAATAAACACGCACTGTAATTCCCCACCGCTTTCTTCACTATCCATGGTCCTTTCACGATCCGGTTCACTAACTTAAACCGTTGATTCCTATACACGTCATCGCCTTCGATAAACCGTCCGAGAACCGAACCGGACGGAACCGGATCTTCGGTTGAGAAGTAGAAAACTGCGCTGTGATGTTCTTTACCGGGAATCTGAAGGTTTACTGCCAAGATGAAGCTTTTTAAGGATTTTCCTTGGGCTTGGGCTTTATGAAGTGCTTGAGAGATTCGGTTATCGGAGCGGGAGAGGACGTTGTCGAGTTTGGTTGGGGATTTGAGCCAGTCCATACCGGCGGGAGAGAGGAGATAGTCGCCGGAGGGAGATTTTTGACGTTTTGTGAAGTAGTTGTGTGAGCGAAGGTGGAAAAGATCGCCGGGAGGGGATGACCAGCCGTTTGTTCCGGTGTGGAGGTCGACATGGCGGAGAGATCCGCCGTTGATTGCTTCGGTTGTCCAGTGTGTGGATCCTGAATCGGAGCTGCAGGAGCTCCGGGAATTGTCGTCGGTGTCACACATGAGAATGGATGTTGTTTGTTTTGGGTTTCGAAGCACGCTCATTTCATTTTTGAATTGTTTTGTGTTCACTGCACACACACACAGCACAGCTACTCTCTCTCTCTATTGCCGACCTTCTTCGTGTTTTGCCGAAGGCGAATTAAAGAAGGGAGAAAGAGAGAAAGGGAAATAGCCTTGAGTTTCTTTGAAACTACTAGAATGCCACGCCCAGATATCATGATCTGTGTATTTTGGAAAAAAATTAAGAATAAATATTCCTTCTATTAAAGTTAAATTTAAAATTTTAATGTATATGGATCCGGTTAAAAAAATACTAACATATATGGATATATTTTCTTCTTTTAGTTTTTTTTTTTGTAAAACAAAACAATACTTTTGTAAAAGTGTTAGAAAAAATCCAATAAACAAAACAATACTTTTGATATCATTTATTATTATTATTAGTAAAAGTGTGCAAATAAAAAAAACAGCCCATATTTTTTTTACAATTTTTTTCCGGATTTTCTAATCAAATTTCTTGCGGAAAAAATCAGTTTTCCATTAAAAAAATTAAATAAAAAAATTACAGAAAAATAGCATAGAGATTCAGATCAGAGAGGAGAATTTATAAATTATAAAAAAAATTAGAGAGAGACAGCGTAAAAAAGACAAAAATGATGAGATAAATTTAGAGAGTGAAAAGGCTAATAGAGGATAACTTGGGATGAGAGAATCGAAACGCGGCTTACATACTGCTATGGAGGAAACGCGCTGTCTTTTTCCTGTTTTTGTTGAAAGGCATTAAATGACTGGCACACCACGGGAGGCTCTGTGAAATATGAATGCGGGGCATGTGTTTGTTAATAAGTTTTCACGAATCTTTAATTATCTCCTCTTGTTACTGTTTGGCAAGTGTTACTGGCTACTACCCCTCTCTTAAAATATTAGTCTTTTTTTTCACTTTTACTTATTTTTAATTATAAGACTCTTTATACTTTTTTAGATACATTTATTACATATTCATTTTCATTTATAAGCAAATGATAGCTAAATGCGCATTTTATGAAAAGTTAAAAAAAGAAGTACTACTCCCGTCTCATTTAGGCTCTGTTTGGCAACAAATAACGGATAGGAGATAAGGTAGCGGCTAGCAGATGAGCTTGTAGCGGATAGCGGATAACTGATAACAGATAAGCTAGCGGATGACAAATAAAGCATTTTGGAAAAATTAGTAGTTGAACTGGCTGATAAATATAAAATGACATAAAATACCATGTTTAGTTTTGGTTAAATTTATTTAATCTATAAAATATGTAAAAATTATTTTACTATAAATTTATGATAATTAAACTAATTATTAAGATTTTTAAGAAACAATTTTTTAAATATATATTTTAATAGTCTAATTTATATATTGATTTGAAACTCTAATTTAAAATACAATTAAAATAAAAAATGTATGATAAAAATAAATAATTGTTGATAGTTGCATTGTGTAGAGAAGACGAAACAAGAACACATTCTTTTTCATTTCAATCGAATACAAAATAGCCTTATGTATAGCTATTAGCTTTATGCATGTTGAATTGAACAAATAATAAAAAATATATAACATACAACTCTCACAGTGAATCCAAGAATTAACTAAAATGATAAGAAAAAGAAATTGTACCTGTGTTGCGAAGAAAAGAGTGAAGGGGACGCGGCGGGCAAAGAAAGAAAAGAGTAACTAAAATTAGAAATATTAAAAATTATATTTTACTTTACAAAGGACAAAAAAAGAATAGGCTTAAAGGTACTTTTAGTCCCTGCAAATGTCAAAATAATCCAGTTTAGTCCCTGCAATTCCAAAACTTTTAAAATAGTCCCTGCAATTACTAAACGTTACTACTTTTAGTCCCTGCTGTTAGTTAAGGGTTAACACTGTTATCTTTTGATGATGTGGCAGCCAACTTTTGATGATGTGGCAGCCAACAGGGATGCCAACATGGAATAAAAGGGCTTAGTCAAAAACGATCTTCTCTCTTCTTCTTCTTCTTCTCCTTTTCACGAACACATTACACATTGGTTGAACGGAGTATATAAAGGGTACAAACGTTTTGTAAATATTCGGTGTGGGACTTTTATTCTAGTTTAGCAGAATCACCAGAAACACACCCCCCCCAGTTCAGGTCTCAGTGGTCTCCAGTAAAGATGGATTAAATTCACACATTTGTTTTAAACCCACTTTCCCCTCTTGTCCGGTTTTCTTTTTCAAAACTACTCATCAAATCACAGGATTAATACTTGAATTTAACAACCTAAATTGCAACCTGACGATGAACTTCTGCTGCTCGACGAACAGAATTATATAATGGCTTCTGGAGGCGCTCAAACTCTCTCTTCTCTTCTGATGTAGTTCTCCATATGTTACTAGCATAGATGATTCCAACATAAATGCAAAGACATTTGAAAATTCACACAGAAAATGGAAACAAAATGATATATGGGAAAAGATAAGGAACAAACATATACTGTAGAGGAAACATGAGTCCCAAGTAGTTGCTAACGTCATTCACCAAAGCAGTGGTTAATCTATGCACTTCTTGGTTCAAGTAAACCCACTCAAACACGGAAAATGGAAACAAAATGATATATGGGAAAAGATAAGGAACAAACATATACTGTAGAGGGAACATGAGTCCCAAGTATTTGCTAACGTCATTCACCAAAGCAGTGGTTAATCTATGCACTTCTCGTTTCAAGTAAACCCACTCAAATGTTACTAGTACTAAATGAAATTGACCATGAAAACTTGTCCACCAAGATACGTAGTTTTTTTTTGACAAACACTCAGATACATAGCTTATATGTGATAACATAGCTTATTTGTGATAATCAAATTGTACTTCACATAGCATCAAATCCGGTTTTCCATGAACAAACCAAGCACATAGAGATAGATTGTCACTTTGTAAGATAATATGTACTTCCCATTGTATCAAATCCGATAACCAGAAGTATTACATGCATAACCAAATAAAAAGTAAGGTACAAATCAGAGAAGCTTTGCGGAATAGAGGATAGCATAGAATCGGAGGAGCTCGTGGAAAACAGAGGCTGAAACTACTGTGCGAGTGATTAATGTGAAAAATGATGAATGGTCAATGATGCGTGAGGCAGGTTGAGTGCAAACCAGAGTCATCATCACAAATGACAGATGTGAGCTGTGTTTTAAGTTAGTGCCAGTTGGGTGTTCGTGTGTAAGAAATTTAATCCACCATTATACTTTGAAGATGCTATTCATGACATCTTTAATCCACCATTATACTTTGGAGACCACTGAGACCTGAACTAGGGGGGGGGGGTTTCTGGTGATTCTGCAAAACTAGAATAAAAGTCCCACACCGAATATTTACAAAACGTTTGTACCCTTTATATACTCCGTTCAACCAATGTGTAATGTGTTCGTGAAAAGGAGAAGAAGAAGAAGCAGAGAGAAGAAGAGAGAAGATTGTTTTTGACTAAGCCCTTTTATTCCATGTTGGCATCCCTGTTGGCTGCCACATCATCAAAAGTTGGCTGCCACATCATCAAAAGATAACAGTGTTAACCCTTAACTAACAGCAGGGACTAAAAGTAGTAACGTTTAGTAATTGCAGGGACTATTTTAAAAGTTTTGGAATTGCAGGGACTAAACTGGATTATTTTGACATTTGCAGGGACTAAAAGTACCTTTAAGCCAAAAGAATATTATAAAATTAATAAGAGTAAAAGTGACTAAAAAGATAAGACGTTATAAGCTATAAGCTCAAATGGTACTTGAACCAGTGTTTTAAAAAAACATTATAAGTTACCCCAAAAATGCTAACCGCTACTGCTTGCCAAACACATCTATTTTTTTATCTGCTATCTGCTAGTCAAATCCGCTATAAGCTAGCGGGTCTGACTTGCAAACAACAGTGGCGGACCTGCCTTATAGTGAGGAGGTTCAGTTGAACCCTTGGAAAAAAATTTTGCACTTATCACCTTATATAAATAGTCTAAATCTCCTAAAATTTTAATTTTGAACCCGCTGAAAATTTTAAATTGCACTAGTAGACCAAGTTTTGCACCCATTTGACACTGGTCTTAAAAAATTTGACACCCCTGACCCCGGGGTCCTGGGTCCGCCACTGGCAAACAGAGCGTACTTTTTAGGTTCATTCATATCTAGACTATATTATAGACCAAATACATCAGTTATCCAATAAATCTAAAAAATGGTTTTTTGCTTATAAACGAGACCAAAGGGAGCACATTGTTCATAAATTATCTTGCATTGATAAAGGTTAAATTAGTGCAATAATTTTTTTGCATTGATAAACATAAAAATAGTACAATAATTAAGAGTAAAGTTTGTATAATAGGTAAAAAAAAAGCTTTAATTTTGTTTTTATTTAATAACAAGACTAAGTGGGTATTTTTTCTTATAAATGAAAAAGGAGAGAGTACTTTTTAGGATTTGAATCTTGGACATCTTTATTCCTATTTTTTTTATGTCTGTTAACCCGCCAAAAGAGCTACATTCTTTGGACCTACTTTTTGGCACTCTCTTTCCAACACCTACCCTATGATTTGTTAAAATTATGAGGGTCTCACCACTTAATGGGATCCATTAATTTAGTGGGACACATGTGAATTTTAACCAGTCATAGAGTGATGTTGGAAGTAGAGCGACAAAAAAAGTGTTGTTAGTACTTCTCATTATATTACTACTTTACTAGTATATTTATACACCCCGTCTCAAAATGCAAGTCTCCTTCAATCACTTTACAAGAATTAAGAAATTTAATTTAGTTAGTTAATCTCATTAAGTATGTCTATTATTTATACTATTTTTCCTATCTTACTCTTTATATGTAATTCATCTCTCCTCTAATTAATTACTTTGGTATTCCAAGAGTTATAGCCATAAAATATTAATTAGAGGTGTTTTAGTCAAGAAATAATTAATGTAGTAGACAACTTAGAAATGGGACTTACATTTTGGGACAAATGAAATTCTCGAAAGTGACTTACATTTTGAGACGGAGGGAGTATTATTCTCCTTTTGTTTCATATATTTAGTAGTTTAAAGGTCCGCTTGATTTGCAAACAAGTAAGTATTGGATTGGACTCGACAATTTTTTTATCTCGTACACTATTTGGTGAACAATTGACTGCACAAGAAAATTTACTATAATTCTCTATGCCATGTTTATAATGATTTTATATAACATATATTATAATATGATTAGAAATTATAAAGAGAAATGTGAGAGAAAGAAGATACTAGAGAGAGAAAGAGATGAGGGAGATAGGTCATGAGATCTCATGAAAAGATAGAAGAGAGATGAGAGTAGATGGGTAAAGAGAGGGAGGGGAAGAATATGATAGGAGAGAGAAAGAATAGAAGAGAGAGAAAAATTTATTGAGTAGGAAATAAAAATAGTATTTTCGTATTTTTGTAGGTGGATAGAAAGTTGTGCCGTGGGATAGAAAATTGTACGGTGGTTTTGTGATAGACACAAATTTGAGTTTTTACAACCCTTTGCTCCCACTTTTGTCCAGTACCATGAACAATTTTCAAATCAAGTGGGGTACAATGGAGTTATCTGTCCAGTCTCGTACTTTTAGCAAATCAAACGCACCCTAAGTTTTTTATTATTAGTTATTACCTCCTTGCTCCATGCTTGTACCATCAGAGTTCTTGCTAGTACCACACTACCACAATGCACCACTGCGATGAGAGTAGAGGGGTAAAGAGAGGGAGGGGGAAGAACAAGATAGGAGAGAGAAATAATAGAAGAGAGAGAAAAATTTATTGAGTAGAAAATAAAAATAGTATTTTCGTATATTTTTAGGTGGACAGAAAGTTGTGCCCCGGGATAGAAAATTGTACGGTGGTTTTGTGAGAGACACGGATTTGAGTTTTTACAAGGCTCCCACTTTTGTCTGGTACCATGAACAGTTTCCAAATCAAGCGGGGTACAATGGAGTTATCTGTCCAGTCTCGTACTTTTTAGCAAATCAAACGCACCCTAAGTTTTTTATTAGTTATTACCTCTTTGCTCCATGCTTGTACTGATTTAAGCATCAGAGTACTTGCTAGTACCACACTACCACAATGCACCACTGCGAATTCCAGGCTACGATCTTCGTTCGTGACTTCGGCTTATCCAGTTGGGACTAGTGTCATTTACTGTTTTTCAGTCACTCAACAATTTTAGGGAAAATTCATTCACCTCCCTTCAGTTTTAGTCAAATAACACACACACACACACACACACTATTTTGTGAAATACACTGACATCTCCTTTAATACACACACCTCCCCTCTATTATGTGGAACTAGAAGAGGTGTTTGTGTCTTTTAAACAAAATTTGCGGAAGGCGAGTGAAAATTTCTCATCAAATAAGAGAGGTGAGTGTTCATTTAAAAAATAGATGAGCGGGAGGTGTCTATGTCATTTAGTTATAACTTAGAGGAAGGGAATGTAACTTCCTCTTATTTTAGCTTATTGTACTTGAATAATAATTTATTAACTGGTCGGAACAATTACAAGAGGCCGGATAGCAATTTGTCTATCATGGTGATTGTGTCTGTCTGTGTGTTATCCCATGCCTTTCTATAATTCTGCTTGCTCTATTTATAGCCGGGCTCTGTCATAACCGCTGGGGTGGTTGCATTTTCTGCTTCCTCTGTGATGATGTCCTCTCTTTATCCTTTTCCTTGCCGGTTACGTGGTGATCTTATCTGATCTGTGAGTCACCTCTCCGGGTCCACGTGGTCTGTTTTCTGAGCGCCACCTTAGAACTCATCCATGAGTCACCAAACTGAGGTTACGTGGCATGCTTTAGGAGACCTAGTCGGCTTGGACAGTCCACAGCTGGTGTGCGAAAAAGATATTGTGCAAGTATACACAGTCGACAACAAGTAATAAAGTGAAAGTAGAGTATCGAAACCACAGATTGGATTAATCTTTAGGATTTAAATAGATAGATAAATTAGTATTATGTAACCAAGTAACAAACAATAATTTGTGATGTGTAAACAGAAAGTAAACAACTAATAAAATGAGTTTGTAGTTAAGTGAGAATGATAGTTGAGATGTTCTTTACCAAATAAATCACTTTTAATAGTTTTGTGTTTATATCCGATGCAGGTGCACTGAATGTTGTTGCATTAGAAATGTGATTTTCAGTCACTGTCTTTAGAGTTTCATCACAAGCTCTTATGTCTAAGATACTAAATAAGTTCACTCATGTATTTTAAGTATCCACAGTATCACCCTATAGACTATGCTATCCTATATCTAGGTTTTAGCGTGGTTTTAACAAAGTTTCCTTAATTAAAACACTTACCCATATTAGTTCTTGAGTTTTAGTTATAAACCATGTCTGTATTTATAACTCTACTTGTTCTAAGCGATCAATCTCAAAATAAGTGTTGAAAGAAGTATAAAACAAGAACTAAAATGCACACATCACATATGATCACAATAACTTATTTAAAAGATCATTATAAGGTTAGAACATCTCAACTAAAAGAGTTTAGTTCATGCTAGACATTACTAGGCATATATAAACAGAATAAATCATATTCATATATTTGATATCACAAAAGGAAAACAATAAGGTAAGAGTTTACACGGTTGGAGTTCCCTTTGTATGAAATTGCCAAGCAATGCATGTGCATCAACTCCACTGCATTAAGCTAGCACTACTTACTTGTGTGGAAGTAAAGAAAGAGTTGTCAATTCCTTTCTTGCCTTCTTACAAGAGAATGAAAAACTAAATCTAAAACTATCTATATTAGTGTACGGAATGAGAGATATGATATATTTTTCAAGTGAGAGATGGAGGTATTTATATAGGCTTCAAGTGGAGCCTTCCTTCACAAGAGGGTTTGCTTGATAACAAAGTTAGAGTTGCCTTTAATCACTTCAGCCCAAAAAGTAATGCAAATCCTCCACTCAACCAAGAAGGGAGGTCCTCTAATGGATGGCCAAGTGTCCCTAGGTGAGTGACTCTTCAAAGCAATCTTTTATGGTAGGCGCCGAAATTTTTGACTTGCATATGTGCTTTCATGACCAAGCATGACATCATCAGCTAAGTGCTTGAGCATCTTGATGTTCTAGGATTTCTTCAAGCATTGTAGTCTGTTTTGAGTGCAGGTGCATCTAATGCAGGTGCATTGTTGAGTTGCTAATGCAGGAGCATCACATGCAGGTGCATTGAACAAACACATCAAAAATACCAAAATATATGCAAGATGCTAAGTTATATGCATAACCCTCTTTTAACTTTGAATGTTGTTATTTTATTTATAAAACTATATTTACTATATATTTTTACTTAGAACTGAGCAATTATTTAGGTTTAGATGTGTAAATAACTCTATATAAAATAGAGTTATCAACAACCCCCCCCCCCCAAGCTCGAATGCTTGTAAGGATGGAGAGCTTAAGGTGTAAAAAGGATTTTTGAGAGATGTCTCTTGAACTGTCGCCGAGCTGGTTTCATTTTGCCTTACCTGCTGAGGTTTTTATTAGCTTCTAGGGCATTCAGATGGGTTGATGGAATGTGAAGGGATGAATCTTGATTTCGTGTGTGGCACGTGTTCTGAGTTAACGCCTCGGGAACAGGCGCTTTGCTTTACGTCCCATCAATTCTGTTTTATGTCACCTCAACATTAAATCTGTTCAGCTTCAATGTTGCTTCTCAACTACCTCACGCGTTGAGAGCGCGTGTTTTAGTGACAGGGTCACATTTACTCAGATCAGACTATGGCATCATTAAGCCCTTTTAATTAAGTGTGTGTATTCTTCCTTCTATATAAAGGCAAGGTTTTTCAGGAAAATCTGAAAAACTTACCCAAACGACACTGCAGCTCATCGGTTTGCTTCGCAAGTCTTCCTATTTTTGCGCTTCGCAGCTTGTTTATTTCGTTGTGCTAAGGTAATTTCTATTCCTTTTCTCTTTACTTCTTCTTCCTCTTTTATCTGTCATTTTAAGATGGTGAAGTTGGGGGAGTTAGATGAGAGTGGCAATGAGGTTTCTGAGGTGCCCTCTGCCTTAAGGATCATCTTAGATGATACAAGGCCTAGTTGGGAGAGGTGTAAAGAGCGTGCTCGGCAAAGAGGTCTTCATCGCCCCCTCTTCGAGATAGTGAGCCTTTCTGGCTTGAGCTCAGATTCATCAGAGGACGACTCAAAATGACCAGGTTAACTCTTATTCTTCAGGAACCAAATTCGTTACCAAGGCTTCCCGGGCTTCCCCAACTCACGAAATAAGGATATTGATGGCCTCAGAACTGGACGTTGAAGAAACGATCAACTTCGAAGCTCGCGGATATTCTTCGACCTTTTTGAGTGAAGAAGATGTTGTTGCGTTTCGAGTTGGCAGGACGATGTCTTCCACTGGAAAAGAAGAAGACTTGATCGTCGAATGTTGTAAAAAGGGGGAACCTGTTTGTTTGGCGAGGCCCAGAGGTGTGAAGAATGAATCCACGTACATGTACACCTGCGTCTTTAGCGATTTGAAAGTGAAAATTCCCTTTACCCTATTCGAAAACATGGTATTGAGGATTTTAAACGTAGCCCCTTATCAACTTCACCCTAACAGTTGGGCTTTCATGAGGGCCTTCGAAATCTTATGCCGGGCTCTGAAAATAGTTCCTAGGGTAGGAATATTTTTCTCTTTTTATAGAACCAAAGGAGTTGACAACGGTAAATGGATTTCTTTTACCAGTCACGCTGATAAACCTTTATTGACCCCTTTCACCACCTCATACAAGAACTTTAAGATTCGATTCTTCCGGGCGCGTGGGAGTCCTTCCTACCCAGAGATGTTTATGGATAATAAGGGTGCTTATCACTACCCCTTATATTGGCGAAGTGATCCCTTCACCGTAATTGGCGTAGTGGAGAATCTGTTGTCACCCGAGTATAAGGCGACTATAGATTTTCTTGCCGGCTTTGCCCTCATGAGTTGTAAAGATCTCATTAGTATGGAGAATAATGAAAAAGATTTGCTTCAGTTTTTGGGTAAGCCATGCTATATTGCATTGCCTTTTAGATTTAATATCTTTTTAACTGATTTTGAACTTCTTATTTTATCTGCAGTGAGGATGGGGTCATTGAAAGAGAAGGACATGAGGAGCTACCTTAAGAAAGCTGCTGAGAAGATGGCTGCTCAAGCTGTCGGTTGAGGTCAGCCTGCAGAAAGAGGCTAAGAAAGTCGTAGGGAGAACCGTGTTTGCTGGATCCATCACTACAAGAATAATCAGTTTTACCGGCCAGGACTTTCTGGCGGATTTGTATCCGCCGAAAACTTTTCGGCGGATTCTAGGGGTTACCGGCGGATTGTATCCGCCGCAAACTTACCGGCGGGAATAGGAACTTTCCGGCGGATTTATCCGCCGCAAACATTTCCGGCGGATTTTCGAGGTATTTTCGGCGGATCTGGTTTACGAAGATTTTTTTTTTTTGAAAAAAAATCAAAATCCGCCGAAAATGCCTCTCAATCCACCGGAAACACTTGCGGTGGATAAATCCGCCGGAATGTCCCTAAAGTCCGCCGGTAAGTTTGCGGCGGATAAAAAATCCGCCGAAAATTCCTGGAAGCACCAATTTTGAATTTCAAAAATCCGCCGGAAACACCCTAAATCCGCCGGAAATTACATTTCCGGCAGATTCGCCTTTTGACCGTTGATTTTCGTTTCCTCTATATAAATCTCTTCTCCGCTTCTTTTTCTTCACACCTCTACCGATACTCTCATTCTCTTCAAAGAAACAGAGACATACACCACTCTCTTGAGCATTGTCGGCAGCGGCTCCAAGTGAGTGGCGTATGTCTCCATTTCTTTGTAAAGAATCTTCCACCTTGTCATTAACATCCCCTTCATCTTTTTCGTTAAAAGTAACATTGTCAAGAACCTCCGCTACGAATTCCCCTCTTGTTAAGTTAGGGGATGATACGGAGCGTTTGATGAGTGTAGACATTTACACACATCAAACGCTCTGTATCATCCTCCAACTTAACAAGAGGTCCTTGGAGCTCCTCAAACTTTCTATTTAGAGCAAGGTAATCAAAATTGGACCGGACATTGAACCGGAAGAGGTAGCGGTTCAGGGGTTCTTGGGTTCAACCAGTTGAATCAGGGGTTCAACCGGAATTAGCGTCGAAACTAATTAACTTAGTGAATAGTGCAGCGTGATTATTGAATAGTCAATGGTGATTAGTGTCATGAGTTAGACCAGCAGCCACCCCAGTAGCTTTGGATTATTTTATTTTGTTGTATGGATATTTTTTTTATTGTATGGATATTTTTTTTGTTGTATGGATATTTATTTAAATTAATCATTAATTTTCATTTCTAATTTTTATTTTTTTTATCAATTATCAAATTTTTAAATAAAATAATCAATTAAAGTTTTTAATAAAATAATATTATTTTTTTAAATAAAATGATTTTAAAAAAATAATATTTATTTTTTAAAAATAATTAAATTTAAAAAAAAAAAACGGTTTTTCCGACAGACACTAAATAGTGAATAGTGCAGCGTGATTATTGAATAGTCAATAGTGATTAGTGTCGACACTCATTAACGGTCAAGATCTTGCCGACACTAATTAAATATCGAATACTGAATTTGGTTCAATGTTTTAAAAACCAGACCGCACTGGCCGGTTCAATCGGTGAACGGGAACCGGACCCCCGGTCGGTTGGTTCAACCCCATTTGAACCGCAGGCCTATTGAACCGACCAGAACCGGATCGAACCGGATCGAACCGCGGTTCAACAACTTTGAACCGGAAACCGAACCGGATTGAATCGCCCGAAATACTTTTTTTTTTATTTTTAAATTTATTTTTTTCTTCAAAATTTAATATTTTTTATTTAATAAATTAGTAATCCGGTTCAACCATGGTTGAACCGGTTGAACCGATTGAACCATGAACCGTAGGCCTCGCCGGTTCGATCTCCGGTCCGGTTTTAAAAACATTGGTTATTTTGGTTATTTCCGGCGGATATATGGGTATTTCCGACGGATATTTAGGTATTTCCGGCGGATATTTGGGTGTTTCCGGCGGATTTGGGTTTACCAAAATTTTTTTTCAAAAAAAATCAAAATCCGCCGGAAACACCCTATATCCGCCGGAAAGTCCCTAAATTCCGCCGGAAATTCCTAGAAATCCGTCAGAAATCCCTAAATTCTGCCGGTATGTTTGCGGCGGATACAAATCCGCCGGAAAATCCTGAAACCGCCAATTTGGAATTTCAAAAATCCGCCGGAAACACCCTATATCCGCCGGAAAAGACATTTCCGGCGGATTCACGTTTTGACCGTTGGTTTTCGTTTCTCTATATAAATCTCTTCTCCACTTCTTCTTCTTCTTCACACCTCTACCAATCTATCTTCTCTCTACTAAATCTCTTTCTCTCTACCAATCCATTCTCCACTTCTCTATACTAATCTCTTCCTCTCGTTGTCAAATTTCTTCGATATAAGGTACGTTTGTAACATTAGTTAATATTTTTAGTTTTTGAATTATTTTATAATATGAGTTTGTTACTAATTGTGGTGTTGTTTGTTTAGGTATTTTTTGGGTCCTCCTCTTTCCTCTTTGTTTGTGTTTGGGATAAGCTTCAAGTCAGAGCCTTCTCTTCACTACGGTTAGTTATTGTATTTTTTCTTTTAGTCGTTGGTGATGTTTAATAACGCTTATTAGCACCACCATCAAAATTTGTTTGTCCCAAAAAATTATATAATAATGTTCTTTTACTATTTTTGTACAAAATTAAAATTAATAAAATATTAATTACTTCACTATTTGTAGTAAAATTTTGTTACAAATTTTGTTTGCAATAATAATACAAAATAATTTATATTGAAAAAACTTATTTATTAAGTTCACTTATAAAGTAATTAATATATCAATATATATCAAAATATAAAGTAATTGATAGTTGATTTGATAGTTTATTTCATTTACGTTGTAGTGTCGTACATAGATCTTGAAATTATGGATCGTAGCTGGATGTATGATCGATTGTTTCGTGGAAGATCCGGTTTAAAGCGATGTTTTGTAGAAGGAGTAGAAGAGTTTATTTTTTGTGCTAAGCATCATGAAGAATTTGCGCGGCAAGGCGGAATTAGATGTCCGTGCTTGAAATGTTCGTTTCGCGTTATAAAAAATAAAGACGAAGTTAGAGTTGATTTGTACAATAATGGATTTAGGTCAAATTATTGGATATGGAGTCGTCACGGGGAAGTAGGACCAGGGGTAGCTGCAGTTCCTGCGGTTAATGTTCCGGTTGAAGTAGTAGCTCCCACATCAAGTAGTTATCCAGCGACTACGACATCTGGAGGAGGCCAAATTATACAACCGTTAGATGTTTATCAGGGAATGATATCTGACGCTGTTGGAGTAAATTTGGATTTTGAAGAACCGGAATATGATGCTCAAGAAGTTCCAAATGAGGAAGCTCAAATGTTTTACATGTATTTGAGTGAGACAAATAAACCATTATTTGAAGGATCTAAAGACTCAAAATTATCAATGTGTGTTCGGTTGTTGGGTCTTAAGTCTCAATTTAATGTTGCTGAGTTGTGCATGGAATATATGACCAAAATGATGTTGGATGCAACAATATATGTTATTTATGTTTCAACAAACCACGTAACGTTGTAATTTATGTTTGTTTAACTATGTTCGTTTAATTAGTATGTTTATATATTTTTGTTTAGTATGTTTATATTAACCTTGTATAGTGTATGTTTGTTTGTTTAAATGTATATATGTCTAGCTAGATACAGTCATGGCATCTCACTCAGGATCTGATGACGAGACATATGTTCCTCCACCTGTCGACACGAGTGATGCCGCCAGCGCTACCAGGCGGAAGACTTCTACTCGCCTAGGGTGTCGTGTTCAGCCTGCTCGTGTTGTTGTTGCTGGTGGCAGATATTTGCCACCACCTGGGTCTGAGGGTGCTAGTACTAGTACTGCAGGGGACCCAGTGATTCCTGCTGCTACTGAGGGCTTAGCCCCGACAGATGTTGATGCTGATGGGGTGCGCACATTCACTGTTGACCGTGAGGTGGTCAGGTATACACCTGATGGGCGTATCATATTGGAGACTGCTGGTGATTCGTAAGTATATATATTATTATTTATTAACCTATTTTTATTGCCTTTTATATAACTTATATAATTTGGTGTAATAAAATTCATCTTTTTTAATGCAGATTTCTTCCTTCGAAGGCTACAGCTACTGCCATCACGAAAACAATCAAGGAGAATTTCACCGGCAGCTGGAAGAATTGGACAGCTGTTAGAAAAGATACAAAGGCAATTGGGAGGATGTTAAATTCATTTTTGGTAAGTTGTTCTACCAAAAAATAAATTAATTAATTTGTGTATATCTTATTGACTTGATTAATTAATTTGTCTTATAATTAACAACATTATTGTAAATTTCTTAAATAGGAAAAATGTACATGGTTACCAGAGCAGCAAAGGGAAGTTGAGAGAATCTTCCATAAGAGATGTTCCCATCGCTATTCTGAATTACTGCGGGAGGCGCGCGGTAAGAATGCGAAGCCATCTTATATGGGAGACTCAACTTGGGCTGGGTTACAGGAGTACTGGCAGACACCGGAATTTAGGAAATTTTGTGAGAAAGCCAAGAAGAACCGTGCTTCTGAAAAAGGTGGCTGCACACACACAGGGAGAGTGTTAATACTGCAACGCTTCATAGGCGTTTGGTAAATTTATTACTTTATTACTTGATTAATTAATTATTTATAATTAACTAGTCATTTTCATGTGTATTAATTAATAATATGTATATATGTATATATAGGAGGCGAGGGAACAAAGGGCAATCACTTTGCTTGAGTTGCATCGCTACCTTCATATGCGGGAGGACACTGGTGACTTTGCTACAGATCGGGCGAGGAATATTCAGGTAAAACTATTTTTACAATTATATATTAATGTTTATTGTTTATAATAATCTTTATATCGGGCGAGGAATATTATATTAAAACTACTTTTGCTATAGTTATTTATTTGTTGGGTTATTTTTTCATGAGAGCTTCCAGGGTGGACTGACTGAGTACCATCAGTCCCAACAGAGCAGTGGGGCAGCTGATATCGATCCAGAGGAGGAGGCTAGAGCAGCTCGTGATATTTGGGTGAGAGCAGTTGGGCCCCAAAAGAGTAATCGTATGGTAGGATCAGGTGGTATTGGACCGGCTGCTTTTCGAACAAGCATTATTCCGAGTCTATCAGCTTCACAATCTTCTGGATCTCCGAGTACTGCTCGCTCTTATGTTCCCAATGCTGGTGAGTTGAATGCTGTTACGGAATTGACGCGGCAACTGAGCGAGCAGCAGCGTCAGTTTGCCGAGCGGCAGGAGCAAAGTGATCGGGAAGTGGCGACGCTTCGGGAGAGAGCCAGGATAGCTGAGGAGCGCATGGCGGAGCAGGCTAGGATAGTTGAGCAGCGCATGGAGGAGCGCTTTAAGTTTTTGCAGGATCAGCTGATGATGTCTCAACAGTCGAGGCCATCCTCATCACATATGCCATCCTACCAGCCGCAGCAGCATTACGGTGGTGCATTTCAGCAGTGGCCTCAGCAGCAGTATGCACCCCAGTATTCCCAGCAGTATGCACCTCAGCCCCAGCAGCCATACCAGCCGCCATACCAGCAGCCATACCAACAGCCATACCAGCAGCAGTCACCCCAGCAGCCATACCATCAGCTCCAGCAGCAGTCACCCCAGCGGCCCAACATCGATCTTAATATTATGGATTCGCTTAATGCTTTTCTTACATCTGATACCTACTATCATGGTGATGAGTTAGACCAGCAGCCACCCCAGTAGCTTTGGATTATTTTATTTTGTTGTATGGATATTTTTTTATTGTATGGATATTTTTTTTGTTGTATGGATATTTATTTAAATTAATCATTAATTTTCAATTCTAATTTTTATTTTTTTATCAATTATCAATTTTTTAAATAAAATAATCAATTAAAGTTTTTAATAAAATAATATTATTTTTTTAAATAAAATGATTTTTAAAAAATAATATTTATTTTTTAAAAATAATTAATTTTTTTTAAAAAAACGGTTTTTCCGGCGGATTTGTGGATTTTCCGGTGGATAAACCATACAGTGTTCCGGCGGATTTGTGGACTTTCCGGCGGATACCCCCGCCGGAACTTTCCGGCAGATTTGCGAGCTTTCCGGCGGATAAAAAGATGCGAATTCCCATGGGGTTTTCCGGCGGATAATCCGCCGGAAACTTCGGGCGGATTTTTCGGCGCCACGAAATCCGCCGGAAATTTCCGGCAGATAATCCACCGAAAACCTTTTGCCACGAGCTGTCTACCGGCGCCAAAAATCCGCCGGAAAGTCCATATTTTCGGCGGATTTGCGGATTTTCCGGCGGATTTGGTCCGCCGAAAAGTCCAAGTTTTCTTGTAGTGCATGCCCATAGCAGCGCAACCTTTGAACGTTGTTTGCAGTATTCAGAGTACTGATGGGGCTTCTCCTTCGAAGACCGTGAATGTGAAGACTCGAAAACAACGCCAAACACTTCTTGAAGCATTAAGTGCTAAGAAACCAAGGCTCGAAGAAGGGGAGATGGCGTGGTCTGACCACCTGACTGAATTCCAAGGCGAGGGTGGAGTGAAGTCTCTTTGGGATAGGTGTTTTCCCGTGAAGACCTTTGTCCGGGATCAACTTCTTACCCAAGAGGACTCCATCCGAGTTGAAGGTTTAGGCCTGGACCAAGCATGCATGGCCCTTCAGTCTTATGCTTTGAAGGCGGCATCAACTGGGCAAGTTATTGGAGAGGAGTTCAATAAACTCAGACTTCGCGAGCGCCAGAACAGGAAAGAGCTTGAGGCTGCAAAGAAGACCTTGGCTGATCAAGCCGATTTGACCAACGAAGTTACTCGCTTGAAAGTCGAGTTGGTGTCTCAGGAGACTAAGTTTAAGGAAAAGGAGGAGTTTGTCAAGAAGAGTCTGGAGGATTTGGAGGCTGAGTGGGCGGAAAAGCTCAATAAAGTTCGCCAAGAGCAGCAAACTCAATCCGACACTATCGCTCAAAAAGACACCGAGGTTGAAGAGCTGAAGATTGATGTAGTCGGTTGAGTTCTAAGGGGGATTTGCCTTAGCTAAGGCGCAAGTGGAGCTTTTGTACCCGGATCTTAACTTATATGAAATCAGCGCTTTCAAGGTTATATCTGAAGGTAAACTGGTGGAGATGCCGACTTCCAGTGATGAAGAACAAGACGACCAAATGGATGAGGGGGTCGTTGGGAACGACGGGAACAAGGAGAAGTAGTGGTCCTTTACTTTTCACTTTGTAACGCCCTAAGGCTCTTTATTTAGTATTTTCGTTTTTCTCTTGATTTTGATGTATTGCCTTTTGACGTACTGCCTTTGGGCCTTGTGTAATGCCTCCGGGCTCTTTGAATGAAATCAAGTCCTTTTGTTTAGTTTCTTTCTGTCTTGCTTTTGAACATTGAGTTTCTTTACTTTCAGAAACTTTGTTTCAAGATATCTAGCCCCACGAGTTAGCTTAGTTTAACTTTAACTTTGTGGTCTTGGCCGACTTGTATGAATTCAGTTTTTACTTGCCAACCGATTTACCTTTGGAGGTTCATGTGTGACCCCGTTATCCCCAGGTCGATTTTAGGATTTTGTTTTACAAATAAACATCCTTTTGACCTATAATTAGGTGAGTAATCACTGACCTTTTTGGTCTTTAACTATCTCATGGAGATCTTAGTTCTTATTCTGATCGAGTGATTAATTTTTACTGACTTCAATGGCGGTAGAAGCAAGTGGGAGTAATCTTCAAAAGAGAAGCGAACCCGTGTCCCATGGAGACTGTGCAAGTCTTTACTTGCCTTTTAGGAGTATAGTCGTAGCCTGACTTTTATAACTTGTTTAAAGATTGAGAAACAGATGTAATCAACTAGCAAGCCTCGCTAAAAACTCCCAGTGGGAGAAAAGAATACTTGCCAGGTTATTTCATTGATATTTGTAGTTTGTACAACTGAAAGGGAATTACATAGCAGAGTACCACTGAAAGGAAATTACATGAAACAAAAGCATTGCTAAAAAAGGAAATACTTAAACATAAAGATGAAATGCCCTAAGGTACACCTTATTGATGGAGCATGCTACAACTGAAGTAGAAACGGAGGTTAGCCGAGTTCCACGGTCTCGGAATAGGTGTACCAGGCAAGGTTTCCAATTTGTAGGATCCTGGGGAGAGTTCGCTCATTATTCTGTATGGTCCTAGGCATGGCAACAAAACCCATACCCGCGGGGACCGAACCAAACCCGCCCCGATTTGACGGGTTTTCCCCGCTTTGACTGGGTTTGGGTTTTCCCCGAAATTGAAAAACGGGGATGGGACAGGTAATGGGGATATAGGTCCCGTCCCCGAACCCGTCCCCGAACCCACCCCGAATGTAGGAAGTTACATTGATTTTTATATATTGATATGCAACGTCATTGCTATACGTTGTCATTTTGGATAATTGATATTTTGGTTATATGTTGTAGTATTGCATTGATTTTATGTTGTGTTAAATTTCGGGTTTGGGGTGGGTTTGGGTGTGGGATAAGTTTTGGGTTTGGGGGCGGGTTCGGGTTTAGGTTTGGGATAGGTAAAAACTACTTTTAAATTTTTAAAAAATGAATTCCACTGCGGGGACGGGGTTGGGGCGGGGATCCCCGAACCCGTTGGGTACGGGGATGGGGATCAATTCTTCATCCCCGTTGGGTTTGGGACGGGGAACGGGGATGAATATGGGAATCGGGGATGGGGATGGGGAATGTTAAACCCTTCCCCGCCCCGCCCCATTGCCATGCCTATATGATCCTTCCTAGTTGGGGGACAATTTTCCAGCACCATCCGACTTGGATGCTCTTCTTAGGATGATATCTCCTTCCTTCATCTCTCCGGGGATTACCTTTGAGTTGTATCGCCGAGCTGCGCGCTGCTTGACTGCGAATTCACGCAGGTGTGCAATCTCTCTAGTTTCGTTCAGTAGGTCGAGACTAGCGTTAAGGTTGGCCGCGTTGGATGACTCTTCTGTGTTTTCTTTTCTGAAACTTGGTTCGCCGAGTTCAACAAGAATCATGGCGTCAGATCCAAATGCAAGTTTAAAAGGCGTCTCACCAGTGGTGGAATGTGGAGTAGTGTGATACGACCATATGATTTGACATAGTTGTTTTGCCCAATTACCTTTTACTTCATCTAACTTTTTCTTCAAACCAGATAAAATGACTTTATTGGCGGCTTCAGCTTGCCTATTTGCTTGTGGATGTTCAACAGATGTGAACTTGTTCTGAATGCCGAGCTCTTTGCAGAAGTTTACAACAACCGAGCTGGCAAACTGCGTTCCATTGTTAGAAATTATCTCGGCAGGCAGACCAAATCGGCATATGATGTTTCTCCAGTAACTTTTTTTGACTTTGGATGCCGTTATCCTGGCCACGGGCTCTGCTTCTACCCATTTGACCTGGATGCTACGATTAGGAATTTGACTTGGCCTGGACCTACAGGAAATGGTCCTAGGATGTCAGCCCCCCATTTATAGAAAGGCCAAGGTGCTGAAATGGATTGAAGTGTTGTGACTGGAGCATGGTGGAGGTCGACATGTCTTTGGCACCTGTCGCATGTTTTGGAAAAATTTGTGCAGTCTTTGTTGAGATGAGGCCAGTAGTAACCAGCTCGAAGGACCTTATTGGCCAGCGCTCTTCCTCCAATATGACTTCCACAAACTCCTTGGTGAATTTCTCTCATCACATAGTCTGCTTCATCAGGAAGTAGGAAGCGCAGCAGAGGAGTGGAGAATCCTCTTTTGTAGAGCTTGCCCGCTATCACGGTATATTTTGCAGCCTCCCCGCGAAATTGTTTTGCATCTGTTTCATCTGTTGGCAGGATATCATTCTCCAGATAGGATAAGATTGGAGAGGTCCAATTGACAGCTTGTCCCACGGTGTTTACTTCATCAGCGTCAACACTAGGAGATAGTAAGGTTTCTTGGATGACAGTGTGGTTGTTCCCTGGCTTTTTAGTGCTTGCTAATTTCGAGAGGATGTCTGCTCGAATGTTCTGCTCTCTGGGAAAATACAGCAACTCGAAGGTGGAGAAGCAATTTGCTAGTCCATTTGACCTTTTGAAGATATCTGCTAGGTTGGGCATCTCTGGTTTGGAATTCCCCAGAGACTTGATTGGTGACCAATTGGGAATCACTTTTGACCTTGAGATGTTGTACGCCAACTTCTTTGGCTAGTTTCATTCCAGCTATTAGGGCTTCATATTCTGCTTGGTTATTGTTGGCTTGAAAGTTGAAGCGGAGTGATTGTTCAATCAGGAGTCCATCTGGGCTTTCCAGAGTTATACCAGCACCACTACCTTTCAGGTTGGATGCGCCATCTACTGATAAAGTCTAAGCAACAAGTTCTGGTTCTGAATTTTCAGGTGTGAGTTCAACCATGAAATCGGCCAGGACTTGTGCTTTTATTCCTCCCAGTGGAAGGAAAACAACATCGTATTCTGATAATTCTATTGACCAAGCTACCATTCTGCCTGCCAAATCAGGTTTTCGTAGGAATTGTTTGATTGGGTGGTCTGATTTCACAATGATCTTGTGACTTTGGAAATAAGGGCGGAGACGTCAAGCTGTTGTGATAAGAGCCAGGGCGAGTTTTTCTATTTTCTGGTATCGTAGTTCTGCGCCCTTTAGTACTTTGCTGCAGAAGTAGACATGTCGCTGCTCTATTCCTTCCTCCCTGATCAAAACCGAGCTCATAGCCTTTTCTGAGACTGCTAAGTATAAGTGTAATGGTTCTCCTATGGTTTGATCGGAATTGGAGGTGATGATAAGAACTGCTTTATGTTTTCGAAGGCTACTTGGCATTCGTTGGTCCATTCGAACTGGCCTCCTTTCTTTAGAGACGAGAAGAAATGAAAAGCTTTATCACCTGCACACAAAACAAAGAATTAAATAGTGGCCAGGTAGCCGGTTAGTTGTTTAGTTGACTTGTGCGTCGTTGGTGTTAGAGAGTTTCTCGATCAAATGATATCTCTATCACCTGCACGTGATAAGAATCAGGAAAGTGCTACAAGTCGTCCAGTGAGTTGTTGAACTTCTTTAGGACTGGAGGGGATTTGCATTTCCAAAATTGCTCTGCACTTATCAGGGTTGGCTTCAATTCCTCTGCTTGTCAGCATAAAACCAAGGAATTTGCGTGCTTAGACTCCGAATGAGCATTTAGTGGGGTTTAAACGCATCTGATGCTTGCGAATTGAGGATAGGATGTCTTCCAAGTCGTCAGAATGACACTTTTCATCCTCTGTTTTGACTACCATGTCATCTATGTACACTTTTAGGTTCTTGCCGATCTGACCATGGAAGACCCTGTCCATTAAACGCTAGTAAGTGGCACTAGCATTTTTAAGACCAAAGGGCATCACGGTGTAATGGTAGTTGCACGTATCTGTCATGAATGCCGTCTTGTCTGCATCATCCGGGGTCCATTTTGATCTGAGTGTAGCCTGAGTAAGCATCCATGAAGCTCAAAACCCTATACCCAGAAGCTCCGTCAATCAAGGAGTCGATGCTAGGCAGAGGATAAGGATCTTTGGGACATGCAGCGTTTAGGTCAATGAAATCAACGCACATGTGCCATTTGCCGTTGAACTTCTTGACCAACACGACGTTTGATAGCCAACTGGGATATTGAATCTCCTTTATAAAGGATGCATCTAGTAATTTGAGTTTCCTCTGCAAATGCTTGCCTGCGTTCTATACCCAGTTTTCTTTTCCTTTGAGCGATTGGCTTGGTTACTGGTCCAAGCGAGAGTTTGTGGGAGATAAAGGCTGGATCAATGCCAGGAATATCAGCTGGGGTCCAAGCGAAGAGATCAATATTTTTCATCAACAATTCAATGATTGTGCTTTCTTCTTCCTGGGACAAGTTTGCTCCGATGTTTGTGACCTGATCAGGAGTTTTGCCTATTTGGATTTGTTTCAAATCGTAGATAGGCTTTAAACGTTGGTCACTAAAGTCTTCTCTAGGATCTAGATCTACAAAGTTGATGTTGTGAGAACTAGCTTTTGGGCTTGGTCCAGCATTTTTCTTTTTGGTTTTGAGACTGTCTAGGTAGCATTTCCGGGCTGCTTCCTGATCAGCTTTTAATACTCCCACGCCGCCTTTCTCTAGTGGGTATTTGAGGGCCAGGTAACGAGCGGAAAGGGCAACGTATAAGATGTTCAAAGCAGGTCTGCCCATGATGATGTTGTAGGATGATTGAGCATTTATCACCGAGTAACGTACTATGATCGTCCTTTCTTGTTCCCCGGTGCCGAAAGTCATCTTAAGGGTAATGTGCCCTTTGACTTGGACCTGTTCACCTGAAAAACCGACCAGCGTAGCATGGTAGGGTTGTAAATGTTCACGGAAGAGTTGTATACCTTGAACTGCCTCCCAATATATGATGTCTGTCGAGCTCCCTGGGTCAATCAACACACGCCAGACGTTGAAATTTAGGAGCTGTACTACGATCACCAGGGGGTCATCTTCATGTGGTGCAATTCCCTCAAGGTCCATTGCTGAAAAATTCAAATCAGGGTCTCCCTTGGTTGCCGCCGAGTTGTTTTCCATGTCGGCAACGTGACTTGACGAGCATACCTCTTGCGGGCAGAGCTTGTTTCACCCCCGCCAGCAAATCCTCCAGAAATGGTGTTGAGGGTGTGTTGCACATGAGGTACTTCTTCTTCCGTGTCATCCAGCTTTACTACTTGAGATTGTAGTTTCGGTCGAGTTTCTTCTGAAGAGTGGCTTGCTGAAGCCTCAGAATCGTTTTTTATGTAACTTTTTAGTAGACCTTTCTAGATTAGCTTCTCAATCTCGTTCTTCAAGGCAAAACAATTTTCTGTGTAATGACCTCTTGCCTTGTGGTATTCACACCATAGATGGGTGTCTCTACCCAGGGTTCTTCTTGTTGGGTTCAACTCTGGTATGAGTTTGGTATGCAGAATGTCCTTCAAGATGATTTCCCTTTTCTGATTTAACAGAGTCAGGGCTCCTCTTTGTGGACTGGCCCGACTTCGTGGAGCATCTCGCCGTTGAGATGTATTACGTTGGAACTCTTCAGGAGGCTGCCTGTGATCCAGTCCCCTTTCTCTGGCATCACAATTGCTCTTTTCTGCATTGCTTTCCTCACCTTTCATGTATGCCTCCGCTCTGGCTTACACTTCCTGCATGTTTGGCGTCGGCCTGTAAGCCAGAGATTCATTAAATTCGCCACCCCAGAGATCATTAGCAAAAGCGTCGGCGAATTGCCTCTGATCTGGGTTTTCTACGTCGACGGTTATGTCGCTGAAACGACCCAAGTACTCACGCAGGGATTCGTTGGGCCCTTGCCTGGTATTAAAAATGGTGGCAGTTGAAGCTTTCCAGTGTCTTCTATCTGAGAAGTGCCTAATGAATTTTTTAGTGAAGTCGGCATAACTGGAGATTGACTTTCGGGGGAGACTCATGTACTAACGTAGAGATGCTCCTTTCATGGTTCCTGAGAAAAGTTTGCACTTTAGAGTTTCATGCGCGTCGATGATGGCCATTTGAGTATCAAAGGCCGTCAGATGTTCCTGGGGGTCTCTCTTTCCATCGTAGTTCTCCAAAGGTGGTGGTTTGAAGTTCTGGGAACCAAATCGGACATAATGGCATCAGTTAATGGTTGAGGCTTCTCAATTTGAACACTGTCCAAACTGCTGGGGTCCTTTTCTTGTTGGAGAATGTCCATATGACGCTGTAAGGACTGATTTTGTTTTCGGAGATCATCAATGACGGCGTGTACACCAACTAGTAAGGGATGCTCTTCCAAGGTTGGTTGAACGGGTATTGATGGTTGTTGAACAGGGGTTTCAACGACAGCGGGTATTGCAGCGGTTGGAATAGCCGTTGCTGTTGGGATGGTGGAGGTTTCCTGAGCCGGGATGTTTGTTGGAGTGGATGGACGTTGAGTCCGGGGACAACCCTGACGATGGGGTTCATTTCTGGCAGTATCGCCACTGGACGAAGACGGTGCATTCCACCGGTGGCCACGGCGAGTAGTTACCATAGTTGAAATCAAAACAAAGAGTGGTCGGGAATAATTTTACCGGACCCCACGATGGGCGCCAATGTACTTGAATAATAATTTATTAACAGGTCGGAAAAATTACAAGAGGCCGGATAGCAATTTGTCTATCACGGTGATGATGTCTGTTTGTGTGTTATCCCATGACTTTCTATAATTTTGCTTGCTCTATTTATAGTCAGGCTCTGTCATAACCGCCAGGGTGGTTGCATTTTTCGCTTCCTCTGTGATGACGTCCTCTCTTTATCCTTTGCCTTGCCGGTTACGTGGTGACCTTATCCGATCTGTGAGTCACCTCTCCGGGTCCACGTGGCATGTCTTCTGAGCGCCACCTTAGAACTCGTCCATGAGTCACCAGACCGAGGTTACGTGGCATGCTTTAGGAGACCTAGTCGACTTGGACGGTCCACTTATCAAAAACAAACTTCCTCTTATTTTAATCTAACACTTGTGTATTTGTATCAAGTATCCATAAGTAGAGTTTGCAACAAAATCTTGTAGAGTTTCACCTTAAAGAAAACTATCCACTATTAAGGAGCGTGATATGTTGGACCTAAAAAGAAAAGCAGCATGATGTAAGCATTTTGGAATCTCTCCTTTCCCCTCTCCTACATCTCTATCTCTCTCATCATTATAATTTTTTAATGATGAGAGAGAATAAAATTAAGAGAGTCTGAGAAGATGGAGAGAGATGTATGGAGAGTAGAAAAGGCCGAAGGAGATGATCCATATCCATACATCCATCCATCCATCCCTTGCTTCGGAGGAAGACTTGTGAGCTGCACGTGGTAACTGTTTCATGCGTACTGTCACCATCATCAAGCCACCTAAAGACAAACCAACGAGCTAAGCATACTGTCATATTACGGGAAGTTTCCTCGCCGAGGCTTCTTATTTTTGTTCTTTTCACATAAAATCTTTATAATCAAATCAGCATTTTTAAAAACAAAATTAGAATTTGGTCTTTACTTAGTCATCAACACAAATTATTATACTTTTTTGTCATAAAATTGTGAAAAGGAAGACAAAAAAGAATTTGGTCTTTACCAAAAGTCATACTTTTTTTGTCTTCCTTTCACGATTTTGAGTAAAGGCCCAAATTGGTCATTGACAAATTTTTTGTGGGACGAATTCGTCCCTCACAATTTTTTCGGGACACATTGGTCCCTGACAATTCCAAAACGGGACACGTTAGTCCCTCCATCCATTTTGACGTTACAAGCACAGTAAACGTGTCCTACGTGGCACGTTAAGTGCCACGTGTCACGTTAGATTTAAAAAAAGGACGAATCGGTCCCTGACAATTTAAAAAAGAGACGAATCAGTCCTCTGTTACTATTTATCGTCTTCTACCTCCAAACCTCCAAATCCCCAATCAACGACGGTTCCACCCCTCCCCCCTCACCGATCCTCCTCTCTCACAGCTCTCTCTCTCTCTCACACAGCCCCCTCTCTGGTTCGCTCTCCCCTCTCCCCTCCCTCTCTGGTTCGTTCTCCCCTCACCGATCCTCCTCCCTCTCTCTCTTCGCATCTCGCCGTTCCCTCTCTCGCTGTTCTCTCTCTCTCTCGTCGCTCTCCCTCCTCTCTTCTTCTCCTCCTCTCTTCTATCCCTTTCGTTCCTACGGTGAGGGTTTGGTAAGTGATGGCTTACGGTGGTGAGAGGGGAGAGCGAAATTTACGAGAGGCAATGGTGAGAGGGGGAGTGCGATCTGCGAGAGTGAGAAGGAGATGGAGAGGAGAAGAGAGAGAGGGATGAGTTCCAGATTTAACGTGAGTGAGGAGAGAGAGATGAGTTCCAGATCTGGGGGGGAGGGGTTCACGGTGGGGGGAGGGGTGAACAGTGGAACGGAGGGGGGAGGGGGCAGGAAGAGGAACAGTTGGTGGAACGGAGGGGGGAGGGGGTGAACAGTGGAACGGAGGGGGGAGGGGTGATTTGTCCCCTTTTCAAAAAAGTCAGGGACTGATTTGTCCCATTTTCAAATTTGTAAAGTCAGGGACTTATTTGTCCCAAAATAAACGTGGCAGTTAACGTGACACGTGACACTTAACGTGCCACGTAAGACACGTTTACTGTGCTGGTAACGTCAAAATGAATGGAGGGACTAACGTGTCCTATTTTGGAATTGTCAGGGACCAATGTGTCCCGAAAAAATTGTGAGGGACGAAAAATTTGTCAATGACCAATTTGGGCCTTTACTCCACGATTTTACTTTAATGTTTTTGATTTCTTCACTACTTACTTTTTTTACTGTTTTATTTCTCATAATTTAAATAGCCGCGCACAATTATTTAAAAAATTTAAATTTTTAATAATAATTTGTTTTATATTTTTTATCATATTTTTAGTTTACTTTTTATTACTTTTCTATATTTACTTTGTGATTTTTGAAAAGTATAACATCTAAAGGGACTCGGTTTCCAACATTCAAACGAATCAGAACATGGGAAGTTGGGAACCCTGGTTTTATTTCACTGCTGATGGGATAACACATCATCCTGTGCTGGTAGTGGTAAGCAAAGTCAATATTCTACTACATTATTGAATATAAAGCGTAAGGGATACCGACGTATCAATAAGTATCTTGGCACCGGCTTCAGCATTATCATGAACAAGATAAAAAATAGAACATTTGTATTTATTCTACTCCCCATCCCATTTAACAATACAATTTAATAATGCACTTTATCAACTTAACTTTTGTCCGAGTTCGTAAAGGAAGATCGACTGATAATTTTCTTTTTGTTCGAAATCGCATGATAAAGGGTTAAATATATTTTTACCCCAGGTAAATAGTGGTCATTTGGTTTTAGTCCCTCCAATTTTTTTTTTTTAAAAAACTTTTTGTAAAATTCACTTTTTTGACGTTAGTCATTCTGTTAGATGGACGTTACAAAAAAATGCCTACATGGATTTTATTCTTTTCTAATTTTTTTAATGCTGACTGAGCTGCCATGTCATTATTTTTTGTTTTAATTAATTTAAATTATTGACCAAGTCAAATTAGGATTTTTTAATTAATTAGGCTTCAACAAATTCTTCCATTATCCTCTCCCCACCTCACGTTTCATTCATCTCTTCCACAAATTCCTCCATTATCCTCTCTCCCCCACCTCATCTCTATCTCTCACTTCTTAATCTTCTGAAGCACGTTAAACCCTTTAATACTTTAATCTTCCCCACTCTGGCGCTGTCTCAACTTCATCTCTCTCTCTCTCTCTCTCTCTCTCCCTCCCTCCCTCCCTCCCTCCCTCTCTCGTTTCTTCATCAATAACATCTGAAGCCATCTTCTCCATTTCTTCCACCCACCACCATTGATAACTATTACCACCATTATTTCTTCTCATTCCAAATCTCAAACTAAAACCCATTTTCTCTCTCAGGGACGGAGCCAGGATTTGATGGCTGCGGGGGCGAGCTAGTTCATAAGTAATTTTTCATAAGGTCAAAAATAAGCTCATCCAAACGGGCTCTATATACAGCAAAGTCTTGTGAATATTCTTAATTTAGTCAAATTTACTGGATTTTATCTTTATTGATTTAATATTTCTAAGTATTAGCAAGTGATAAATGTTACATTGTATTAGTTATTATCATCCCTTTTATTCAGGTATTCTCACTCAATCAACAATTTTTTTTAAAAAAAATCAATTCTTGATTTTCCAATATATATTATTTGGAGAGTTTTTTGCAGCTTCTCTATTTACCTGTTAAAAAAATCCCCTATTCACTTCCCTTCATGTAACATTCCTAGATATTCAAGGCTATTATAGAACTAATTAATCATGTCAAGATTATTTTGTCAAAAAAAAATTAGTCAAGAATATGATATTCCAGTGGCGTACGTATTATAACGTATATAGCATATATAGCATGTGATATTCCAATTAAAAGATATTAGTCATGACCACAACCATACATATAGCTTATATTCAATGTAAAAAAACTAAATTGGGATAGGGGGCTAGAGCCATGGGAGACATACATGTCCCTCCGTCCCTGTTCTCTCTCTCAGAGAACCACCACCCCATCTTCTTCGTTTCCAAGTGCCGGTCGAGAAATGCAGAAGGAGATGAAGAAGATAGATTTTTAGATGATTGAAGAGAAAACCCACTGGTTTGTTAAACCCAGAAAGCCTTGATTCCAAACCCATAGATTTATTAAATCCAGAAAGCCTTGATTTTAAGATGAAGAACAATCCATAAACAACAATCTAGAAAACTTAAAACAAACCCTAAAATCAGAATCGCAAGCCCTACCTAATCAGCAATATTGGGTTTTCCCCAAAATCAGCTCTCAAACTTTCCTCTTCTTACAATCTTAGATTCCAATTTTGGGTTTTCCCCAAACCTCTTCTTACAATCTTAGATTCCAATTTTGGGTTTTCCCCAAAATCTACTTCCAAACTTTCCTCTTCTTACAATCTCAAATCTGTGGGTCGTGAGAAACCTTCTTCGATGGTGGTTGATGAGATGAGAACAACCCAATCCAAATATGAAACCATAACAAAAACAAGATGAAAATTTTTAGTATATGGGCATGACTTATGAGGGAGAGTGATGAGAAGTGTGTGAGAGAGAGAGAGAGAGAGATGAAGGTTCTCCTGTGATGAGAAGTGAAAACTTTAGTTGACTCCCCCCTCCTTGAAAAGTTGTTGGAAGTGAAAGCTTTTCCTGAGAAGGAAATGAGAGTGCTGAGAAGTGAAAGAGACGAGGTTGTTGAAAGTGATCGAGAGAACAACAAGGCTTTGAGAGCGACGAAGAAATGGAGGAAGCATGGAAGCCAAAAAAATTAAAATAAAAGTTAATTACATGGCAGCCAAATCAACATTTAAAATAATAGAAAAGAAAAAAAATACCAAATCACACTTCTGTTAGTCACATAGACGTTTTTTTTAACGTCCAAAGGACTAGAATAAAAAAAAGTTACTTTTGCAGAGTTTTTTTAAAAAAAAAAAAAAATTAGAGGGACTAAATCCAAAACACTCCATGTTTGCGGGGGCTGCAAACATATTTAAGCCCCTGATAAATTAACTAGTGACAACAGACAACATTTAAGTAAGACAACATTTAAGTAACTCGAGCGAACACATGCAATGCAAGGCCCAAATATAGCTTAGAAGACCTGGAGGAAAATGATCAAAATTAATAGTTTGCTTCCAAGCACTGCCAATTTCCCAAAGCAATCAGAACCAATTGAACAAGTGAACAGAGGACACATACAATAAACAATACGCAATGTAGACTGATCTAGAGTTAACTACAAATGGGTCAAGTTAGCAGTTACAACCTAAGATATATCTAATGTCACACAATATATATCTCTGTGGTTGCTGAAACATTGATTCACGTCCATAAGTTAGTTCAAACCTGATTCGGCAAATTTTAATCCAAATATATGACAAAAGCTGCATTAAATTTCCAAACACGGTAGCATTACACATTTCACATCGAAGATGCATATTTGCTCAAATGTTCTTCCAAAACTTATTATGCTCTATCCATACTTTTGGTCTGGAACTTCAAAGAACACCGTATCTGGCCACAATAAATCTCAATAAACAGAATACTCGATTTAAGAAATAGATTAATGACAATATACCATAAGTATTTCATATTATTTATACCAGTAAACAGCAACGGGTATAGAATAAATAAAAATTTAAGAATTATATCATTTCGAACATTTATATTAACTAGTAAACACATTTCCAAGGTTGACTTGCAAAGTCTAAAAAAAAAGCATACGGCAAAAAAAATGAAAACTCAAGCAAGGACATTTATTGAAGAATAACATTAGCTAAACTACAAAGATATGGTTGGAGAATGGACACTACTGGCATGTTTCCTGTAGATACCTAGCATTACGAATTCACTCACAGTTCACAAAGCAAAGCTCTCTTACCCAGCTTCTCTCACCTATTATTTGCTAACTTTTTCCCTCACCATTTGATCCCGCTCAAAAGCTTGCTCATATTTTCAAACAAATACATCACACTCACTCTTTCCCTGTAAAATCTCTCAACATATCTTCCTCTCAAACCCTATCACTTTGTCTTTCTATGTAGCTGTCATCATCACTCATCAGACAAAAGCATCAGATGGTTTCAAATTTCCTTTTCCAGTTTCATTCCCTTCTCTTCGCATAACATAACAGCGATGGAGAGGTTTTGTTCTCCTTGCAGTTTTCAATTTTTTGTCAAAAATGCTTCTCTTTATTTTTTCATGGTAAGACTATAGACTAGTTGTTCCCTCCCACAAGGGCTCGAGACAGAAGACGGGGGTTTGTAGCAGACCCAAAGAAATAGGAGGCCTTACTGCACCACAGTCCCTCTTCAATCACTCCACATTCAACCAAAAAAACTCAACTTTTCTCTGGGAAACAGAGTTTTGAAGGTATGATTAAAAAAATAGATATATCATGTGTGTGCTTAATGCTCCATATTATTATGGTTGCAGTTTCGTAATTTCAGTGGAATACACTCTCGTAATTTCAGTGAGGGAGGTCAAGACTATAGCACAGTTGCACTTGCATCTTCATTTTTAAGTACACCTTCACTTTTGTTGTTATTGTTGTATGGTTCAATGACTAATTGACATATTGTTTTGTTATTCAGAAAGTACTATGATGCAGTATAGCTGTTGATATTGTTTCTTGCTGACCAGAATGAAGTAATCAAGGTAGCTTAAGTATTTGTTTAATGCCACATGCCATTGTTTAACACTCTGTTCAGCTTTCGTTTCTCTGTTGATAATTTTACTTGCATGTAGTGTCAATAATAGACTTAAGGTCGAAAACAAGTTCATTTTTTTTAAATATTTTGATTTAAGGAAGAATGGATTCGGATTGTGATAGTATGATGAGGTCTTACTATGTGTTTTTCTTAATATTTTGAAATAGGACACAATTATTGTTTTTTGCAAGATTGCTCTGAGCTTAACAACATATGTATTAGGCGACGAAGCAAACAACATCTGAATCGGTGTGTTGAAAGGAACTGAACATTGATGTGGAGATCGTGTGGTAGCGGTGGAGGCGGTGGTCGCAGGTTGTTGTGTGGCGGAGGTGTTGCGGAAAATACTTGATTTAGAGGATTGGATGCCATGGCTGTGGCGCTGAAGCTCTATGCTACCATGTAGAATTTGGAGAAGCATAGAGAGAGCGAGAAGATGATTTCAGAAACTGAATTCTCTGTTACCTTGTATTTCTGTTATCTGAACAGTGAGAGGGAAGATACATTTATAGTAGTTCCTAAGCTTCTAGAAGAAGTTAATCCTGTTACATTAGAATTAACATACTAACAGTAAGAAAACTAACTGGCTGGTACATGCCACATGTGCCACGTGGATGACTAGTACAAGTAGATAAGCTATACACTAAATGTGAGTAGAACAATTCACATCCTTTCCTTTCTATTACACAATTTTGCTTATGCAATTCCTGTAAAATGGAATTGAATTGTACAGAAGGAATGGATTAAGCTATTCCTTTAAAATTTTTTTGTTATGTCTTTTAGGTGGGAAATTAACTTTTTTACTGGGTCCATGGGTTTTTAGACATCAGTAACAAAATTCAAATTGGTGATTCAATCTTTTAGACGAATTTATATAAGTTGAGAGGTTGTTGACATGATGTCTTTAAATTTACCTTTATTTTTATATTTTTACTTTGTGGAAGATTTGTTGGATGCTGTGATTACACTTGATTAAAGTTATGCTTAACACTTGACCAAATACAAGTGCGCATAACCAAGGTAGTCAAACTCGAGATTATACGCATAATCGGAAAGGGGATGTAAAATCGTAAACCGTGGAATTGTAACTATCATCGTAAGATTATACAAAATTCATCAAACACATATATTGAAGGTGTATTGTATATATAAATACTTCAAAAACTTAACTAATATTAAGATTGATAATAAAACACAATTAATAAGTCATAACTTATAAGTCACAAAAGTAATTAAGTTATTAAAAAAAAAGCAAGACACCAACACCTAGACCCAAATCAGAAGTTGTTGCAATTAAAATCATAATAATTCAAAAGATCTTCATTTCCGCCATCTTCATCTTCCAAACGGAACAAAGGCTGCCACGGAAAAAAAGTTGTTGACGATAAGGAAACTTTATTGGAAGAACTTTAAAAAAGTTACGATAAGAAACAGATAGAAGGTTACACAGCCAGGAAAAAATAAGGAACAGAGAGGTTGTAAAGGAGCAAAACAGTAACAGAGTTTCAATTAGAAACTGAAGAAAAAACCAAAGAAATAGAACTTTTGAATAAAGAACAGAGGCTGTAATAGAGGTTGTAATGGAGCAAAACAAAGGCTGTCACAGAGGTTGAAACATACTTGTGCGAAAAGCAAGCAGAATCGCGAGAGAAGCGAGAGTGACGAACAGCACCGAGATGCAGAGACGAGCAGTGCAGAGAAACAGAGACGAGCAGCGTTGTGTTGTGTTGATGAACCACGAGAGAGGAGTGAAAAAGATGAACGTTCATGTTTGGCTTGTGGGAGAGGGAAGGACGAGGAGTAAAAGAGTAATAAGTAACAGTAAAAAATTTAGGCCAAAAGTAAACCCTAAAAAATTAATTCATAATAGGCCAAAAGGGGTCAAATAAAAACCATGATTGAACACGTGAACCCGGCCTAGTAACTTCATCCTCTTCACTAAGAAGAAACCCTAAAACACAGACCCCCAGCTTACATGCAGAGACATCGTGTATTAGGAGATAAGACTTAGTCACTATTCTGCCTATTATACAGTGCTGTTATAGACTTTAGTAACAGTTAGAATATCTGTTATAACTGTTAGATATAGACTCAATTCTGTAACAAACTAACTGTATGAGCTGTATTCAGCTAGTCATATCTCAGTGCTATATAATGCACTTGTATCACTCTTTCTATTCAATGAAAACAATTACAATTCTATGAAATTCTCTAAAGCTAACATGGTATCCAGAGCTTCTCTCTAAGCCACCACCGTGGCAATTCCCTTTCTTCTTGCCCTCGTTCTTTCTATCTTTCTCAACTATGGCGTCCATTCCACCATCACCACCGCCACCGGTGGTGGTGCAACCAATCAATACACAGCCTCCACTATCATCTTTCAATTACAAAATCTCAGTGAAATTAGACGAAAACAACTATCCAGTATGGATGCAACAGATTGAACCAGTGCTTCGCGCTCACCGATTACACAGATACTGCGTTGCACCGCAAATACCACCACAGTTTCTCAACGACGATGATCGTATCAGGAACGTAGAAAATCCTGCTTACACCGCCTGGGAATTGCAAGACCAGCTGTTACTTGCGTGGCTTCAATCCTCTCTTTCACCATCGATCCTACCTACTGTGATTGGCTGCAAACACACGTTTCAGCTATGGGAGAACATCCACCAAGCCTTTCAGTCAAAAACAAAGGCTCAATCTCGTCAATTGCGCACTCAAATGCGTACGATGAAGAAAGGAACCGGTACCGTTTCTGAATTCTTGTCCAAAGTTAAACATGTCGCAGATTCTCTGTTATCAATTGGCGAATCAGTCACTGTTCAAGATCAATTGGATGCAATCTTGGAGGGATTGCCGCGTGAATATGAGTCGTTAATCACGCTCATTAACAGCAAGATTGACTGGTTTGATCTTGAAGAAGTTAAATCTTTACTCTTGGCGCACGAACAGAGGCTCGATAAACAGAAAATCCTTGAAGATGCGTCGTCTCTGAATCTCACCCAATCAACAGCCAAAGATACTCCAGAAGCGTCGCAAATACATGGGAATGCCAACGCTCAAGCCAATTTCACCAGTAACACCTCAATTTCTGGAAACCCCCAAAATTCACAAACCCTAGGTTTTGGGGGTAGAGGCAATTCGCAAAATCGCGGCCGTGGAGGACGTTTCGGTCGCCGAGGAGGACGCGGTGGAGGTCGCTCTAATGTCCAATGTCAAGTTTGCCATCGCCATGGCCATGATGCTTCATACTGTTATCATCGTTTTGATACAACATATGGTTCAGGTGCTTATCCTTACACTGCAGGCAATCCCTACCAATACATACGCCCTACAAATCCTGCTCCTGCTCCTTCTTGGCCACCAACCACTCTGGTTCCTGCACCACAGGCGCACTACACAGCAAACTTTACAACACATCCTACCCCGAACAACAACATGGACAGTGCTGCTACACAACACGTTACTCATTTTCCTGCAGCACCTGGTGCAGCACCACCCCCTCCACACCTAGAAAATATTTTTCTAGGGAATGGTATGAAACTTCCTGTCCAATCTATTAGTAATTTCTCTTTTCCTTCACCTACACACCCACAACACACTCTACATCTGAAAAACGTTCTTCATGTACCTACCCTAAACAAGAACTTAATTAGCATCAGTAAATTTGCAAAAGATAACAATGCCTATGTTCTTTTTTATCCTAATCATTACTTGGTTAAATCTCAGGTCAATGACCAAGTCATATTGCAAGGCAAGCTCACACCCGAGGGTCTTTATCCTCTTCATTCGAGTCCTGCTATATCAGCAAGTTCTAACAGTCTCAACTCTGCAAGTTCTATAAACTCTGTAGTTTCAAATTCTGATTTGTATTTCAATTGGCATAATAAGCTAGGCCACCCTAGTTTAGATACAATGAATAAAGTACTTCAACATTGTAATATGTCCACATTTCAAAATAATGAAAAGCATTTCTGTGTCTCTTGCTGTCTTGGTAAATCACATAGGTTACCATCTCAATTATCTCAAACTATATACAATGAACCATTAGACCTTGTATACTGTGACCTCTGGGGACCTGCCCCTATGCTATCTTCTATGGGTTTTAAGTACTACATTTCATTCATTGATGCTATGAGTAGATATACATGGATCTATTTCCTACATGACAAATCTGAAACACTTACTGTTTTTAAGCAATTTAAGGCCCTAGCAGAATTACAACTGAATAAGAAACTCAAATCTGTCCAAACTGATTGGGGGGGAGAGTTTCGACCCTTTACAAAGTTTCTAACAGATCTAGGTATTATTCATCGTGTCATTTGCCCTCAAACTCACCACCAAAATGGGGTGGTCGAAAGAAAACATCGTCACATAGTTGAAACAGGTCTGTCCTTACTGTCACACTCCTCTCTCCCTTACTTTTACTGGGACCATGCCTTCCACACTGCAGTCTATCTCATCAATAGACTGCCAGCTGCTCACTCTCACAAAATTCCTCTTCAAACTCTGTTTCACAAATATCCTGACTTCAAGTTTCTCAAATCCTTTGGGTGTGCTTGCTATCCATTACTCACACCTTATAATAATCCTAAATTTCAGTTCAGGTCCAGTGAGTGTACCTTCCTTGGTTACTCCTCATCTCATCTTGGATACAAGTGTCTTGACCGTAAAACAGGGCGCATTTACATCTCTAAAGATGTTATTTTTAATGAAAACCATTTTCCTTTTCAATACAGAGTTACTGATGCTAATACTAACACATGTCAATCACCCACTGTCACACAATATAAAACTGCATTGAATGTTCTCTCTAACCCAAACACTCACACAACTAGCCCCCTCCCCTCACCCTCTCCTCTACCAAATAACTCACCATTCTCAAACCCATCACCTGGACCATCACCTTCTCCATTCAACACAGCTACACCTTTACACACACCCTTACCATCAGATGCCTCCAGTACTATAGACCCAAACTCCTCACCCTCTACATCACCTTCCCCACCACCACCACCACCACAAAATAACCATCCTATGCAAACAAGATCTAAAACAGGACATCTGAAGCCACCACTATATCCCTCACTTCATTTTACCACCACTGAACCTACCACTGTTCAACAAGCCCTAACCTCTCCTCACTGGGCTCAAGCTATGCAACAAGAGTTTGATGCCTTAACAGCCAATCATACCTGGAATCTTGTACCACTGCCAGCAGGTAAAAGAGCCATTGGCTCTAAATGGATCTTTAGAATCAAACAGAATGCTGATGGTTCAATCAATCGCTATAAAGCTCGTTTAGTCGCCAAAGGATATCTTCAAAAACATGGCCAAGACTACAATGATACATTCTCTCCGGTGGTAAAGCCAGTGACCATTAGAATCATCCTTACTCTAGCTCTTACCTACAAATGGGCCATTAGACAGCTAGACGTGAACAATGCATTTCTCCATGGTCATCTAGAGGAGGATGTCTACATGCAACAGCCACAGGGCTTCATCCAGGGTGATTCCTCACTGGTGTGTCATCTTAAAAAGGCTATCTACGGGTTAAAACAAGCTCCACGTGCGTGGTATGGAAGCTTAACAAAAACTCTGTGTTCATTTGGTTTTCAACAATCTAAGTGTGACCCCTCACTCCTTATCTACAACAATAGAGGCTGTCAACTCATGGTCCTCATCTATGTTGATGATATTTTAATCACAGGCTCATCTCTTACAGCAATCAATCTAATAATCAGCAAGCTTAACTCAGCATTCTCTCTCAAGCAACTAGGAACATTGGACTACTTTCTTGGTATTGAGTGCAGATTTACAAAATCAGGGTCCCTAACTCTCTGCCAGTCTAAGTATATACGGGATATTTTACACAAATCTGGTATGGAGGATTGTAAAGGCATCTCCACTCCTCTTCCAGCCAATTTAAAGCTTTCTAAACATGGCAGTGATTATTTTGACGACCCACTGTTATACAGAAGCACTGTAGGTGCTCTGCAGTACGTCACTGTTACCAGACCAGAAATTGGTTTCTCAGTAAATAAAGTCTGTCAATTCATGTCACAACCTCTCACCTCCCATTGGTCAGCAGTGAAACGCATTTTAAGGTACCTGAAAGGCACAATTGACTATGGTATAACCCTACAACCTGCATCTGTCAGTCTTCCTTTAGCAATCAACGCCTATTGTGATGCAGACTGGGCATCAGACATTGATGACAGGCGCTCTACATCTGGCGCCTGCATCTACTTGGGACCTAATCTGATCACTTGGTGGTCCAAGAAACAGACCTTGGTAGCTAAATCAACAGCAGAAGCTGAGTACAGAAGTCTAGCCTTAGCTGCTTCAGAGGTTCTATGGATTCAGTCTCTACTACATGAACTAAAGGTTACAATTCCTGCACCAGTGGTATACTGTGACAACCAGAGTACAGTTGCTCTCACTCACAACCCAGTTTTGCACTCAAGGACCAAACACATGGAATTGGACATCTTCTTTGTACGTGAAAAGGTGTTAAACAAATCCCTGATTGTCAGCTATGTACCTGCACAGACACAGATTGCAGATATCTTGACAAAGTCTCTCAGCAAAAAGAACTTCTGCCACTTCAGAGACAAGCTCAGAGTACATAGTACTGCTGAGCTTGAGGGGGGAATATTAGGAGATAAGACTTAGTCACTATTCTGCCTATTATACAGTGCTGTTATAGACTTTAGTAACAGTTAGAATATCTGTTATAACTGTTAGATATAGACTCAATTCTGTAACAAACTAACTGTATGAGCTGTATTCAGTTAGTCATATCTCAGTGCTATATAATGCACTTGTATCACTCTTTCTATTCAATGAAAACAATTACAATTCTATGAAATTCTCTAAAGCTAACATCGTGGAACACTGCAGAGCAAACAGAATCGCCAGAAACTCGCAGTTTCCACGGTTTTACGATTAATGGTAGCAATTCCATCTGATTCCACCAAATTTCGATTATGCTCGTCATCATAATCGCTAAGGGCAACCATAATCGTAAATTTGTGCGGTTATACGAGTTTAATAGAGATTATGACTACCATGGTTATGCACACTTGTATTTGGTCAAGTGTTAAGCGTAACTTTAGTCAAGTGTAATCACAGCATCCAACAAATCTTCGACAAAGTAAAAATATAAAAAGAAAGGTAAATTTAAAGACAGCGTAATCGCTAAGGGCTAGCATAATCGTAAACTCGTGCGGTTATACGAGTTTAATCGAGATTATGAGTACCATGGTTATGCACACTTGTATTTGGTCAAGTGTTAAGCATAACTTTAGTCAAGTGTAATCACAGCATCCAACAAATCTTCCACAAAGTAAAAATACAAAAAGAAGGGTAAATTTAAAGAAAGCATAATCGTAAACTCGTACGGTTATACGAATTTAATCGAGATTATGACTACCATGCGCATAACCATGGTAATCATAATCTTGATTAAAATCATATAACCTTACGAGTTTAGTTTACGATTATGCTAGCCCTTAGCGATTATGCTGTCTTTAAATTTACTTTTCTTTTTATATTTTTTATTTTGTGGAAGATTTGTTGGATGCTGTGATTACACTTGACTAAATGTATGCTTAACACTTGACCAAATACAAGTGCGCATAACCATTGACTGTTCAAATAACTTATTCCTTCCAAACTTGCTCTTTAGGGTATATTTGTTTGATCCAAGTTTACTGTAAAATTTTGATTTGTAACTGTGTTTAGGGCAAGATATGATTCTATGACTTAGATAGTTCCTTTAAGAAACTGTCTTTCAAGTCTAAGAAATCAAATAATTCTGAGTATTGATATATCTCAAGGAAATGTTTTTCAAATATGTACACTTTTCCTAAATATGATGCTCATTGCTACATGCTTTGGCCGTATGCCTGGTAAGTGGTAATCACACTTGCTGTGTCCACAACGGTTTATAGAAAATGGAATGATCATGATCATATACAAAACTAATGAAATTATACTTATGCTTCACATTGATTTAAAAAATAATTTCCCTGAATTACTAGAGAACTGTACATCCGTTTTCAAGCATGCGTAGAGACCCACACAACCTGTGCAAATTCATTGGTATCCAACTAGTTTGAATTAAATGTATTGGTATGTAATGAAGGTTTTTTTGATAATTTAGGACATTGCCCTTCTAATGGCAAAAAAAACCATGTTAGTTGTTGCCTATCTATCAAGGTAAAAGCTATCTATGTCGTTTTTTGCATGCCGATAAGATCTTTAATAATCTTGTTAGGTTAGGACCAAGTAGTTCTTCCAAGTAAACTTGGTAGAACTTGAGAAACAAGTTGCATGGTTTCTTGATATATAAGTTTTTGCTTTTTTCTACATTTTTTGTGTTCTTTGAACATTTTCGACAATTTGTTTACTAAACACTTAACAATGATAATTTGTCAAATATAGTATAATTAAATATGGGGCAGAGGCAGGACAGGAAATTGGGGTTTTTCCTGTAGGACATGGATTTGGGTCTTGTGCCTATTGGGTCTAGGGCCTGGGCAGGGGCACACTTTCCATCCCTGGTGTGTTCAGGGGCAAGGTCGAGGATGTATTAGAGAAGCTCAAAGGATTTGAAGAGCTTGAATAGGGGCTAGACTTTCTCCAGGTATTTAGCAAGCTGTGAATCTCTCGCCTAAAATTCTCCTTATACTTGCCTGCTGACGAGTTGGGAGTCGCTTTTGACTGAGGTCTTGTATTTCTATGTCTCTAGGAAGAAGTATTCTAGCTATAAGAGCTTCATACTCTGCTTGATTGTTACCTACTCTGAATTCAAACTTGAGTGATTGCTCGATCATTAGGCCTTCGGGTCTTTCCAAAGTGATTCCTGCGCCACTTCCCTTAATGTTAGATGCTCTGTCTACTGATAGATTCCTATTAAATAAAGTTAGTTCTTACAGGGGAAGTCCATTCAACCACAAAATTAACCAAGATTTAGGCCTTGATTCCGCCTTTTGGCACGAAGGTGACATTATATCCGGATAGCTCGACGAACCAGACTACCATTCTTCTTGTCAGGTCTGGTTTCTCAATATTTGCTTTATTGGGTGGTCCGTGCGAACTATTATCTTGTGAATTTGGAAGTAGGACCTTGCTTTTATTATTATTATTATTATTATTATCATAACTGCTTCTCGCTCTAGCCCAGACTCTCGCACTCGCCCCACCCGTTGCCATGCCTAACTCTTTTGCAAATTTTGCCCTTTCTTTAGAACTTGGCTGCCATATTTTTGTGAGGCCTCAAAGTTTGGTTTCTTTGTTACTTTGGTATGGTTGTATTGAGGTTAGCCATCCCTGTTTGGTGGCTATGAGTTGATGAGGCCTCTTTAAGATGAAAAATACTCGTCCATATCATCAAATAGCTATCTCTTGTCAAAAAAAAAATCAAATAGCATATCTACAGATTTGGATTTCATAATCGTATACTACCTATGTAGCAGGACAACAACATCCTATACTGTAGCATCGGAAAATTCATAGAAGATCAATTAGGGTTCATCGAACACCAACCTTCTCCTTCAGTGAGCCTTTCGCCTCTGCTGTGGCTGTTTCTGAGTTGCTAATCTATAAATCCAATACACCTGCAGTAAATCCGATAAGCATATCATGATTCGAGTATATATGAGGGATTTTGAATTGTTTGCTTGGGAAATGAAAAGGGTGAAAACGAAGAGAAAATTAACCAGGCCGAGAACATGAACCGCTATTAGAAGAACCGCAAATAAAGGTGCTCCATCGAGGATCCATGATCGCGTTGATAAGTGTTGCTCGCGCGCCATTGTACATAGAAATTCCAAAGCACGGGGAAGCGAAACAACCAGTAACTAGTTAGTTTTTCGTCGAATACGGATTCCAACAAGGGAAAACCACAACTGAACCCCGCTGAAGTATAAGTTCATTTTAATTTATTAAATACTGATTTTTCCAACTAAAAAATATTAAAGAGTGAATATCCACTTTTCGTATTTTGACCAAAAAAAATACAATATTCAGTTTTGTCCCAGAAATAATAATTTAATTTTTTTTATTTTGACAAAAAAATATACAAAGGGTAAAAGAGGAAAAAAAAAGGCCTAAAGACTTACAAATTGAAAACCCAGTGCATATCCAAAAATCAAATAAAAATACTATCGCTCCAAAGTAAGGAAACCCAAGATGAAGAGATACCATGCAAAATAAGTAATTAAAATCCGATGGAAATCAAACATAGCCTTTAGTCTCTCTTAAGAAATCTCAAATCACTGTATCATATAATTTCTCAATATTGAACTTAAAAACAAAATCCCCTTTTTTACTTTTCTTCTTCTTCATATAGTCGATACTCTCTTGTAACACTATGACATTGTTTTTAATGCTTCTAACGGGGATGAAACCGCTCTGCAGGGGACTCACAAGGTTATTCAAAAAGGGACGAAGTCTATTAACCAGCAGTCCTGCACCTTGGAAATTAGCTTATAAACAACATTATATAGGTCTAAATTACTTGAAGGATGTTGGGTTATCCACCTTAGGAATTAAAATCACCAACGTCTCTGTAATTCATGTATCAAATGTTCCTCTAGCAATCATTTCTCACAAAGTGACACACATCATTGCCAACATTGCTCCAAAACATTTGGAAGAAAATAGGTTGAAAGCCATATGGACATGGAGCCTTATAAGACTTCATAGATATAATCTGAGCATAAATTCACCTCGTCCTCCATAGTAATCCCATCAGTAATAATACCATAGTCACCATGAGTTGTTACGAAATTCGAGCAAAATAGCTCCTCAAAGAAAGCCACGTACTCTACCTTAAGCACATTGGGATTTGTACACCAAATTTTGGAAGGGATATTAAGGCCATGAATCTTGTTTCATTTCCTTCTAATCACCGCTTGGGCATGAAAAAGGAAGTGTTACGACTCCCAAGTCTAATCCACTTTTTATAAGATTTCTGATACAACATAGTGTCTTCTTCAAACAAAATTTCCTCATATTTATTCAACGGCTTCTTCTGAAGAAGGGCCAACTGAGCATAATCCACCCTCTCCAATTCCCTTTGAACACCATGCAACCTACTCTCTGATCCGGGCCCCAATGTGGGCGATCAATCTGATTTGGTTTGCCTGGTCACGTTACTGGCTCGTTGAGGTCGCTTGCTAGTTGAACGAAAGTGATGGTGAAGCCGGGCTGAATAGTTGTTGGTCGCGTTCAGAACTCCGGCAGGGTGTACCTGCGATGACACTCCGACACCCAAGTCAGTGGGGTAATATTCGAGCAGAGTAACGTTATGTGTAAAAAGCGTACCTGTCAGCTGAGGTCAGGCATCTATATATAGTGTCAGAGGCTCTGCGGGCGACCGTCGGATCGCGTACGGCTTGATCTGAGCCGTTGATCCTCAGATCTAGGTCAAGCCTCACTGCTTCGCTAATTGGGCCGCTTGCGGCCGGCCCAGTGACAATGTTGGGCTCCGGCCCAGTCCGGAACACCCTCCAACTTTTTTTTTAAGAAAATGTTGTCAAAGACATCTCCGTTAAAGATCAATGAATCTTTTGAAACATTATTTAGAGCAGAAATAAGCCCTAAACCACCCTAAGTAATCTTTGTGAGTACACCACACAGCTTAAAATATAAAGGGGCGGTCCTGATAATTATCGTCCGCATGATGACATCCTAATAAAAGAGGATTATGATCAGCCTTTATACACCATAACATTACGCCTTTTACCTTGCCAAGTGAAACAAGACCCAAAGAACTCTAAATCGATCATATTACACACATCAATCATCTGAGTAATATTCTCATAATTTATCTAATAATTTTAATAATGTATCTAATAGTCATTGAAAATTATAAACATGGTATGTGTTGATTCCTTTATTAGTCTTTATCTACAGACATCTATTACTATGTTATGAATGAACTATAAGCTCAAATATTAATTCAAATAGCATCCAAACAAATACTATAAGGAAGTGATCATGGAACACTTACTACGAGCGTAGAGAGGTTCTTTCTAAAGCTATTTCTTATTTTTTTTTACCAAACCTATAAGCTTATATATTACTAACTTTGTTTCTTTCCATTTGTCCTTTAAAGTTGTTTTACACAAACTAAATACATTAATAAATTTTATTTTATTTTGATGAAAGTATAAGTTTTTTTCGTATAATACACTTGACCATTTACTATTTTTTTAGACCGGACTAAAGCCACTCTTAAAAGGGAGCGGATCCTCTCCCGTGGGTTAATAACCGGAGGAAATAAAGTGGGCCAATCTTGTCCCTCTATTCTATTTAACGAGAGATCAACGGTGAGAAATTAAAACTCACATATCACCGTCGTTTTGATACATTCCTCTTAGGGTTAATAGCCATTTTAGTCCCTGGAAGTGTAACTCGCTGTCAATTTGGTCCCTCATTCGAGCGAAAATGTAAAAAGGTCCCTCAATGTGTAATCCGTCTGTCACGTTAGTCCCTGACGTTAATGTGTTTCGTTAACTCCGTCAATGTGACACGTTTATCTCATTTTAGTCCCCGAAAGATGTCACTTACGGTCATTTTAGTTTTAGGGACTAAAATGACGGTAAGTGACATCTTTCAGGGACTAAAATGAGATAAACGTGCCACATTGACGGAGTTAACGAAGCACATTAACGGGAGGGACTGACGTGACAGACGGATTACACGTTGAGGAACCTTTTTGCATTTTCGCTCGAATGAGGGACCAAATTGACAGCGAGTTACACTTCTAGCAACCAAAATGGCTATTAACCCATTCCTCTTATCTTCTTTTTCGTTTCATTTTTTCAAACACAGATGATCAACAAACGCATTCCTCTTTCGTTACAATTCTTTCGTCCGTTAGATTCATTATACTGAAATGTTATCCTAATCCTTCTTAGTAGTTGTTGATTAGTTTAGGCATGAATTTGTAGAATAATGACCCCAACGAGTAACCCACGCCCTTTTTATGGTTTGCAAAATTTCTGCATTGGAACCGTAGCAACGAACAAGTTACAGTGATAACTCCTATTCTTTTATGGGTATAAAATTTCTACTGGAAAAGAATGATAGGTACATCAGATTTTTTTTAACATAGATTAACTCTGTAGCAATCGGAGTGGCGGCAACGTTGAGCACGACACGCCGCCGCCAAGTCGATAGAAAATTCTCTTCGTTTCTCCTCTCTCACACGGCGCCACCACACCGACGGGGAATCTCGTTCGTTTTTGTTTCATCGTTTATCTATGTTGTTCCTCTTCTTCTCTCATTATTTGTTCTGTTACTTTTTTTTGTCTATGGGGTTGTTTATGTATTGCTTCCATTTTTTATTTTCATGATGATTTTATTGGTTAGTTGTTTATGACAATTTTGAGATTCACTACATGTTCTTCAATAGAGATGGTGTGATGATAATGTCTTTGTGTGTAAAAAAAAGTGTCTTGTGTGGTTGCTAAATGAAGAAGATGAATACATATGGAAGATGATGAAGATGAAGAGATATGGAGGGAAACAGAATATTTTTTTGATTACAAAAGGGAAACAGAATATACTAAAAGGAGGGTAAATAGAGTATTAAAAAAAATTGTATATGGTTTGATCTTGACCATTGATTCTCATTAATTAAAATAGAGGGACGAGATTCTTCCACTTTATTTCCTCCCGTCATTAACTCACAGGAGAGGATCTGCTCCCCTCTTAAAATACCATAATGCGAGTTACAAAGCATGCTTATATGGAAAAGTGTAACCACGCCATGCACACCCAATAGAATTCTATAGTGACGAGCTCACACATGTTCATCATAATCGTCATCACATCGATTCAAGAGGCGTTGTCAGCATAATCTTCATCATTGCCTAAATAGCTATCTTGGGCTCCCTAACATCCCAAGCGAACTCATACATGTTCAAACACATGGGTAAGGGACCTATACTAATGGATTTGCATTATCAAATATCAATCTCATGTCACCCATAAATTAATGTGACCCTCACTAAAGTCAAGTACGCATTTATTATTGTCTCTTTATTGTGTGCTTGTATTAAATTAAACATCAGAGTACTTGTAGATACCACCTAATTATTGTATGATGTTCTGAATTTCAGGCTTCGACCTTTACTCGTGCTCTCGGCTCTCTAGGTTGAATCACTATTGATTATACTTATTTCTCTATTTAAAAAAAATATTAAAAAAATAATTAATCAATAAATTTTGTATATGGATTAATCAATTAATTAATATACTAGTAACTTTAAACTTTGAAAACGATAAATAAAAAATCACATTTCTTATTTAAAAGTTAAAACTATAAATAAAAAGCGACCATAGGAGTAAAAAAAATCCAAAATTATGAGCACTATCCCCCCTAGTAACTTTTTTTTTCTCTGTATGGGAGAGCTCTCTCCCTTGAGTGAGAGGTTTTAGGTTTTCTTATTTTCACCATTTTTGAGTAGCAAAATGTTTTCTTTTTCACGATGGAGCGCTTAGTCTTGGAGGAAGAGGTGGAGTTCGAATTTGTGCCTGAAGGAGAGAAAGAAGCGAGTTCGGATCTGTCACTATGTCTTGTAGGAAGGTTTCTCACCGATAAAAGTATTAGGGTTAACATCATGATGGACAAGATGGCGGATATTTGGCGGCCAGGGAGGGCCGTGGCTGTGAAGGAAGTAGAACCAGGTTTGTTCTTGTTTCAATTCTATCATCAACTTGATATACAAATAATCCTTAAGCAAGGACTATGGTCGTTTGATCGGCATCTTCTGATCCTAGGAGTCTTACCGGAAGGGTCTGTTCCGCAGGAGATACCTTTGTACACTGTGCCATTTTGGGTGCAAGTACATGATCTTCCCATAGGCTTCATGTCTGAAATAGTAGGCAAGGGTCTAGGGGATTTCATTGGAGAGTTCTTGGAGTATGATAGTAACAACTCATCCAACTTTTGGAGGCAGTACATGAGGATAAGAGTACTTATTGATGTGAGGCAACCATTGAAGAGAGCTAAGAAGGTGAGGAAACAAGGAGGTGAAGCGAGGATGGTAACGTTCAAATATGAGAGGTTGGAGACTTTTTGCTATCTCTGTGGTATGTTGGGTCATATGGAGAGTCTCTGTAATAAGTTGTTCTCGTTAACCATGGATGACGGAAGTAGGGGTGGGGTCCGAGTCTGAGGGCGGAGACAAGGAGGGGGAGCAGCGGCACTAGGTCAAGATGGATCAGAGAGGAATCGCAAACTGACTGGAAGGGACCGAATCAAGCAGCATTCACTGGGGGCGTAAATCAAGGAACTAACGTTGGAGGAATTATGACTAATTATAGGAGAGATGGTGTGCTGGCTTCGAATTCTACAGGAGGCGGGACCGGAGGAATAACTTACATTCAACAAGGGGACAAGCATATAAATGTGATAACGCCAAAATTCAATGTAGCAGATATTTTCAAGAATCCAAAATTATTCTTTCCAATCAAGGAAAGCACTAAAAGTCAAGGTGGGACCCAAATGGAAAAAGAGCAAGTTGTTGTCTTGGATGAAACAATGTTAATCGACAATGAAAGGAATAGACAAAGGGGGGATAGTGCTCATAATTCAATGCAACATGAAGTAATAATGGAAACCATGCAAGAAGGGAACACGGCTGAAACAATTAATTCGGTGATGACTAGTTCTTTGGAGCAGGAAAATATTTCTTTTTTATCGACAGGTCCTAGCAGGCAGGCCTGCCGGGAGCAATGAGTTTTATAAGCTGGAACTGCCAGGGCCTGGGCAACTTTGGTGTAGTTCCCTCAGTTCGTGACCTCGTCCGGGCTTACAAACCGGATGTTTTGTTTTTGTGTGAGACATTGGTACATGCAAATAAGATTGAGGAGATTAGAGTAATTTTGGGGTTTGATTCAGCTTTTGCAGTTGATAGAACAGGTAGAAGCGGAGGTTTAGTTTTGTTGTGGCGCCAACCTTATGATTGTAGGGTGTTGAGCTATTGGACGAATTATATTAATGTGGAAGTCTCAGCTGCGAGTCTTCCTATCTGGAGGTTTACAGGTTTCTATGGGTACCCAGAGAGTGGTAGAAGAAGAGAGTCTTGGGATTTGCTGAGAACTTTGTCTCGGGACAATGATCTGCCGTGGTGTGAGATGGGAGATTTTAATGACATACTTTCTAATGAGGATAAGAGAAGTCGGGCGGTTCGTGCACCGTGGATGATTAGGGGGTTTCAGGAAGCGGTCCAGGAGAGCAACTTACATGACCTTCCAATGGAGGGATATCGGTTCACTTGGACAAAAAGTTTAGGTACACCAGACAACAAGGAGGAACGATTGGATCGTGCACTAGTTACTCAAAGCTGGTTAGATATTTTCCCTTCTTATCGTTTTTTTAATGGAGTGTCTAATAAATCCGATCATTCACCTATTTGTTTGAGGTTGGTTGAGAGAGATAAGAGGATGAATCGTAGGGGGTTTAGATTTGAGAATGCTTGGTTGGAGGATCCAGAGTTACCTATAGTTGTTGGGGATAGTTGGAGGGAGGGGTCAAATGGAGATTTCATGGGAAAGATTAAAAGTTGTACTGATGCCGTAGATGAGTGGGGAAAACGATTAAGGTCTCAGTATAGAGAAGCTATCAATGGGTGTAGAAGGGAGATTGAGGAGTTAAGGGGGAGAGAGGATGGGGAGTCTGAGCGGCGCCTTAAAGAAACAAAAGAGAGGTTGGGTGTGTTACTTAGCCAAGAGGAGGCGTTTTGGAAGCAGATGGCGAAGGTGTATTGGTTGAGGGATGGGGATACAAACTCTAGATTTTTCCATGCCATGGCTAGTGCAAGAAAGAGGAAAAATATGATTACTAGACTAACTAGGGAGGATGGGGAAATAGTAACGGAGCAGGGGGAGATTGGTGAAGTGGCGCCGAGGTATTTCAAGGAGTTGTTCCGAGGGGGTAGGGGTGCCTACGAGGAGGTGACAAGGTATGTTACTAACAAGTTGACTAATGGTGATAATGTTGAATTACTTAAGTCGTTAGAAATTGGTGAGTTCAAAGATACCTTATTCCAAATGCACTCAGATAAAGCGCCTGGGCCGGATGGTTTAAATCCGGCTTTTTTCAAGAGGTTTTGGAATTTAAGTGGAATGGAGTTATTTCATACTGGAAAGGCATGGTTGGAGGTGGGGGAGTTCCCTTCACATTTGAATGATGCTAACATAGTCTTGATCCCAAAAGTTGACAATCCGATGTCCATGAAAGATCTTCGTCCTATTTCTTTATGTATTGTCATTTATAAAATTACTTCCAAAGTCCTTGCAAACCGTATGAAACCTTTACTTCAAAAGTGTATTTCAAATGAGCAATCAGCATTTGTAGAGGACCGGTCTATCTTAGATAATGTGCTAGTAGCAATCGAGACATTGCATCATCTCAAATGTAAGACAAGTGGCAAGGTGGGCGAGATGGCTCTTAAGATTGATATTAGCAAAGCTTATGATAGAGTTGATTGGAACTATTTGAAGGAGATAATGAGGAAGATGGGTTTTGATGAGAGATGGGTGAAGTGGATGACCATGTGTTTAGAAACAGTTAGCTACTCAATAATGGTGAGTGGTGAAAAAATAGGGCCTATCACTCTGGGGCGAGGGTTGAGGCAGGGTGACCCACTGTCACCTTACTTTTTTATTATTTGTGCGGAGGCCTCACTACTTTACTTAAAAAATCAGAGTGGAGTGGAGATTTACATGGTGTGCGGGTGTGTAGGGGGGCTCCATCCCTTACACATCTTCTTTTTGCTGATGACTGTTTCTTGTTTTGCAGGGTTAATGAAACTGAAAGTAGACATTTGCAGGATATTCTGAAAATTTATGAAGAAGCTTCGGGCCAAGCAATTAATATGGCAAAGTCAGAGATTTTCTTTAGCAGGAACACTTCTCAAGTTATGAGGGATTTGATCACAGGTGTCCTTGGCGTTACTGAATGCTTAGGGACTAGAAAGTACTTAAGATTTTCGTCTATGATTGGTAGGTACAAGAAGCAGATGTTTGGCTACCTTCGGGATAGAATGTGGAAGAGGATTCAACAGTGGTCCGGTAAGCACTTATCAAAAGCAGGAAGAGAAGTTTTAGTGAAGTCTGTGGCACAATCTATACCCACCTATTGTATGAGCACATTCATGCTCTCAACCACCTTGGGGGAGGAGCTTGAAAAAATGATTAACTCTTTTTGGTGGGGTAGTAACCAACGTACAAGAAGGGAATTCACTAGTTGAATTGGGAGAAGCTAACCATGAGAAAGGAGTATGGAGGCATGGGTTTTCACCATTTCCATGGATTTAATTTAGCGTTGCTAGGGAAGCAGGCGTAGAAAATTATGACTCACGCGGATACTATTGTAAGTCGTGTCTTCAAAGTCAAATATTTTCTGAATAGTTATTTTATGGGGGTTCGCTTGGGCCATAATCCCAGTTACATATGGCGTAGTATCTACTCTTCCCGTGTGGTGTTAAATTTGGGTTCTCGATGGAGATTAGGTGACGGGAATAATGTCTCAGTGTGGGGCGATCCGTGGTTAAAAGGTAGGAAGTATGCTTTTATTCGTTCTCCAATGGTACCCGGTAAAGAAAATATGAAAGTTGGAGAACTTTTGAGAGCGACTAGAGATGGGTGGAATGAGGAGCTGGTTGACTCATTTTTTACAAATCATGAAGCCACACTTATAAAGAAAATGGCGCTCTATAACATGAGTGGCGAGGATAAAATGATATGGTGGCGGAGTCGAAATGGTCTTTATTCGGTTCGGTCAGCTTACTTTGGTATTGTGGAGGATTTAATTGATAGCTCTCACCTCCGTGTTCCGGGTAATTGGATGCATATTTGGAGGCTCAAAATCCCTCAACGTGTTAAACTTTTGCTTTGGCGTGTGACGAGGGGTTGTCTACCAACGAAGGAAAATCTCAAGCGTCGACATGTCCCATGTGATGATATATGCCCTATGTGCAATGAGGGTGTGGAGGATGATGAGTTACATTTATTTTTTAACTGTGAGCAAGCTGTCCAGATGTGGGGCGCTACTGGTCTGATGCAGATGTTGAATCCAATTGTGCAGCAAGCTAATTGTTTTAAGGATTGTGTCTTTGAGATAATTGACTTGTTGTCTAAGGATCAACATGTTTTTGTGATGGCAATATGGTCAATATGGAATCGTAGAAACCAAAAAGTATGGGAGGGAATCATGAAACCAATTTTGTTTTCTCTACGGCAGACGCTTGATTACCTCAATTCTTGGTTGATTGCAAAGTCGAGGGTGAATAGTAGGGAGGATAATAGGGGCCGATGCAGTGATCAATTAGTGTGGAGGAAACCGGATGCAGGTATGCTCAAGTGTAATGTCGATGCTGCATTGTTTGAGCAAGAAAATAAATATGGTATCGGAATGTGCATAAGAGATGAGAATGGCAGCTTTATGGAAGGCTCTATGTGGTTTGGAGGAGTCCCAGAATCTCAGGAAGCGGAAGCAATGGGTCTTTGGAAAACATTGAACTGGTTGAAGGATTTGGGCTTGGAGTCAGTGATCATTGAGATGGATTGCGTCTTAGTGGTTAATGCGGTAACCAAAGCAACATTCAACAATTCAGATTTTGGTGTTATCATTTCTCATTGTATTAATTTTATTTCTCAATACTCAAGCTATAGGATTAGCTATATTCAGAGGCAAGCGAATCTTGTTGCTCATACACTTACAAGGACATCAAGACTCTATGCTAGCTCTCAATTTCACTATTATTACGAGTGAAATCACGTAAGTTTGTTTTGGTAAAAAAAAACTTGTCCGAACGGGAGAGGGTTAAGAAAAAATCCAAATCAAGGAGGGTTCGCGTTCTTCCAAATTGGTGTCAACTGCCAAGTGGCTTGCACATTACATGAGACGTGGCAGTTTCCTCTGCTTCCAGCTTCGGACACTCACCACCGCTGTACAATACTACTAGTGCATCGAATCCAATCAATGGCTTCTCCGTTGCGGCTAAGCATTTTTTCAAACAATTGGTGTTCGGCGTTTTCTCATGCTCATCCTTCGTCAATTCTACTCCACTGAGCTTTTCCGCTCTGCACATCAATGAAGAGGAATGCCTTCGCCGCTCTCTACCGCCACCGCCGCGACGCCATTCCTATGTCCGCAAGTACTGCTTCTCTTAACTTTTTCTGCAATCTCACCGCTTCCAAATACCTTGCTTATTTCCATTGATCGCCCCACCCTAGAAAATTTCAAGCAATTTAGACACGCATACGCGATTTCTGTTGGATTTTACTCGCTGAAATTATTAAAATTGAACACTGGTTAGGTTATTTTTGCCATTATTGTAGTCCGTGTTCTATACCTTGTGCAATAGTTATATGGAAGATTGAGTTGTGGTTTGGTCTCATTTTGAGAGTGAGAGTGTTTTTCTTGCAGAATTGCGATATGAAATTGCGGCAGAAATTATCACACGCAAATGGGTGCCACTGGGATATCTGAAACAGATTGAGGTTGTCAGGAGGCTGGATTACTGGTCCCCTTCTTGCTTGTTGCAAAGAAATTCGTGAGTCAATATGCTGCATTCCACTTGATTTGGTTAATATAAAATTTTGTTCATGTCATGTTTTGTGATTTTCAATATTTTGTACATTGTGGATGCTGGTGCAGATACTCAACTAGTTTCACCAACGTGCATGGTGAAACGCCATCTGCTGACTATGCAAGGATGAGGAGGGAATCACTGGAAAATAAATTTGGGCTTACTCTTGGAACTTATAGCTCTAAAAGTTTCAACGCCGTCTACCGGTTCGGTCCCTTTTTGCCTTTGTACAGGGCAGCAATTATTTCATATCATGTGTTAAGGCTAACCATATGGCAGTCGTTCGTTCGAGACATACAAAAACGAGCAATTATGGTAATGTATTATTTTTGCCAATGCTTTTCATACACTTTTGCACATGTACTCAGAGAACAAAAACACAATTCTTTTGGTTTGGGATGATAGGTCAATCCATTCCGTTTATCAAGCATTTGATCAATAATTAGTCACGGGAAAAAGGGCTAGCTAGTGCTATAAATGAATCTATTGTAGGCAGTCTTATCTTGTATTTGCTGCAAGAGACTAATTTCGCAACTTGATATTTTTGTCACTGAGCATGATTTTTCTTTATTATGTAGTAAATTGCACTAATATCGTAGAGGATTAAAACCAGTGTAGTGATCAAACAAGAACTATCAAGGCTTCTTGTTTTTATTGGAGATTTTCTAGTAGGGAAAAGAAAAGAAAGTGAAATGGAACTGTGAATAACAAATCAAATTCGTCACTACTTAACTAAATTTGCAAATTTTACTTGTACTTATGAATTATTCAAAGTCTAGCTCCTACCGTATTGCATTACATAGATGTGATATTGTTATTTGGCTTAATTGCACTTTTGGTCCCCAAGTATCTCGATTGTGTGGTTTTAGTCTCCCAAGTTTTAATCGAGCAAATAGGTCCTCTAAGTATGCTGATGATGCAGTTTTAGTCCCTCAAGTTCCAATTGCAGGAATTGGGTCCTCTTATATTGCAATTGTGCGATCCAGTTTTGTGATTATGTGATTATGCAGTTTAACTAGAAGTTTTGGTCCCTTTAGGCATACCCACACATCAATACGTTTGGTTAAAAGTTGAACGACAATTAGATGGAAGGACTAAAATTGCACAATCACAATATTGGAGGATCCAATTTGTGCAATTGAAATCCCAGGGACCAAAATTGCACCATCATAATAACTGAAGGACCCAATTGGCTCAATTTGCACTGCAGCTTCTGTCCTCGCAATTCTCCATCATATTTCTGTGGAGCTAATTAAGAAAAAAAATTTTCCAATGGAAGAAACAAGTAGAACTAGAAGGTTTAATTCGAGGTCACAAGTTGCAGCATTTTGTTGTTAATCCTTTAATACCACCATGGTTCCTCACAGCAAGATTGAGATGAAGGCATCATCAATTCCGAGTACTCAAATTGGGATCGACAAAATCCACTCCTTGCTACCTGGTTGCTCTTTTCAATTTCCTATTTTGTTCCGTCTCATCTCACTGTATGTTGTACACTCCTGGGTTACGCAGTGCCAAGCAGGAAAAATTACTTTCAGAACACTTGCCTCAAATTAATGAAGACTATAAATTTAACTTCTGTGTAATTTTTTAAATGAAAATTATGGCAACGTGTCAACTTTATTATGGTAAATGGTTGACAATGGAAGATCATTTTGTCCCATAATGTGCTTTCAATTGTCAACCATGTATTCAAGCTCTAAAATAAATACCAAACCTCTTATATTTCTTCCATTGACAATTCTTCCAGCAATAGAGTGTGAAATCATTTTGGTAATACTTATTAGTGAAAAATTGACAGGAATGAACAATGATGTCAATGCAATTTTTTGCAGTTTCGTGAAACTCTAATACGCTTGGGTCCTTTCTACATTAAGGCAAGTTTCTTTCACAGGTTATTTCCTATTGGTTTCTGCTTTCATCATATCTGTTTCCTTCATTCTTTGCTTTACTCTTTGTATGCTATAATATTCTTGCTGAAGTTAGTTTGACGCATGCAATTTAGATCATTATTTTCTCTTTATTATACAAACTTATCATGCATGCTCCTACTCTAAGTCTAAAGTAATCTTTTGTCTGGCTCCTAATATTAACTTGTGACTGTTTCACAGGCTTTTCGTAATTTTACAGATTAAAGTGTTTATCTTTCCCCATTATCTCTTTTATTTGAAGATTCATCATTTGCCTTTATCCATTTTTTCTTCACTCATACAAATGCAGTAATCATGTTTCCAATTGTTAAACTCAAACCATAGGTGATTATTTGAGGTTTCATTCTATCTTTTTCAAAAGCACTTGAATATGGATTTCACACATCATCATTATAACATTGTAAATACTGAATGGAACAAGAATAGTAGTTTTATTAAATTTATCAATGCAATTGTTTTATTTGACTTAGTCTGCTTATGATTACAGCTCGGGCAGGCATTGAGCACTAGGCCTGACATATTACCCACGGTATATTGCCAAGAGCTGTCTAAGTTACAGGTAATGGCCTCTTCCATTTTACTTCAGTGCATTCAGTCAAATACCGCAGATGCATATATTGACCATTGTCATGCTCCCGTGTTCTGTTACCTTGAATTAGTTGAAACTAACTGTTAGTTTTTTCATAATAGGATCAAATACCTCCATTTCCAACTGATGTTGCAATCAGAACTATTGAAAAACAGTTTGGTGCTCCTATTGATGAAATTTTTAGTGACATTAGCCCTGCACCTATTGCAGCAGCATCGTTAGGGCAGGTTTATAAAGGTTAGTTGCCAGAAAAAATAAGTAAAATTTTACTCTGCATATTTGTCTGGCTTCTTGTTCTTAAATTTGGAATTCTGGAGTGATATTGACACATTTGAGGAAGATTGAAGTGTTTACTTTTGTTGCTTCAAGTGTTGCAGCTCACCTGCACACGGGAGAGCTGGTAGCTGTAAAAGTACAGAGGCCTGGTATGTCACTTTCATTGACCCTTGATGCTTTGTTATTCCATATGATTGGCGACCAATTGAAACGGTTTGCAAAGGCTCGCAAAGATCTTCTAGTAGCAGTAAATGAAATGGTGAGTTCCTTTGCTATAGAGCACAAAAATCTCTTGTTTACCTTGTTTGTGACCTTTTTTTCACCTAACACTGACAAAACCCACTTCAAACAATAACTTTTTACTTGTAAGTGTGTGATCATTACGCCAGCTGACTTCTATGGGGACAGCTATGTTTCAGTTTACATTGCAATTGCTTTATATACTAATCATCGTAGATTAATGCAACAGGTCAGGCACATGTTTGATGAAATTGATTATGTCCTAGAGGGAAAAAATGCTGAGCGTTTTGTTTCTCTCTATTGTTGCTCTTCAAGTAAGTTCACCATCCTTTCAATTTGATGTTTTCTTTGATGATACTTTTTCAGTGTGCATAGTTCAAGTGTTTGGCCATATGTTGTAATCTGTTAGACCCCTCCAAGTATATACGAGGAGGAATAACAATAAACAAAGGCAATTGTAAAATGTCAAGCTGTTTGTATTCTGTTAATTGTATTCTATATTCTGTTAGTTGGTTATTCTGTTAGGTAGTTAGTTAGTAGGTTAGTTTGTATTCTATATTCTGTTAGTTAGTTATTCTGTTAGGTAGTTAGTTAGTAGGTTAGTTAGTTATTAATTAATTGGTTGTTCTGAGTTGTTAGTACCTTGTGCTCTATGCCCTTATTATATAAAGGGGTATCAGATAATGGGGAAGGCATCTTGGAAACAATTTAGAATCCCACCGATTAGATATCAGTTGGTGGTGCGTAGAGAGCATCAGTGTATTTTCCCTTGTTGCTGTTATCAATAAAATAGCACCCTAGCGACAAGCTGGCCACCGTCCCAGCCCCTAGAGTTTCGGTAATTCAAGAAAGTGTTAACTAGAGTCTAACAATTTGGTCCGACCTTGCCGGATCCGATGCCAGCGACCAGAAGTGAAACGGAGATGGCAGCTGCACTGGAAAAGGCACTAGAAAAGAAGGTGGATGATAAACTTCAGGCCTTCAGCGAAGACATCAATACGAAATTTGCAGCAATGATGAAAGCTATTCAAGAGCTGCAAAAGAATCAAGAAAAACCCACCCATAAAAAAAAAACCCAAAGATGATGCATCTGTCAACAAGACCAGCACACCTACGACGCAACAAATGGTAGTAATTGATGAGGAAGGCAATACGCGCAACGAAATAACGCGAGCATGGACGAAGAAGGTGGAATTACCCACTTTCGAAGGTGATGATCCATTGGGGTGGATCACGAAAGCAGAGAAGTTCTTTGAGCTGCAGCAAATTAAGGAAGATGAGGAGAAACTGCGTCTTGCCCTGATTTGCATGGAAGGTGAAGCCATTCATTGGTTTCAGAATTGGAAGGATGAGATCAACGAACCAACATGGTCAATCCTATCTGAAGCCCTACTGGAACGATTCGGGGATTGCGCGCAGGGAACAATCCACGAACGATTGTCTGCAATTAAACAAAGGGGTAGCGTGAATGAGTACATTCGTGAATTCGAATTGCTATTAGCCCAGGCGAAGGGAACACCCACCCACATCATGATGGGTTATTTCCTCGCGGGGTTGCGCAAGTCAATACGGGATCAAGTTCGAATTCAAGATCCAAAGAGATTGGTGAAGGCTCTGTCGTTGGCAAGACAAATTGAAGAAGCGCAAAGAGATACGAGAAACCCAGCAAATACCTCGTCAAGATTCAGAGATTCTCGTTACCGGGGGAACGACATCACCGCGCGAAGCGGGTCACACGATGACCCAAACGGGTCACGACACTCAGCATATGATAAGGTGGGTAATTCAAGAACTAATGCGAGGGCTTCTACTCCTACACCCAATGCGAACAGCAGCAGCAAAATTACGGAGAGCAAAACTCAGACCAGGAGTGTTGGAACTCGCTTCCTGCCTAAAGCAGAGCACGCGAGGAGGTGGAGAGAAAAACTGTGCTTCTCATGTGGAGGACCATATAGTTCAGACCATCGTTGCCCAGAAGGGAACTTGAGGGTAATAGTTTTGGGTGATAATGACGACATTGATGATTCTGGGGAAATCATTCAACTGGAAAACGACTCTGACCATAGTGATGATACCAAAGAAGAAGATGATCAAGAGCTGAATGGGATAGAGTTATCTCAACTCACATCCATGGGGTTGACTCAGCCTAAAACCATGAAAGTAAAAGTCATCATCAATGGGATAATTATTGTAGTGCTCATTGACAGTGGGGCCACTCATAACTTCATCTCTAAGGAGCTGATTGAGAGACTGGGGTTGAACATAGATACAGGGGGAGTCTACAGTGTCAGATTGGGGGATGGAAACAAAAAAAGCACCATGGGAAAATGCAGAGGAGTACAGTTATCTATTGGGAAGTATGATTGTGTTGTTGATACCCTAGTCTTTGAACTAGGTGGTGTGGACATGGTGCTGGGGATAGCCTGGCTAGCAACATTGGGGGATGTACAAACCAATTGGCAGAACCAAACAATGAAATTCAATACTCTGCAAGGCCCTGTGGAGATCAAAGGGGATCCTAGCCTTGGTAAATCCCTAATTTCACCTCAGCAGCTTTTAAAATTAATTGAAATAGATGCTATAGCTGTAGTTTGGAACTAAGGAGAGATATGAGAGGCTGGTGTGTGACTTAGGAAGCACAGAGGGTGACAGCCAACATAAGGATGTTAGGAAACTATTAGAACAATACTCCAAGGTGTTTAAGGAGCCTGTAGGGTTACCCCCAAAGAGAGAAGTGGACCATAAAATCCCAATTAAGAGTGGGGAGGGCCCTATTAATGTGAGGCCATATAGATATTCCCATCTCCAAAAGAATGAAATAGAGAAACAAGTAGAGGAGATGTTAAGAGCCGATATCATTAGACCTAGCAACAGCCCATATTCCAGTCCTGTGATCTTAGTAAAGAAAAAGGATGGGAGTTGGAGATTCTGTGTAGATTATAGGGCATTAAATAAGGCTACTATCCCTGATAAGTTCCCTATCCCTGTCATAGAGGAGCTACTTGATGAGTTATACGGGGCCTGTTTCTTCTCTAAGATAGATCTAAGAGCTGGGTACCACCAAATTAGGATGGAAGAGAGTGACATCCATAAGACAGCCTTTAGGACACATCAAGGGCATTATGAGACCCTTGTAATGCCCTTCGGGCTGACAAATGCCCCAGCCACTTTTCAAAATGCTATGAATACAACACTTAAACCTTATCTTAGGAAATGTGTCCTTGTTTTCTTCGATGATATCTTGGTCTATAGCAAGTCCTGGACTGAGCACTTAGATCACTTAGAGCAAGTCCTAAAAACTCTAGAGGAGAATTCCTTCCATGCAAACTTAAAAAAGTGTGAATTAGGTAAGAAAGAAGTAGGGTATTTGGGTCATGTCATTAGGGTACAAGGGGTATCTATGGATCCTCAAAAGATAGAAGCAATCCTAAATTGGCCCATCCCTAAATCAATAAAAGCCTTGAGAGGGTTTCTAGGACTTACGGGTTACTATAGGAAGTTTGTGAGCAACTATGGGAAAATTGCTAGGCCACTCACCAACCTCTTGAAAAAAGGACAATTTGAGTGGACACTAGATAGCACCAAGGCTTTCCAGGAACTACAGAAAGCTGTAACAATAGCTCCTGTTCTGTCTTTGCCTAATTTCAATGAAACCTTTTGCATAGAATGTGATGCCTTGGGTTTGGGATTAGGGGCAGTCTTGACACAGCAGAAGAAACCTATAGCCTACTTTAGTAAATCATTATCTGACCAGTCCCTCTCAAAATTCACCTATGAGAAGGAGCTAATGGCTCTAGTTTTAGCCATCCAACATTGGAGGCCATATCTAATAGGTAGAAGATTTCAAGTCTACACTGACCACAAAAATTTGAAATTCCTCCTAGAGCAAACTGTCATATCACAAAACCAGCAAAATTGGATTGCTAAACTATTAGGGTATGACTTTGAGATCATATATAAGAAGGGATCAACCAACAAGGTGGCAGATGCCCTATCAAGACAATATGAAGAGGCAGAAATGCAATCTATGAGCAAAACTACATGGTTAGGTATTGACAGTATTAATGCTGAAATAGAGTAGGACTCTGTGCTCAAAAAAATTAAAGAGGATCTCATAAAGGATCCTAATTCTCATATTCATTACACTATAGAGCAAGGTAGACTACACTATAAGGGAAAGCTAGTCATATCAGGCAATTCACAGTGGATACCCACACTCCTAGAGGAATATCATTCCACACCTACGGGGGGACACTCAGGCATATATAGGACCTATAGGAGAATAGCTCAGTCACTCTGTTGGATAGGAATGAAAGGGGATATTACCAAATATGTAGCATCATGTCCAGTCTGTCAGAAAAGTAAATACCTTGCTTGCTCTCCCGCAGGGCTCTTGCAACCCCTTCCAATACCTAATGGTGTTTGGGAGGACTTGTGTATGGATTTCATAGACAAACTGCCTAAGATAAGAGGATATGAGGTGATTTTGGTAGTGGTGGATATAGGTTGAGTGAGTATAGCCATTTCATCCCTTTAAAGCACCCTTTCACAGCTAAGACAGTGGCTGATAGCTTCATCAAAGAGGTAGTAAAACTACATGGCATTCCCCAGTCCATCGTGAGTGACAGAGATCCAATATTCTTGAGTTACTTCTGGCAGGAATTATTCAAACAGCAGGGCACCAAATTGAAAATGAGTATAGCCTATCTATCATCCACAAAGTGATGGCCAAACTGAAGTGATAAATAGAGTGTTAGAGACATACTTAAGATGCTTCTGTGCTGAACAACCAAAGGCATGGCTTGAATATTTGCCTTGGGCAGAATACTGGTACAACACCAGTTTCCAAAAATCCACCAAAAATATCCCTTTTGAAGTAGTTTATGGCAGAAAGCACAAGAACAGATGAGCAAGTATGCTAATGCTCATAGGAAGCCATCCACAATCAAGGTGGGAGATAAAGTGTTCCTAAAAATTAGACCTCATAGGCAGGGGGTTCAATGCTAAAATGGCAGCCAGGTACTACGGGCCATTCTTAGTAACTAAGCAAATTGGAGCAGTTGCATTCCAACTGCAACTGCCTGAGACAGCAAGGATCCACCCGGTATTCCATGTGTCACAACTCAAACTTGCCATTGGGAATCATCCTATAGAAAACAAGCTGCCTGAAGAGCTACAGGGGACAACTGAAGTGTTTGAGCCAGAGAAAATTCTGGAGAAAAGAACTGTGCAGCAGCAGGGACAAGAGGTGCAACAGGTTCTGGTGTAATGGAAGGTTTTTTCTGCAGAAGATGCTACTTGGGAAGAGGAAACTACTGTGAAGAAACAATTTCCCCACTTCAACCTTGAGGACAAGGTTGCTCTTGTGGGGGGAGGCATTGTTAGACCCTTCCAAGTATATACGGGGAGGAATAAGAATAAATAAAGGCAATTGTAAAATGTCAAGCTGTTTGTATTCTGTTAATTGTATTCCATATTCTGTTAGTTAGTTATTCTGTTAGGTAGTTAGTTAGTAGGTTAGTTTGTATTCTATATTCTGTTAGTTAGTTATTCTGTTAGGTCGTTAGTTAGTAGGTTAGTTAGTTATTAATTAATTGGTTGTTCTGAGTTGTTAGTACCTTGTGCTCTATGCCCTTATTATATAAAGGGGTATCAGATAATGGGGAAGGCGTCTTGGAAACAATTTAGAATCCCACTGATTAGATATCAGTTGGTGGTGCGTAGAGAGCATCAGTGTATTTTCCCTTTTTGCTGTTATCAATAAAATAGCACCCTAGGGACAAGCTGGCCACCGTCCCAGCCCCTAGAGTTTCGGTAATTCAAGAAAGTGTTAACTAGAGTCTAACATAATCCCAAATTCAAAGTTTAGATAATGCTCTATGCTTAACCAGATGCTACTTTAGACAATTTTCCCCAAATTTGAAGTATTTGTTTCGGAGGAATTTACTAATGAAAATACTTTCTAGTACTCAGAAGTCAGATCTTATTTCTCCTCAAATATGAGAGGGCAGTATGCATTTGTGGTGGGCTATACATTTTTGTCTCTAAACTCAGATCAATGATGCATAGTTATTTTGCATGCATTTTGGATTGGTTATCCTTTTTTATTGGTGCTGATGAACAAGGCCACAAAAATGCAGGTGTAGGTGCTATCAAACACAAAGGAATGAAGCCTGTCAAAGCTCCAAAAATATATTGGGACTATACATGCACCACTGTACTGACCATGGAATGGATGGATGGAATTAAGCTTACAGATGAATCAGGCTTGAATAAAGCTTCTTTGAACAGAAGGGAACTCATTGATCAGGTATGAAGCACATAAGTTTTCTTGGTCCCGTGCTAATGAAAGTTTACATACATGCATATCTCTTTTTTGCCTTTGCTTGTCTGATCTTTGTGTAAAAGTTTAACTTAGTATGTTTACATGTATTTATGAATAGTATTAAATGCACTGTTACATTATCCTTTTGGCTATATATTAAATGCACATGTTTGCTTAAAATGCTAAGTACCTCTAATTGATGGTATTTTCCTCTTTTTTCATGACTTTGTAGGGATTATACTGCTCTTTGAGGCAAATGCTTGAGGATGGTTATTTCCATGCCGATCCTCATCCGGGAAACCTTGTTGCGACAAATGATGGATCACTTGCATATTTTGACTTTGGAATGATGGGGGAGATTCCTAGGCACTACCGTATTGGACTTATTCAAATGGTGAGAAATGTTTGAATCTTACTTGTTTGTTGTTGAAACTTAAATTAATATGTGCAATATAATTTCCCACATCTGATGGCCATTTCTTAAGGGCAAAAATATGTATGCAAAGGTCTATTGCTCTATTTGCATTAAGGATGTTAAGACATACCTAATTTACATTTGACACGGTTATTGTTTCTTTCTCCTCATAAGATGTATTATATTTATATCTAGAGTTTTATGTTTAATGTGGGTGATTTATGTCAACTTAGTGAATATTCTGCCTATTTGTGGTCAATGGATGTGTTAGATTCAAACTACCATAATAGTTAGTATAGTAGAAAGAAATAGATTCGACTTATTTTAACCATACTATAAGGATTTCATAGAGTTTTTAACTAAGACCCAAATTAAAATTCTTTTTTCATTTTTTAGTTGATCATTGTCATTGCATTGATAAGAAACCAAAAGATATGTTTAGGTAATATTAGTCACTTTGACTTGCCGTTTTTACCTAAATTATAGGTAAAAAGGCAGTAGGAAGTAGGAACTAGAATGAAGGTTGCGGTAGCTATAAATGCGAGAAAATTTACTTCTATAATCTCTATATTTTCTCTCTCTTAAATTTCTAATAAATATTTCCGGATTTAATCCCACAGAAATGTTAAATCTTTCATTGGTAAATTCAATGGTAAATTTTTATCTCAAATGATATCAAATCGGATCAATATCACAAATAACAATATCGGAGCTAGAAAATCAATTCATCGTCGAAAATTAAATACTAAAACATAGGAAGATCTTTTATCCATGCCAAATAAAAAAATACTTTCGAATATTTACCGGAAATTTCTTTTGTGATGCTAATGTAGTTGATGGTCTGAAATATGAGACTGCTTTCGTTCACTGGATTCAGATATCTGATACATTTATTTCCCTTGGGTGAAATGTACCTCTGTACATACATCTTCTGTATAAATGTTTTTTCTTTTTAAAGTTTCTCCTCTTTGTATTACACCTTGCAGAGATACATATTTTTCCTTAGCTGTCTGAATCTTCTAGTACTAAGTTTTTCTCGCTTTCAGATTGTGCACTTTGTTAATCGCGACTCTCTGAGCTTGGCAAATGACTTTCTTTCTTTGGGATTTATTCCTGAAGGGGTTGACATACATTCAGTTTCTGATGCCCTGCAAGCATCATTTTCTGATCGGACCGGTGAATCTCAAGATTTCCAGGTTTGTTTTCGATTTTTATCCTGCTTCTAAGGATCAATTGTTTGCTGGGTAGTAGCTGTAACTGGTATTATATTTGGTCATCCTTAACATCCCAAAGGAGAGTTTGGAGCATTTTCTTCACATGTCAATTGAGAGCTTTGTGGGGGATCCACAGAAAGAAGGACTGGCTTTGCATTTTTTTTGCTGTTGTCTGGTGCTTGTTGTTAGATAGGAATGCCTGAATTTTCAAGGATAGTTCTTTCATGAAATCTCTGCTTTGGGAATACGTAGTTTCTTATTTGCTGCTCAACTGATGGCTATTTCTGGGAGGTCTGTGACCTCAAATATGTAGGGAGACTGGTGGGCGATATTTAGTTAATCAGCTTCTCAGCCTTTTTAATCTGTTGTCGTATTCTTGTTATATATATATATATATTAGGAGGCTCTATCATTTTCTGTTCTTATTCATGTTTTTCTCTTGAATATTTTTCAGTTGTCACGTCATATAGACACAGATCTAAACACTGCAACTAGCATCTATTATTTTTATATTTAGGATTTCAATAGTTTGACAACTACTAGCTGCCTATATATCTATACCACAGGGCTGAAACATTTGCCCTGTTTTATTTCTAGGTGGCGGGCCTCAAAGCCTCAACTCATTTCTTAAATTAACGTTTCACTGATTCAACCCTCTCGGCACTTTGTATTTGAAGTTTAATCTTTCTTTGGATTTCAGGGAATTATGAACCAACTATATGATGTCATGTATGAATTTAACTTCTCCCTCCCACCAGACTATGCTCTTGTTATAAGAGCACTGGGTTCACTAGAAGGAACAGCTAAAGTTCTGGATCCTGATTTTAAAGTCATTGAGAGTGCATATCCCTTTGTCATTGGCAGACTTATAGCAGACCCAAGTCCTGATATGAGAAGAATTTTGAGGGAGCTTCTCATTCGTAACAATGGATCCATAAGGTGGAACCGTCTAGAACGCCTGGTATGAGCCATCTTGGCTTTCGTACTCTGCCATACAATGAAATTGTTATGTTGAAATGTTAATTCCAGTATATCTTGGAAGAAGCTAACAGGTTCAAAACTGAATTTTGCAAAGTTGAAGTATAACTACTTACCCTATATGGATCATAACTTAACCAAATAGGAGTTGCTATTTCACTCATGTTTCATATAACAATATGTATTATAGACTACTTTATCTGTGCGCTCGCTCTTTAGTTATTCTGTTTTACTTATTTAGTACTTAGAAGTAAACGTGCTTTATTGGAGTTGTATATCCCCAACCCTTTCTAGTAATTTTTTGGAGCATTGCAAATGCAGATCCCATTTGTTTCTGCACTAAAATTTGAACATTCTTGTAACGATACTATTATACAACTTTGGACTATATTTAATATGAATGTCATTCCTGTTTCAGGTAGCAGCAATATCTGAACAGGCTTCTGAGCAAACTGGAGACCCCAATCCTGAAAAAATTTCAAGTCCTCTTTGGAAATTATTTGACATGCATGCTGTCGTTGATTCCACTGAAAATCTTTTTAACTTCATACTGTCAGAGAAGGGTCATAGAGTGCGCCTTTTCCTTCTTCGGGATATAGTAGAAGCAGCCGATGTGTTTCTGCAAGATGAAGTGATTGATTTCCCATTAAATGAGAGGCCTCAAGGCCAGAGGATATTACTTTTTGAGGTATTCTATATTAATTTTATATGTGTGTGAACGGGGGGAGGGGGGGTGTGAAACCGTATTTGGATTCTAGGGAGATAGAGGCCTCCGGTAGAGCCCAGCTACTAGCTATGGAGCTTTGAAGGGGAAGAACAATGCTCGAATAGGCTAGCAGGAAACAGAGTTACGCAGAGAATAGAAATGAGAGAGAGAAGAAACAATTCTGTTGTGATTTGCAATGATGCCAAATCACACTGATTCATTCATTCAAGTAGTGGGTTACAGTTACAATACGTGTCCTAGCATGTGCTCAGCATGCTTTCAAGTAGTAAATGGTAAACTTAGCTAAAATGGTAAAATTCTCAAGTAAAACTTATCAACAAGCATTTAAACTTAGCTAAAATTGAAACATAGTAATATTCAGTATTCAGTACTTAGTCAATCCGTGACAATACCCCCTCTAAAAGGAATCCTTGTCCTCAAGGATGGAAAGAAGGGAATTGTTTGAGCAGCTCATAGTAGTACTCCCAAGTAGCATCCTCCTTTGGCTCACCTAGCCACTGAACCAGTACTTTAGTAGCAGGAACACGACCCCTCTTCACCATTTTTCTGTCAAGGATAGCAAGTGGTGTTTTGGAAGTTGTTAGAGCTGTAGGCAGTGGAATAGCAGTAGCATTGGATGGGTTCAGACACTTCTTGAGCAGAGAAACATGGAAGACATCATGTGTTTCAGCTTTGGGTGGCAGTTCTAGCTTATAGGCAACCTCCCCAATCCTATCAAGCACTTTAAAGGGACCAAAGTACTTGGGGTTGAGTTTGTGACGTGATTGTTGCCGAGCAGTTACCTGCCTATATGGCTGCAGCTTCAAGAAGACATAGTCACCAATATCAAAATGCCTCTCAGACCTCTTTTTATTAGCCTGTTGGGCCATTCTATTCTGTGCGCGTAGTAAGTGAAACTGCAGCATCTTAATCATAGACTCCCTAGCAGTGAGTGTACGGTCCACTTCTTGATTAGGGGATTCCTCTGGAAGATAGGGTAAATGAATGGGAGGGCTTTGGCCATAGACAACTTCATAAGGGCTGGTTTGAATGGAGGAGTGGTGGTGTGTGTTGTACCACCATTCAGCAAGAGGGAGCCATTTGGACCAGCTTGAAGGCTTATCAGAACACATGCAACGAAGGTATGTTTCTAGGCATTTGTTGACCACCTCTGATTGACCATCACTTTGAGGATGATAGGCAGTAGAGTGATGCAGCAGAACCCCCTGGAGTTTGAATAGCTCAGTCCAAACCGTGCTCAGAAAGATTGGGTCCCTGTCACTTACAACAATGCTGGGCATCCCGTGGAGCTTGAAGATGTTATCTAGGAATAAGTTTGCGACATCTATGGCAGTGTATGGATGAGAGAGAGTGAGGAAGTGAGCGTATTTGCTCAATCTGTCCACCACTACTAGAATCACTTGTTTGCCATGAGAGGAGGGCAGGCCTTCTATGAAATCCATGCTAATTTCATCCCAAACTCTATGGGGAATTGGAAGGGGCTGCAGTAGGCCTGGAGGATTCATACATTTTGGTTTATTCCTTTGGCAAGTGTCGCAATGCCTAACATAATTCTGGATCTCCTTGTTCATTCCCTTCCAAAAGAAAAGGGATTTGATCCTAGCTGTGGTTATGTCACGACCAGAATGTCCACCAACAAATGAGTCGTGTAGCCATTTGAATATTATCAGCTTCAGTTTAGGATCATTTCCTATCACCAGTTTTCCCTTTCTCCTCAACTCATTATTGTACCAAGAGAACTTGGGATGTGAAGAAGCATTATTCTGCAGATCTGTAATAAGCTGCTGTAGGTCAGAATCTGCTTGCCAAGAGTCCTTGATTAAGTCAAGTAGATCTTCATGAGCATTGTTCAGCATCATAGCAAGTAGCTCAGCTCCACTTTGCCTTGATAAGGCATCTGCTGCAACATTTGTGCTTCCTGTTTTGTACTGGATCTCGAAATCAAAGCCCATTAATTTTGACATCCACATTTGTTGGAAAGGAGTATTGAGCTTCTGATCCAAGAGGTATTTAATACTCTTTTGATCAGTTTTGATAATAAAAGATTTGTGTGATAGATAGGCTCCCCATTTCTGCACAGCATACACAATAGCTAATAATTCCCTTTCATAAACAGACAAAGCCTGCTGCCGTGGCCCCAAGGACTTGCTGATGTAGGCTATTGGATGCTTGTCTTGCATAAGCACAGCTCCAATACCTCTTCCAGACGCATCTGTTTCAACTACAAATGTTTTGCTGAAGTCAGGTAAAGCTAGCACTGGTGAGGAAATAAGGGAATTCTTCAACTGATTAAAGGAATGTGTAGCTTGCTCATTCCATACAAAGCTGTCCTTCTTCAATAGATCTGTAAGAGGTTTGGCAATTTTGCCATAAGGAACCCTCTCAACTGCTTGAGATTAACAGGTACAGGCCAGTCTTGCACAGCCTGTATTTTGGTGGGATCGGTGAAGACTTCTCCATGTGAAATGAAGTGGCCCAAATACGCCACCTTAGTAGTAGCAAAATGGCATTTCTGTCTCTTGAGGGACAGTTGGTGTGCTCTGACAGTAGCAAACACTTGTCTCAGGTGTTCCACATGATCTTCTAGAGTAGGACTATACACCAATATGTCGTCAAAAAATACGATCACAAATCTTCTAAGAAAGGGGCTGAAGATGTGATTCATCAAAGCTTGAAATGATGCCGGGGCGTTTGTAAGACCAAATGGCATTACTAGGTATTCAAAATGCCCACTATGGGTCTTAAAAGCTGTTTTGAACTCATCTCCTTCTTCAATTCTCGGCTGATTAAATCCGGACCTGAGATCTAGCTTAGAAAACAGTGTAGCAGTTCCTAGTTCATCCATCAAATCTTCAATAAGTGGAATGGGATACCTGTCCTTTATGGTGTGTTGGTTTAGCCGTCTATAGTCAACACATAACCGCCATGAGCCGTCCTTCTTACGCACCAAAACTGCTGGAGAAGCATAGGGGCTGTTGCTGTGCCTGATAATGCCCTGATCCAGCATTTCAGCTACCAATTTATCAACTACATCCTTCTGGACAATGGAGTACCTGTAAGGGCGAAGATTGAATGGAGCCATGTCTTCCTTAAGAGGGATTTTGTGGTCAAACCCAGGCCTCTTAGGAGGTAACTCTGTAGGTGCTTCAAAGATATCTTCAAACTCAGATAACACATCCTGCAACAATTCTGGAAGATCAACAGAATCTGCTTCTAAGGAGAGTAACTGAAGCTTAGGTACTGCTAGTGTTGGCTCTTCTTGATTGAGGTATAAAAAACAAATCTCAGCATCGCCTTGGAGTGATTGGGAGAACTTCTTGCTATTAATCAGCTTGTTGGAGGGAGCCTTAGCACTTCTCAGCAAGCACCTCTTGCCATTAACATTGAACTCCATTTGTAATTTGGCAAAATCCCAAATAATTTGCCCTAAGGACTTTAGCCACTGCACACCAAGAATTAGATCACAACAAACAATAGGAAGTACATAAACATCACTTGTGAAGGTACACTGCTGCAGTTTCCAAGTGAACTGTCTACATATATATAGAGCTTCAATCTTGCTGCCTCCCCCAGCAGTGACAGACATAGAATTAATTGGCTCAAGTTTGCAACCTAGTCTCATAGCAGCACCAAGGTCAAGGAAATTGTGTGTACTACCACTGTCAATGAGGATCTGTATTGGTTTGTTATTGTACATCCCAGTAACTCTCATGGTTTGATGGCTAGGGGTACCTGACAGGGCATTTAGGGATAGTTGACAGGGCATTTAGGGATAGTTGGGGGCTATTTGGCTGTGACAGTTCAGCACTAGCTTCACTGGAGTTTGAATTATCACACTCTTCAACTTCATCACTATCACCATCCATTTCAAGGAAAAAAATCTGGGCTCTCCTATGTTTTAACTGATGACCTGGGGTAAAGGGTTCCTCACAGTACATACATAGCCCCTTGGCTTTCCTTTCATCCATCTGAGCCTGAGTGAAAGGACCAATGGATCTAGGGATTGAAGGCTTTGTGTTCTGGTTGGCTATTTGGCTCTGGCTAAGGTTAAGTTTCTGGTTGTGGGGCGCATTTGGGTTAGTATTTTGGATAGTGTTTGGGTGTCTGGTGAGGTTGGTCTGGTTTTTGGTGAAGGGAGTGTATGAATTAGAGCTTGAGGCATATTTCTGGTTAGGGCGAATAATTGGTGATTTAGAGGACTCATACAAACAAGCTAGATTAGCAGCACTAGCAATATCAGTGGGATTGAACATACGCGCTTGCATTTGAGTACTATGTTCCAATCCAGACAAGAATATACTAAGTGCATGTTCAGGGAGGAGAGATACCTGGGTTTGCGCCAACTCAAAAGCATCAACGTATTCTTGGACCTTACCTGTTTGCTTGACCTGAATCAGCGAAGAGAGAGGATCTTCATAGACGTCTCCGAAGCGAGCAACAACATCAGTCACGTACTGTGTCCATGGAGGGTAGATGTCGAATTTGCGCCTGATGTAGTTCAGGTGCCACTGTAGAGCTAAGCCATCCAAGTGGATCGACGCTAGGCGAACCTTGTTCTCCGGTGGAGTCTCATCAAGGCGAAAGAACTGTTCACAACGGTACAGCCACTCCTTTACGTTTCTACCGTCGAATTTGGGGAAATCGACTTTGGAGATCCTTGTAGCGTAGAGATTCGTAGATCCCCCGCCGTCTCGTCGCGGAGTTCCGTTGTTAGCAGAGCGAACGGAGATTTCTTTTGTAGCTCGATCTCGCAGCAGCGTTCGCACCTCTTCCATTCCGGTGAACAGCTGTTCCATTTTCGCGCTGAGTTTTGCATGTTTGTCATCATGTTTCTTATCGAGCTCTGCTATGTTGGTCGCCGATCTAGTTCCAGCGGCCATCGGAGATTTAGCGGAGCAAAGCAACCAGGAGGGGTGCTTTGATACCAGTTGAAACCGTATTTGGATTCTAGGGAGATAGAGGCCTCCGGTAGAGCCGAGCTACTAGCTATGGAGCTTTGAAGGGGAAGAACAATGCTCGAGTAGGCTAGCAGGAAACAGAGTTACGCAGAGAATAGAAATGAGAGAGAGAAGAAACAATTCTGTTGTGATTTGCAATGATGCCAAATCACACTGATTCATTCATTCAAGTAGTGGGTTACAGTTACAATACGTGTCCTAGCATGTGCTCAGCATGCTTTCAAGTAGTAAATGGTAAACTTAGCTAAAATGGTAAAATTCTCAAGTAAAACTTATCAACAAGCATTTAAACTTAGCTAAAATTGAAACATAGTAATATTCAGTATTCAGTACTTGGTCAATCCGTGACAGGGTGTCACTGCTCACTCAAATATTTTTGCTCCCTCACTCAATGTTTTGCTACCCTCCAATATTATATCTTTACATTAGATATAATATGAAATGTTATAATAGTTTAAAAGTAGTCCCTAAAATTTGTTAATTCCGTTATATTAGTCCTTAAAGATGTTTATCCAAGTAATCCCTTATAGTGACTAATGAGACAGATTTCTGAAAATTTCAGGGATTAATTTGACAGGTTTTACATACTTTAGGGACTACTTATTATTTTTAACCACTTTCGACATCAAATAAGAGAGTGTAAGTTTAATAACTATAAATTGAGATTTTATTCTTTATTTAATGGTGAGAGCAAAAATAATTGAGGTGGCTGGATTGCAGAGACAGCCACAACTGTGGTGGGATAGTGGCGCCTGTGAACTATGTGTGCACTGTTCTTACAGTTTTATGATTTTTTTTTATCTGAAAACCCGGACACCGAGTTGGGTTGAGTCAATAATGTCTGTGAGAGAGAAGAGAAAAGGAAGGGGTTGGGAACGTAACTACTGTGATTGCAGTGTGCATCTAAGTAAATTTACTTCGTCATTGCTCATTAAAGTTTTTCATTCTTTCGCATTTCAGGAGCGTGCTATCCTCGGTAGGATTGGAAAAGGCTTTCAATACCTTTGTGGGGTGGTGAAGTTGGCGCCAGGGGAGTGGACAGCTATGGTTATTCGGATGGCAGTAAAGCCCGAGGTTCACAAATTTGCTTTAGACATTATTTCAGCTATAGCTTTGCATTCTAGCCACAGATTGCAGGTAGCTTATTGGCTCTATTTGTCAAGACTTCTTCACAAATGTTCAAATTAAGGTAGAAATACGACAATGACATTCTTAAAATAGATATAAGCGAAAATTTCCTAATTATCTACATATTTTTTGCAGGAAGATTCCATTTTAATTGTCATACACGCCTTCTAGCTTAGTGACTTTGGCAAGTTTTTTTTTGTTGTATTTGGCAAGTTTTAGATTCTATAGATGGATTTTTTTTTGTTGTAGAGGAGAAAAAAGTAGGAAATTTGTTTAATCATCATTTTCATACTACGGCTATTCTTATTTAATTCTTATTATGGTAAATATTACAAAAAATGACGCATTGATAAATTCTTTATAATTTTTCAAATATAAAAATTGTTTTCTCATAAAAATATAAAAAATTTGAATTGTTTTTCTCAAAGAATATAAAACATGTTTGGCATTGATAAATTCTTTATAATTTTTCAAATATAAATTTTTTTTTCTCATAAAAATATAAAATTTGAATTGTTTTTCTCAAAGAATATAAAACATGTTTGGATGAGATGGTTTGGGTCTCTTCTAGTTTAGCTAGCGAAAGTCCTGAGTTCGAATTCAGACTTGGACATGCAGCGGTGTTTTATATCAAAAAAGAATATAAAACATGTTGCTACATGTGAGAATGGAACATCCATTTATGGTCTGTTTGCTTTCACCGAAGAAGAGAGGAGAGAAATTTTAATGGAGAAGAGAAGAGAGGGATAAGGAGCCGATAAATTTTAGAAATTTTAGAAGTATGGTTGAGTAATTGGGATGGAGAATAAAGATAAATACTTTTTGACAAAAGTCCTAAATTACCCTCTCCTTAGGGGTGTTAATTGTACCGTTGTAAAAGATTTTTTTTTGAAACCGATGTAAAAGTTATTCGTAAGAATGTGGAGGTTACAAATATTAATTTCTACAATTGGTACAAAGTTTTATTTTCAGATAAAAATCTTTCCCAACAATAAAATTATCACCACTTTGCCATGATTTTATTTCCAAAGAGAATATGGGTTAGAAAGGTTGTGGGATTAAAACTTGTGTAACCACTTAAAATCTCACTCTTACAAATAATTCCTGAGAATGTCGTAGCCGCCAATCATTTTTTTTCTACAAATTATTCGGGGAATAAGATGCCAACGTTATTATATCAGGAAAGTTATTCTTAGGAATAATTTTATTATTTCGCAATCATGAAGAAAACACGCCTTTGTTTTTTTGACAATAAAAACACGCCCTTTGTCCTTTTCTTTTTATCTTGTTATTGGTGTGTAATATCTACTGGCTTGACGATGAATAATCTACACTAGAGAACTTGGTTGGCCACGTGACCACGTCTACCTAGTTGTGTCGGTTCATGTGGTTCTCCCCCTTCTAATAGAGATTTTGTCATACTCAACACATGAACTCGAGACTTTGGGGTGGATCTAAACCCAATTACCGCTCAGACCAACTTTGTTAGTGTACCTTTTGTTCTTTTAAGTTTGAGTTTTTTTTTTGGTTCAGATCATTGTTGACTACTATGGAGTGTCCCAGTGCTTTCAACGAAAGTTTAATCTCTGCTTGTGTTTAGGAGCAAATTTCGTATTGACCAACACCGAGTTTGTCCACTGTGAGAATCGAATTCAGGGGCATTAGATCGACCCTCTTGTGTCCCAGGGTAGCTTAAGCCATTGGCAAACAGTGTTGGTTGTCTTTCAAGTATGAGTTAATCTTTAATTAACTAATAAGTGACATAATTATGATGTGATATATTGAAGAGATAAAAAATTAAAAATTGTAAATTTTAGTTTATATATAATGAGTATAAATTAGATTATTAAGAAGTGAATGGCATATTGTATAGTTTCTTATTCCTAAACCTCGTTGCGTGAAATTATTACTATTAATTAATTAATTAACTTCTAAATTCTAATAGAAGATACACATGCTTAGGATAGCCAACTCATGAAGTCTGTGTTTCTCCATTTGAAGCTCAACAGATGTTAGGGTCAAAATCCCTAACTTCTGTTCATGAACAAGTTTTGATCTTGTTCTCTCTCTTTTCGCAGGACAATTGCGAGGCAAGCACGCACCAGGGAAAATGAACGTCTTTGTTCCTCTTCTACCACTCACTGCTACGCACCACAGTGGAGTGTTCCTGTTCAGTTTCAGAGGGTGTGAAAAGAAGAATCAATTGTGGTCAAGAGGGGAACGAAAGAGGAAGATCAATCTAGAGTATTGTGATAGAATAAAGGGTAACAAAATATTTTTTGTAAGCTCTGTACTTTACTGCAGAGTTCAATTGTATTTATATTGCATTTTACATTTGGTTCAATCTTTATGCCATCATCATCATCATCATCATCATTTTATCCACCGCAGCAGATGCAGATGCAGCAGCCTTACGGCTCTGCTTTTCAGCCGTACGCACCAGTCTTCCAGCCTTCCTTTCACAGCCCTTATGGTCAGCCACATCAACCCCAGCAGCAGCCCCAACAGCAGCCCGAGCAACCCCAACAGCAGATCAACACAGATCTAGACCTCAACACAGTTGATTTAGAAACATGGTTTAATAACCCGTCTGATCAGCGCTACTATGACTAGCAGTTTTATTAGATCTAGGATATTTTAATTTGTATTTTGTAATAAATATTTTAATTCTTGGATGTTTATGCAATTTTTTTATCATTTAAAGCGTTATTCAATTCTCGTTTAATTAGCATTTATATTAAAAATTTAATTTAATTTTTATGAATTAAATAACAGATATTTTAATTAACGAATAATAGTAATAATATTATTTTTTAAATAAAAGAATTAAAAACTGTTTTTTTTATGAATTAAATAAAAGATATTTTAATTAACAAATAATAATAATATTTTTTTTAAATAAACGAATTAAAAACTGTTTTTTTTAAATAAAATTAATTGCTTACCGGCGGAATATCCGCCGGTAACCGTTAAAATCCGCCGGAAAACACCGGCGGAAAATCCGCAGGTAACCGTTACCTGCGGGCGAATTACCGGCGGCTTTCCGGCGAAAAAAATCCGCCGCTACTGTCCAATTACCGGCGGATTTTGGTCATTCACAGCATTGTCAAGTACCATTTCATAATCATTCAACCTCTGAGGCATAGTTCTAACCCTGCTTGATCTTCTGGTTTCTGTCGCATCTGCCGTCTCATTGTTATTCTCAATCACAATGGTCACTGATTTCTGTTTCTGTTGTGTATTCCATTCCCATTCAGCCATTTCATCAATTGTTACATCCCTACTTACTACTGTAAGCTTCTTAAAAGGATCAAACAACTTGTATCCACCAGTAGTGTGATACCTACAAGTATCATAGGATTTGCCTTATCATCTAGTTTCTTTCTCAATTGGTCAGGGATGTGTTTGTAAGCAACAGAGCCAAACACTCTCAAATGATTCACATTCGGTTTCAAATTACTCCATTTCTCTTCTGGTGTAACCTCTTGTAGCTTCTTAGTGGGACATCTATTCAGTAGGTAAGTGGCAGTGACTACTGCCTCTGCCCATAAGTACTTAGGCAAGTTCTTACCCTATATACTTCTCACCATATTCATTATGGTTCTATTCTTTCTCTCAGCAGTACCATTCTGCTGTGGAGTATATGACAGCACAACATCATGAAGTATCCCTTCCTTTTCATACAATTCAGCAAAATTATTGGACACATATTCATTACACTATAGAGCAAGGTAGACTACACTATAAGGGAAAGCTAGTCATATCAGGCAATTCACAGTGGATACCCACACTCCTAGAGGAATATCATTCCACACCTACGGGGGGACACTCAGGCATATATAGGACCTATAGGAGAATAGCTCAGTCACTCTGTTGGATAGGAATGAAAGGGGATATTACCAAATATGTAGCATCATGTCCAGTCTGTCAGAAAAGTAAATACCTTGCTTGCTCTCCCGCAGGGCTCTTGCAACCCCTTCCAATACCTAATGGTGTTTGGGAGGACTTGTGTATGGATTTCATAGACAAACTGCCTAAGATAAGAGGATATGAGGTGATTTTGGTAGTGGTGGATATAGGTTGAGTGAGTATAGCCATTTCATCCCTTTAAAGCACCCTTTCACAGCTAAGACAGTGGCTGATAGCTTCATCAAAGAGGTAGTAAAACTACATGGCATTCCCCAGTCCATCGTGAGTGACAGAGATCCAATATTCTTGAGTTACTTCTGGCAGGAATTATTCAAACAGCAGGGCACCAAATTGAAAATGAGTATAGCCTATCTATCATCCACAAAGTGATGGCCAAACTGAAGTGATAAATAGAGTGTTAGAGACATACTTAAGATGCTTCTGTGCTGAACAACCAAAGGCATGGCTTGAATATTTGCCTTGGGCAGAATACTGGTACAACACCAGTTTCCAAAAATCCACCAAAAATATCCCTTTTGAAGTAGTTTATGGCAGAAAGCACAAGAACAGATGAGCAAGTATGCTAATGCTCATAGGAAGCCATCCACAATCAAGGTGGGAGATAAAGTGTTCCTAAAAATTAGACCTCATAGGCAGGGGGTTCAATGCTAAAATGGCAGCCAGGTACTACGGGCCATTCTTAGTAACTAAGCAAATTGGAGCAGTTGCATTCCAACTGCAACTGCCTGAGACAGCAAGGATCCACCCGGTATTCCATGTGTCACAACTCAAACTTGCCATTGGGAATCATCCTATAGAAAACAAGCTGCCTGAAGAGCTACAGGGGACAACTGAAGTGTTTGAGCCAGAGAAAATTCTGGAGAAAAGAACTGTGCAGCAGCAGGGACAAGAGGTGCAACAGGTTCTGGTGTAATGGAAGGTTTTTTCTGCAGAAGATGCTACTTGGGAAGAGGAAACTACTGTGAAGAAACAATTTCCCCACTTCAACCTTGAGGACAAGGTTGCTCTTGTGGGGGGAGGCATTGTTAGACCCTTCCAAGTATATACGGGGAGGAATAAGAATAAATAAAGGCAATTGTAAAATGTCAAGCTGTTTGTATTCTGTTAATTGTATTCCATATTCTGTTAGTTGGTTATTCTGTTAGGTAGTTAGTTAGTAGGTTAGTTTGTATTCTATATTCTGTTAGTTAGTTATTCTGTTAGGTCGTTAGTTAGTAGGTTAGTTAGTTATTAATTAATTGGTTGTTCTGAGTTGTTAGTACCTTGTGCTCTATGCCCTTATTATATAAAGGGGTATCAGATAATGGGGAAGGCGTCTTGGAAACAATTTAGAATCCCACTGATTAGATATCAGTTGGTGGTGCGTAGAGAGCATCAGTGTATTTTCCCTTTTTGCTGTTATCAATAAAATAGCACCCTAGGGACAAGCTGGCCACCGTCCCAGCCCCTAGAGTTTCGGTAATTCAAGAAAGTGTTAACTAGAGTCTAACATAATCCCAAATTCAAAGTTTAGATAATGCTCTATGCTTAACCAGATGCTACTTTAGACAATTTTCCCCAAATTTGAAATATTTGTTTCGGAGGAATTTACTAATGAAAATACTTTCTAGTACTCAGAAGTCAGATCTTATTTCTCCTCAAATATGAGAGGGCAGTATGCATTTGTGGTGGGCTATACATTTTTGTCTCTAAACTCAGATCAATGATGCATAGTTATTTTGCATGCATTTTGGATTGGTTATCCTTTTTTATTGGTGCTGATGAACAAGGCCACAAAAATGCAGGTGTAGGTGCTATCAAACACAAAGGAATGAAGCCTGTCAAAGCTCCAAAAATATATTGGGACTATACATGCACCACTGTACTGACCATGGAATGGATGGATGGAATTAAGCTTACAGATGAATCAGGCTTGAATAAAGCTTCTTTGAACAGAAGGGAACTCATTGATCAGGTATGAAGCACATAAGTTTTCTTGGTCCCGTGCTAATGAAAGTTTACATACATGCATATCTCTTTTTTGCCTTTGCTTGTCTGATCTTTGTGTAAAAGTTTAACTTAGTATGTTTACATGTATTTATGAATAGTATTAAATGCACTGTTACATTATCCTTTTGGCTATATATTAAATGCACATGTTTGCTTAAAATGCTAAGTACCTCTAATTGATGGTATTTTCCTCTTTTTTCATGACTTTGTAGGGATTATACTGCTCTTTGAGGCAAATGCTTGAGGATGGTTATTTCCATGCCGATCCTCATCCGGGAAACCTTGTTGCGACAAATGATGGATCACTTGCATATTTTGACTTTGGAATGATGGGGGAGATTCCTAGGCACTACCGTATTGGACTTATTCAAATGGTGAGAAATGTTTGAATCTTACTTGTTTGTTGTTGAAACTTAAATTAATATGTGCAATATAATTTCCCACATCTGATGGCCATTTCTTAAGGGCAAAAATATGTATGCAAAGGTCTATTGCTCTATTTGCATTAAGGATGTTAAGACATACCTAATTTACATTTGACACGGTTATTGTTTCTTTCTCCTCATAAGATGTATTATATTTATATCTAGAGTTTTATGTTTAATGTGGGTGATTTATGTCAACTTAGTGAATATTCTGCCTATTTGTGGTCAATGGATGTGTTAGATTCAAACTACCATAATAGTTAGTATAGTAGAAAGAAATAGATTCGACTTATTTTAACCATACTATAAGGATTTCATAGAGTTTTTAACTAAGACCCAAATTAAAATTCTTTTTTCATTTTTTAGTTGATCATTGTCATTGCATTGATAAGAAACCAAAAGATATGTTTAGGTAATATTAGTCACTTTGACTTGCCGTTTTTACCTAAATTATAGGTAAAAAGGCAGTAGGAAGTAGGAACTAGAATGAAGGTTGCGGTAGCTATAAATGCGAGAAAATTTACTTCTATAATCTCTATATTTTCTTTCTCTTAAATTTCTAATAAATATTTCCGGATTTAATCCCACAGAAATGTTAAATCTTTCATTGGTAAATTCAATGGTAAATTTTTATCTCAAATGATATCAAATCGGATCAATATCACAAATAACAATATCGGAGCTAGAAAATCAATTCATCGTCGAAAATTAAATACTAAAACATAGGAAGATCTTTTATCCATGCCAAATAAAAAAATACTTTCGAATATTTACCGGAAATTTCTTTTGTGATGCTAATGTAGTTGATGGTCTGAAATATGAGACTGCTTTCGTTCACTGGATTCAGATATCTGATACATTTATTTCCCTTGGGTGAAATGTACCTCTGTACATACATCTTCTGTATAAATGTTTTTTCTTTTTAAAGTTTCTCCTCTTTGTATTACACCTTGCAGAGATACATATTTTTCCTTAGCTGTCTGAATCTTCTAGTACTAAGTTTTTCTCGCTTTCAGATTGTGCACTTTGTTAATCGCGACTCTCTGAGCTTGGCAAATGACTTTCTTTCTTTGGGATTTATTCCTGAAGGGGTTGACATACATTCAGTTTCTGATGCCCTGCAAGCATCATTTTCTGATCGGACCGGTGAATCTCAAGATTTCCAGGTTTGTTTTCGATTTTTATCCTGCTTCTAAGGATCAATTGTTTGCTGGGTAGTAGCTGTAACTGGTATTATATTTGGTCATCCTTAACATCCCAAAGGAGAGTTTGGAGCATTTTCTTCACATGTCAATTGAGAGCTTTGTGGGGGATCCACAGAAAGAAGGACTGGCTTTGCATTTTTTTTGCTGTTGTCTGGTGCTTGTTGTTAGATAGGAATGCCTGAATTTTCAAGGATAGTTCTTTCATGAAATCTCTGCTTTGGGAATACGTAGTTTCTTATTTGCTGCTCAACTGATGGCTATTTCTGGGAGGTCTGTGACCTCAAATATGTAGGGAGACTGGTGGGCGATATTTAGTTAATCAGCTTCTCAGCCTTTTTAATCTGTTGTCGTATTCTTGTTATATATATATATATATATATATATATATATATATATATATATATTAGGAGGCTCTATCATTTTCTGTTCTTATTCATGTTTTTCTCTTGAATATTTTTCAGTTGTCACGTCATATAGACACAGATCTAAACACTGCAACTAGCATCTATTATTTTTATATTTAGGATTTCAATAGTTTGACAACTACTAGCTGCCTATATATCTATACCACAGGGCTGAAACATTTGCCCTGTTTTATTTCTTGGTGGCGGGCCTCAAAGCCTCAACTCATTTCTTAAATTAACGTTTCACTGATTCAACCCTCTCGGCACTTTGTATTTGAAGTTTAATCTTTCTTTGGATTTCAGGGAATTATGAACCAACTATATGATGTCATGTATGAATTTAACTTCTCCCTCCCACCAGACTATGCTCTTGTTATAAGAGCACTGGGTTCACTAGAAGGAACAGCTAAAGTTCTGGATCCTGATTTTAAAGTCATTGAGAGTGCATATCCCTTTGTCATTGGCAGACTTATAGCAGACCCAAGTCCTGATATGAGAAGAATTTTGAGGGAGCTTCTCATTCGTAACAATGGATCCATAAGGTGGAACCGTCTAGAACGCCTGGTATGAGCCATCTTGGCTTTCGTACTCTGCCATACAATGAAATTGTTATGTTGAAATGTTAATTCCAGTATATCTTGGAAGAAGCTAACAGGTTCAAAACTGAATTTTGCAAAGTTGAAGTATAACTACTTACCCTATATGGATCATAACTTAACCAAATAGGAGTTGCTATTTCACTCATGTTTCATATAACAATATGTATTATAGACTACTTTATCTGTGCGCCCGCTCTTTAGTTATTCTGTTTTACTTATTTAGTACTTAGAAGTAAACGTGCTTTATTGGAGTTGTATATCCCCAACCCTTTCTAGTAATTTTTTGGAGCATTGCAAATGCAGATCCCATTTGTTTCTGCACTAAAATTTGAACATTCTTGTAACGATACTATTATACAACTTTGGACTATATTTAATATGAATGTCATTCCTGTTTCAGGTAGCAGCAATATCTGAACAGGCTTCTGAGCAAACTGGAGACCCCAATCCTGAAAAAATTTCAAGTCCTCTTTGGAAATTATTTGACATGCATGCTGTCGTTGATTCCACTGAAAATCTTTTTAACTTCATACTGTCAGAGAAGGGTCATAGAGTGCGCCTTTTCCTTCTTCGGGATATAGTAGAAGCAGCCGATGTGTTTCTGCAAGATGAAGTGATTGATTTCCCATTAAATGAGAGGCCTCAAGGCCAGAGGATATTACTTTTTGAGGTATTCTATATTAATTTTATATGTGTGTGAACGGGGGGAGGGGGGGTGTGAAACCGTATTTGGATTCTAGGGAGATAGAGGCCTCCGGTAGAGCCCAGCTACTAGCTATGGAGCTTTGAAGGGGAAGAACAATGCTCGAATAGGCTAGCAGGAAACAGAGTTACGCAGAGAATAGAAATGAGAGAGAGAAGAAACAATTCTGTTGTGATTTGCAATGATGCCAAATCACACTGATTCATTCATTCAAGTAGTGGGTTACAGTTACAATACGTGTCCTAGCATGTGCTCAGCATGCTTTCAAGTAGTAAATGGTAAACTTAGCTAAAATGGTAAAATTCTCAAGTAAAACTTATCAACAAGCATTTAAACTTAGCTAAAATTGAAACATAGTAATATTCAGTATTCAGTACTTAGTCAATCCGTGACAATACCCCCTCTAAAAGGAATCCTTGTCCTCAAGGATGGAAAGAAGGGAATTGTTTGAGCAGCTCATAGTAGTACTCCCAAGTAGCATCCTCCTTTGGCTCACCTAGCCACTGAACCAGTACTTTAGTAGCAGGAACACGACCCCTCTTCACCATTTTTCTGTCAAGGATAGCAAGTGGTGTTTTGGAAGTTGTTAGAGCTGTAGGCAGTGGAATAGCAGTAGCATTGGATGGGTTCAGACACTTCTTGAGCAGAGAAACATGGAAGACATCATGTGTTTCAGCTTTGGGTGGCAGTTCTAGCTTATAGGCAACCTCCCCAATCCTATCAAGCACTTTAAAGGGACCAAAGTACTTGGGGTTGAGTTTGTGACGTGATTGTTGCCGAGCAGTTACCTGCCTATATGGCTGCAGCTTCAAGAAGACATAGTCACCAATATCAAAATGCCTCTCAGACCTCTTTTTATTAGCCTGTTGGGCCATTCTATTCTGTGCGCGTAGTAAGTGAAACTGCAGCATCTTAATCATAGACTCCCTAGCAGTGAGTGTACGGTCCACTTCTTGATTAGGGGATTCCTCTGGAAGATAGGGTAAATGAATGGGAGGGCTTTGGCCATAGACAACTTCATAAGGGCTGGTTTGAATGGAGGAGTGGTGGTGTGTGTTGTACCACCATTCAGCAAGAGGGAGCCATTTGGACCAGCTTGAAGGCTTATCAGAACACATGCAACGAAGGTATGTTTCTAGGCATTTGTTGACCACCTCTGATTGACCATCACTTTGAGGATGATAGGCAGTAGAGTGATGCAGCAGAACCCCCTGGAGTTTGAATAGCTCAGTCCAAACCGTGCTCAGAAAGATTGGGTCCCTGTCACTTACAACAATGCTGGGCATCCCGTGGAGCTTGAAGATGTTATCTAGGAATAAGTTTGCGACATCTATGGCAGTGTATGGATGAGAGAGAGTGAGGAAGTGAGCGTATTTGCTCAATCTGTCCACCACTACTAGAATCACTTGTTTGCCATGAGAGGAGGGCAGGCCTTCTATGAAATCCATGCTAATTTCATCCCAAACTCTATGGGGAATTGGAAGGGGCTGCAGTAGGCCTGGAGGATTCATACATTTTGGTTTATTCCTTTGGCAAGTGTCGCAATGCCTAACATAATTCTGGATCTCCTTGTTCATTCCCTTCCAAAAGAAAAGGGATTTGATCCTAGCTGTGGTTATGTCACGACCAGAATGTCCACCAACAAATGAGTCGTGTAGCCATTTGAATATTATCAGCTTCAGTTTAGGATCATTTCCTATCACCAGTTTTCCCTTTCTCCTCAACTCATTATTGTACCAAGAGAACTTGGGATGTGAAGAAGCATTATTCTGCAGATCTGTAATAAGCTGCTGTAGGTCAGAATCTGCTTGCCAAGAGTCCTTGATTAAGTCAAGTAGATCTTCATGAGCATTGTTCAGCATCATAGCAAGTAGCTCAGCTCCACTTTGCCTTGATAAGGCATCTGCTGCAACATTTGTGCTTCCTGTTTTGTACTGGATCTCGAAATCAAAGCCCATTAATTTTGACATCCACATTTGTTGGAAAGGAGTATTGAGCTTCTGATCCAAGAGGTATTTAATACTCTTTTGATCAGTTTTGATAATAAAAGATTTGTGTGATAGATAGGCTCCCCATTTCTGCACAGCATACACAATAGCTAATAATTCCCTTTCATAAACAGACAAAGCCTGCTGCCGTGGCCCCAAGGACTTGCTGATGTAGGCTATTGGATGCTTGTCTTGCATAAGCACAGCTCCAATACCTCTTCCAGACGCATCTGTTTCAACTACAAATGTTTTGCTGAAGTCAGGTAAAGCTAGCACTGGTGAGGAAATAAGGGAATTCTTCAACTGATTAAAGGAATGTGTAGCTTGCTCATTCCATACAAAGCTGTCCTTCTTCAATAGATCTGTAAGAGGTTTGGCAATTTTGCCATAAGGAACCCTCTCAACTGCTTGAGATTAACAGGTACAGGCCAGTCTTGCACAGCCTGTATTTTGGTGGGATCGGTGAAGACTTCTCCATGTGAAATGAAGTGGCCCAAATACGCCACCTTAGTAGTAGCAAAATGGCATTTCTGTCTCTTGAGGGACAGTTGGTGTGCTCTGACAGTAGCAAACACTTGTCTCAGGTGTTCCACATGATCTTCTAGAGTAGGACTATACACCAATATGTCGTCAAAAAATACGATCACAAATCTTCTAAGAAAGGGGCTGAAGATGTGATTCATCAAAGCTTGAAATGATGCCGGGGCGTTTGTAAGACCAAATGGCATTACTAGGTATTCAAAATGCCCACTATGGGTCTTAAAAGCTGTTTTGAACTCATCTCCTTCTTCAATTCTCGGCTGATTAAATCCGGACCTGAGATCTAGCTTAGAAAACAGTGTAGCAGTTCCTAGTTCATCCATCAAATCTTCAATAAGTGGAATGGGATACCTGTCCTTTATGGTGTGTTGGTTTAGCCGTCTATAGTCAACACATAACCGCCATGAGCCGTCCTTCTTACGCACCAAAACTGCTGGAGAAGCATAGGGGCTGTTGCTGTGCCTGATAATGCCCTGATCCAGCATTTCAGCTACCAATTTATCAACTACATCCTTCTGGACAATGGAGTACCTGTAAGGGCGAAGATTGAATGGAGCCATGTCTTCCTTAAGAGGGATTTTGTGGTCAAACCCAGGCCTCTTAGGAGGTAACTCTGTAGGTGCTTCAAAGATATCTTCAAACTCAGATAACACATCCTGCAACAATTCTGGAAGATCAACAGAATCTGCTTCTAAGGAGAGTAACTGAAGCTTAGGTACTGCTAGTGTTGGCTCTTCTTGATTGAGGTACAAAAAACAAATCTCAGCATCGCCTTGGAGTGATTGGGAGAACTTCTTGCTATTAATCAGCTTGTTGGAGGGAGCCTTAGCACTTCTCAGCAAGCACCTCTTGCCATTAACATTGAACTCCATTTGTAATTTGGCAAAATCCCAAATAATTTGCCCTAAGGACTTTAGCCATTGCACACCAAGAATTAGATCACAACAAACAATAGGAAGTACATAAACATCACTTGTGAAGGTACACTGCTGCAGTTTCCAAGTGAACTGTCTACATATATATAGAGCTTCAATCTTGCTGCCTCCCCCAGCAGTGACAGACATAGAATTAATTGGCTCAAGTTTGCAACCTAGTCTCATAGCAGCACCAAGGTCAAGGAAATTGTGTGTACTACCACTGTCAATGAGGATCTGTATTGGTTTGTTATTGTACATCCCAGTAACTCTCATGGTTTGATGGCTAGGGGTACCTGACAGGGCATTTAGGGATAGTTGACAGGGCATTTAGGGATAGTTGGGGGCTATTTGGCTGTGACAGTTCAGCACTAGCTTCACTGGAGTTTGAATTATCACACTCTTCAACTTCATCACTATCACCATCCATTTCAAGGAAAAAAATCTGGGCTCTCCTATGTTTTAACTGATGACCTGGGGTAAAGGGTTCCTCACAGTACATACATAGCCCCTTGGCTTTCCTTTCATCCATCTGAGCCTGAGTGAAAGGACCAATGGATCTAGGGATTGAAGGCTTTGTGTTCTGGTTGGCTATTTGGCTCTGGCTAAGGTTAAGTTTCTGGTTGTGGGGCGCATTTGGGTTAGTATTTTGGATAGTGTTTGGGTGTCTGGTGAGGTTGGTCTGGTTTTTGGTGAAGGGAGTGTATGAATTAGAGCTTGAGGCATATTTCTGGTTAGGGCGAATAATTGGTGATTTAGAGGACTCATACAAACAAGCTAGATTAGCAGCACTAGCAATATCAGTGGGATTGAACATACGCGCTTGCATTTGAGTACTATGTTCCAATCCAGACAAGAATATACTAAGTGCATGTTCAGGGAGGAGAGATACCTGGGTTTGCGCCAACTCAAAAGCATCAACGTATTCTTGGACCTTACCTGTTTGCTTGACCTGAATCAGCGAAGAGAGAGGATCTTCATAGACGTCTCCGAAGCGAGCAACAACATCAGTCACGTACTGTGTCCATGGAGGGTAGATGTCGAATTTGCGCCTGATGTAGTTCAGGTGCCACTGTAGAGCTAAGCCATCCAAGTGGATCGACGCTAGGCGAACCTTGTTCTCCGGTGGAGTCTCATCAAGGCGAAAGAACTGTTCACAACGGTACAGCCACTCCTTTACGTTTCTACCGTCGAATTTGGGGAAATCGACTTTGGAGATCCTTGTAGCGTAGAGATTCGTAGATCCCCCGCCGTCTCGTCGCGGAGTTCCGTTGTTAGCAGAGCGAACGGAGATTTCTTTTGTAGCTCGATCTCGCAGCAGCGTTCGCACCTCTTCCATTCCGGTGAACAGCTGTTCCATTTTCGCGCTGAGTTTTGCATGTTTGTCATCATGTTTCTTATCGAGCTCTGCTATGTTGGTCGCCGATCTAGTTCCAGCGGCCATCGGAGATTTAGCGGAGCAAAGCAACCAGGAGGGGTGCTTTGATACCAGTTGAAACCGTATTTGGATTCTAGGGAGATAGAGGCCTCCGGTAGAGCCGAGCTACTAGCTATGGAGCTTTGAAGGGGAAGAACAATGCTCGAGTAGGCTAGCAGGAAACAGAGTTACGCAGAGAATAGAAATGAGAGAGAGAAGAAACAATTCTGTTGTGATTTGCAATGATGCCAAATCACACTGATTCATTCATTCAAGTAGTGGGTTACAGTTACAATACGTGTCCTAGCATGTGCTCAGCATGCTTTCAAGTAGTAAATGGTAAACTTAGCTAAAATGGTAAAATTCTCAAGTAAAACTTATCAACAAGCATTTAAACTTAGCTAAAATTGAAACATAGTAATATTCAGTATTCAGTACTTGGTCAATCCGTGACAGGGTGTCACTGCTCACTCAAATATTTTTGCTCCCTCACTCAATGTTTTGCTACCCTCCAATATTATATCTTTACATTAGATATAATATGAAATGTTATAATAGTTTAAAAGTAGTCCCTAAAATTTGTTAATTCCGTTATATTAGTCCTTAAAGATGTTTATCCAAGTAATCCCTTATAGTGACTAATGAGACAGATTTCTGAAAATTTCAGGGATTAATTTGACAGGTTTTACATACTTTAGGGACTACTTATTATTTTTAACCACTTTCGACATCAAATAAGAGAGTGTAAGTTTAATAACTATAAATTGAGATTTTATTCTTTATTTAATGGTGAGAGCAAAAATAATTGAGGTGGCTGGATTGCAGAGACAGCCACAACTGTGGTGGGATAGTGGCGCCTGTGAACTATGTGTGCACTGTTCTTACAGTTTTATGATTTTTTTTTATCTGAAAACCCGGACACCGAGTTGGGTTGAGTCAATAATGTCTGTGAGAGAGAAGAGAAAAGGAAGGGGTTGGGAACGTAACTACTGTGATTGCAGTGTGCATCTAAGTAAATTTACTTCGTCATTGCTCATTAAAGTTTTTCATTCTTTCGCATTTCAGGAGCGTGCTATCCTCGGTAGGATTGGAAAAGGCTTTCAATACCTTTGTGGGGTGGTGAAGTTGGCGCCAGGGGAGTGGACAGCTATGGTTATTCGGATGGCAGTAAAGCCCGAGGTTCACAAATTTGCTTTAGACATTATTTCAGCTATAGCTTTGCATTCTAGCCACAGATTGCAGGTAGCTTATTGGCTCTATTTGTCAAGACTTCTTCACAAATGTTCAAATTAAGGTAGAAATACGACAATGACATTCTTAAAATAGATATAAGCGAAAATTTCCTAATTATCTACATATTTTTTGCAGGAAGATTCCATTTTAATTGTCATACACGCCTTCTAGCTTAGTGACTTTGGCAAGTTTTTTTTTGTTGTATTTGGCAAGTTTTAGATTCTATAGATGGATTTTTTTTTGTTGTAGAGGAGAAAAAAGTAGGAAATTTGTTTAATCATCATTTTCATACTACGGCTATTCTTATTTAATTCTTATTATGGTAAATATTACAAAAAATGACGCATTGATAAATTCTTTATAATTTTTCAAATATAAAAATTGTTTTCTCATAAAAATATAAAAAATTTGAATTGTTTTTCTCAAAGAATATAAAACATGTTTGGCATTGATAAATTCTTTATAATTTTTCAAATATAATTTTTTTTTTCTCATAAAAATATAAAATTTGAATTGTTTTTCTCAAAGAATATAAAACATGTTTGGATGAGATGGTTTGGGTCTCTTCTAGTTTAGCTAGCGAAAGTCCTGAGTTCGAATTCAGACTTGGACATGCAGCGGTGTTTTATATCAAAAAAGAATATAAAACATGTTGCTACATGTGAGAATGGAACATCCATTTATGGTCCGTTTGCTTTCACCGAAGAAGAGAGGAGAGAAATTTTAATGGAGAAGAGAAGAGAGGGATAAGGAGCCGATAAATTTTAGAAATTTTAGAAGTATGGTTGAGTAATTGGGATGGAGAATAAAGATAAATACTTTTTGACAAAAGTCCTAAATTACCCTCTCCTTAGGGGTGTTAATTGTACCGTTGTAAAAGTTTTTTTTTTGAAACCGATGTAAAAGTTATTCGGAAGAATGTGGAGGTTACAAATATTAATTTCTACAATTGGTACAAAGTTTTATTTTCAGATAAAAATCTTTCCCAACAATAAAATTATCACCACTTTGCCATGATTTTATTTCCAAAGAGAATATGGGTTAGAAAGGTTGTGGGATTAAAACTTGTGTAACCACTTAAAATCTCACTCTTACAAATAATTCCTGAGAATGTCGTAGCCGCCAATCATTTTTTTTCTACAAATTATTCGGGGAATAAGATGCCAACGTTATTATATCAGGAAAGTTATTCTTAGGAATAATTTTATTATTTCGCAATCATGAAGAAAACACGCCTTTGTTTTTTTGACAATAAAAACACGCCCTTTGTCCTTTTCTTTTTATCTTGTTATTGGTGTGTAATATCTACTGGCTTGACGATGAATAATCTACACTAGAGAACTTGGTTGGCCACGTGACCACGTCTACCTAGTTGTGTCGGTTCATGTGGTTCTCCCCCTTCTAATAGAGATTTTGTCATACTCAACACATGAACTCGAGACTTTGGGGTGGATCTAAACCCAATTACCGCTCAGACCAACTTTGTTAGTGTACCTTTTGTTCTTTTAAGTTTGAGTTTTTTTTTTGGTTCAGATCATTGTTGACTACTATGGAGTGTCCCAGTGCTTTCAACGAAAGTTTAATCTCTGCTTGTGTTTAGGAGCAAATTTCGTATTGACCAACACCGAGTTTGTCCACTGCGGGAATCGAATTCAGGGGCATTAGATCGACCCTCTTGTGTCCCAGGGTAGCTTAAGCCATTGGCGAACAGTGTTGGTTGTCTTTCAAGTATGAGTTAATCTTTAATTAACTAATAAGTGACATAATTATGATGTGATATATTGAAGAGATAAAAAATTAAAAATTGTAAATTTTAGTTTATATATAATGAGTATAAATTAGATTATTAAGAAGTGAATGGCATATTGTATAGTTTCTTATTCCTAAACCTCGTTGCGTGAAATTATTACTATTAATTAATTAATTAACTTCTAAATTCTAATAGAAGATACACATGCTTAGGATAGCCAACTCATGAAGTCTGTGTTTCTCCATTTGAAGCTCAACAGATGTTAGGGTCAAAATCCCTAACTTCTGTTCATGAACAAGTTTTGATCTTGTTCTCTCTCTTTTCGCAGGACAATTGCGAGGCAAGCACGCACCAGGGAAAAGGAACGTCTTTGTTCCTCTTCTACCACTCACTGCTACGCACCACAGTGGAGTGTTCCTGTTCAGTTTCAGAGGGTGTGAAAAGAAGAATCAATTGTGGTCAAGAGGGGAACGAAAGAGGAAGATCAATCTAGAGTATTGTGATAGAATAAAGGGTAACAAAATATTTTTTGTAAGCTCTGTACTTTACTGCAGAGTTCAATTGTATTTATATTGCATTTTACATTTGGTTCAATCTTTATGCCATCATCATCATCATCATCATCATCATCATTTTATCCACCGCAGCAGATGCAGATGCAGCAGCCTTACGGCTCTGCTTTTCAGCCGTACGCACCAGTCTTCCAGCCTTCCTTTCACAGCCCTTATGGTCAGCCACATCAACCCCAGCAGCAGCCCCAACAGCAGCCCGAGCAACCCCAACAGCAGATCAACACAGATCTAGACCTCAACACAGTTGATTTAGAAACATGGTTTAATAACCCGTCTGATCAGCGCTACTATGACTAGCAGTTTTATTAGATCTAGGATATTTTAATTTGTATTTTGTAATAAATATTTTAATTCTTGGATGTTTATGCAATTTTTTTATCATTTAAAGCGTTATTCAATTCTCGTTTAATTAGCATTTATATTAAAAATTTAATTTAATTTTTATGAATTAAATAACAGATATTTTAATTAACGAATAATAGTAATAATATTATTTTTTAAATAAAAGAATTAAAAACTGTTTTTTTTATGAATTAAATAAAAGATATTTTAATTAACAAATAATAATAATATTTTTTTTAAATAAACGAATTAAAAACTGTTTTTTTTAAATAAAATTAATTGCTTACCGGCGGAATATCCGCCGGTAACCGTTAAAATCCGCCGGAAAACACCGGCGGAAAATCCGCAGGTAACCGTTACCTGCGGGCGAATTACCGGCGGCTTTCCGGCGGAAAAAATCCACCGCTAATGTCCAATTACCGGCGGATTTTGGTCATTCACAGCATTGTCAAGTACCATTTCATAATCATTCAACCTCTGAGGCATAGTTCTAACCCTGCTTGATCTTCTGGTTTCTGTCGCATCTGCCGTCTCATTGTTATTCTCAATCACAATGGTCACTGATTTCTGTTTCTGTTGTGTATTCCATTCCCATTCAGCCATTTCATCAATTGTTACATCCCTACTTACTACTGTAAGCTTCTTAACAGGATCAAACAACTTGTATCCACCAGTAGTGTGATACCTACAAGTATCATAGGATTTGCCTTATCATCTAGTTTCTTTCTCAATTGGTCAGGGATGTGTTTGTAAGCAACAGAGCCAAACACTCTCAAATGATTCACATTCGGTTTCAAATTACTCCATTTCTCTTCTGGTGTAACCCCTTGTAACTTCTTAGTGGGACATCTATTCAGTAGGTAAGTGGCAGTGACTACTGCCTCTGCCCATAAGTACTTAGGCAAGTTCTTACCCTATATACTTCTCACCATATTCATTATGGTTCTATTCTTTCTCTCAGCAGTACCATTCTGCTGTGGAGTATATGACAGCACAACATCATGAAGTATCCCTTCCTTTTCATACAATTCAGCAAAATTATTGGACACATATTCTCCTCCTCCATTAGTTCTAAGTGTCTTAATTTTGCAATTACTTTGTCTTTCAACCATGGGTTTAAACTTGATAAAAGCATCAAATACATCACTTTTCTGTTTTATTAAGTAAGTCCACAGTTTTCTTGTGAAATCATCAATGAATGTGACAAAGTACCTGTTGCTGCCCAGTGAGTCCACTTGCATTGGTCCACAAACATCTGAGTACACCAGTTCTAGCTTTTCCCTTGATTTAGGCTCTGGATCTTTGTTTAAACAGTTTCTATTCTGCTTGGCCTGCACACAATCTTCACACAACTCTCTAGGAATCTGAATAGAAGGGAGATCAGTTACCATTCTCTGTCTCTGCAACTGATGTATGTCTCTGAAATTCAAGTGTCCAAGTCTGTAGTGCCATATCCATTCTTCTCTACTTGCATCAGTTGCCAAACACTTGTGTTCCATCATATTCAAACCAATTTTAAAGATCCCATTCTTTGACATAGGAGCTTTCAAAATCAGTTTTCTCTTTGCATCAAACAAGTTCAATAGTCTATCTTCCATTATGATTTTGTAATCCTTCTCAAGCAATTGACCTATGCTTAGAAGGTTACATTTCATTCCTGGAATGTATATAACACCTTTGATTATTGCATGCCCTCCATCTTTTCTTTTAATCATGACATCTCCTATGCCTTCTACTTTCATCCCACTATCAATTGCAAACTTAATCTTGCTCTTTACATTTTCATCTAGATTCACAAACCAGTCTTTTCTGCCTGTCATATGAGTTGATATGAGTTGAACAACCAGTGTCAAGGTACCATGGATCATTGTCATTTGGCTCTTCCTTAGCGGTGACCATGAGCAAGACATTTTGGTCCTCATCATTTTCTTGAACAAGACCTGCCTCATCCTCTTGAACATGATCTGCCTCATCCTCTTGTAATTTCTCCTTATCATCTATGTCACTGTGATTGGAATCATCACTATCAGCAACCATGAGCAAGACAATTTTCTCCTCATCACCTTCTTGGGAAAATTTTGCTTCAGTGCCTTGTGCCTCCTTCTTTTCACTATAACACTCATTTGAGTAGTGACCGTATTTGTCATAGTTATATCATTGTATGTTGCTCTTATCTGGTCTGTTTCTTCCACCTCTTCCTCTTGAATTTCCATTTCTGCCTAAAAGCCTCCACGTGAACCTGAATTGTTTCCACCCTTCTGTGTATTTCTACTAGCATAACGTTCTTGAGAATTTCTGTTACCTGAGTTTTGGTAATTCCCTCTTCCTCTGTTTCTCTTCCAGTTGCCTTTACCTTTTCCATCTTTGTTGTTAGATCGTGCCTGTAAAGCTACTTCTGACTTTGCTTTATCATTACCCCTCTCATTCAATCTCTGTTCACGAGCTTCAAGAGAACCCTGTAGCTTTTCAATTTTCATCTTTATTTGACCAAGTATGCATGCCTCCTCTATGGCAACAACAACATGATCAAATCTTGGAGATAAACTCCTCACGATCTTCTCAACAATTAATTGTCCATTTATCTTTTCACCACAACTTTTCATAAGATTGGTTAGGTTCAATACCTTGGTAATAAATTCTGCCACGGTCTCTTTTTCCATTCCAAGGAATTCATATTGTCTTCTAAGTGTCTGAAGCCCAACCTTCTTGAGTTGATCAGCACCTGCATATGTTTTCTGTAGATTATCCCAAGCCTCCTTTGCTGAAGCTGCATCAGCAATTCTTTCATAAATGGAAGGACTCACACATTGGTTGAACAAGAAGAGAGCCTTGAAATCTTTCTTCGTTGCATCTTTGTGAGCAGTTTTCTGAGCATCTGTCGGTCTTTCTGGTAGAGGTTCAAAACCAGAATAAACCACTTCAAGAACATCTTGAAATCCAAACAGAATTCGCATCTCTTTGCACCAACTATCGTAGTTTTTCCCATCGAACATGGGAAGAGATCATGGAAATTAAGTTGTTTAGAATATTGTTTGTCATTGTTGCAGGGATGAAAATGGATCTTTATCTAGCTCTGATATACCAATTTTGTTAGGGTCAAAATCCCTAACTTCTGTTCATGAACAAATTCTGATCTTGTTCTCTCTCTTCTCGCAGGACAATTGCGAGGCAAGCACGCACCAGGGAAAAGGAACGTCTTTGTTCCTCTTCTACCACTCACTGCTACGCACCACAGTGGAGTGTTTATGTTCAATTTTAGAGGGCGTGAAAAGAAGAATCAATTGTGGTCAAGAGGGGAGCTAGGGGAACGAAAGAGGAAGACCAATCTAGAGTATTGTGACAGAATAAAGGGTAACAAAATATTTTTTGTAAGCTCCGTAATTTACTGCAGAGTTCAATTGTATTTATAGTGCATTTTACATTTGGTTCAATCTTTACAATCTTCAACAGCTGTAACTAACTTTTGTGTAACTAAAAAACTGTTACAATTCATTTCTAACTAACACATGTCATGTACTAAGCTGGATTACATTTATTTACAACAACATATTCTTCAAATCCTTTTAGTGGATACTTCTAAGCATAATTCTTTTATGTGGGGAGGGACTAAAGATGGTATTTACTCTATCAGATCTGGGTACCATCAAATTAAAAGATGGGGAAATTAGAATCAAGGGAAGACTGGGCTTAGTAAGATTTCTACCGTTTAGAATAAACTTTGAAAGTTTTGTGTTTCTTCTTAATATTCTATTCACCTTTGGAATATTCTCAAACAAGCCATCCTTGTGAGAATTAAACTTAGCAAAAGGGGTGCAACGCCTCTATTATGCCCTGGATGCAATAAGCACACGAAATCAGTAAGTCATTTGGAGATTGCATCAAAGTAACTTAGATTTGATTTTCATCTACTTTGAGGCTAAAACTTCTAAACAATATTCTTACTACATCATTCGCCTAGTGAGGAGAGACTCCTTACTGAGGATAAAAGATTAAATGAACGAATTGTTTCGCTCATTTATAACATATGGCTAGCACAAGTTGCTTTGAAGGATGTGATATACCTAGAGCTGTCAATTTGGCCCATATGGGCCAGGCCCAGCCCCAGCCCCACGTGGCCCTAGGGCCAAAAGGCCCATGGGCCAACAAGCCCATATTTCATAAGCCCACATGGCCCCAAGCCCCAGTGGGCCAGCCCCAGCCCCAAGACCCTTAATTTTTTGTTTAATTTTGTGGATGGTTGTGATCCATCGAATATATTTTTTAAATCCATTGGATAATTATAAAAATATTTTTTAAAAAAAAAATTCAGTTTTTTCAGTTTTTTTCAAATTCAGAAACTATATATATATATAATATATTATATAATATATATCAGCCACCACCGACCGCCGTGGTGGCCGCCGGAGCGCCGCCTCCCGCCGCCGTGTTGGTTGCCGGAGCGCCGCCGTGAGATCGCGGAGCGCCGTCGCCGCCGTCGACGTTGCCGGAGCGCCGCCTCCGGCCGCCGTGTATATATATATTATATTTATACATTTACAGATATTAAAAATATAAATAAAAAAAATGAAGTATAAAAATATATTAAAATGATGTTTAAAAGTAGTTTTTACTAATAAGAATATTTTTTTAGTGAAAGATTTTTTATGTTTTAAAAATATAAAGGAGGTGGTAGTGATGGTGGTTGTGGTGGTGAGAAGAAAAAGGAGGTGGTGGTGGTGGTGAGTGGGAGATGGTGATGGTGGTGATGGTTGTGGTGAGAGAGAGAATGAGGTGGTGATGAGAGTGATGGAGAAGAGGAATGGGGTAAAAGAATTAAAGAGAGGTGTAAGTAGTAGGAAAAGAATGATCAAAAAAAATTGGGGGCCAACCCAGAAAGCCCTGGCCCCAACCCACTAAAAAATTGAAAATGTGGGTTGGGGCTAAAAAAAGCCCCATTAATAGGGGGCTGAAATATTTGTGGCTAAATTAGGGGGCCAATGGGGCTGGGCTTGGGGCTTGGGGCCAAATTGACACCTCTAGATATACCTATATTTCTGTCTGCTAGAAAGGCTGGCCTCAACTAGATGAAAGAAAGAAGACTCTTAGATGAAAACTGTTAAACAATGAAAGAGTAAAAGTGAATGTGGATTCTTCGATTACCGCGTGGACAAGCCTACTGTGAATCTGTGATCACTAGACCTGATGGTAGTATGTGGATTCTTCGGATAACAAGCTACCAGTAGATGCAAGGCATGTTCGAGACCCCTACCTCATACTCTCTTACTCAAGCACAAGGTACACAATAGGTAACTTAGTCTTTGTGTTCTCTATAAGAAAATAAACTTGCAATGCACAAAATCTCTAACAACTTTGACTAGCGTAGTAGTTAAAATTAGACTTAATTACAGTTTTGGTCCCCCTATTTTGACCAACTCACGATTTTGGTCCCTAAAGTTTTAATTTGATGATTTTGGTCCCCCTATTTTCCCAATTTGTAAAATCAAGGTCCCCCACCCCAATTTTGACTGACTTATCCTACGTGGCAGCCCACGTGGACTGCCACGTAGGCGCACCCCCACCCCCACCCCCTCTCCACTGTTCCTCTTCCCCTCCCACCGACCCATCACCATCGTCCCTCTTCCTCCTGAATCTCACCGTCGCCACCACCGTCCCTCTCTTCCCCCTCGTTTTCCATCTCTCTCTTCACCGTTCTCTCTCTTCGCTCGTCGCTCTCCCTCTCTTCCACGGAGCCTCGCCGTTCTCTCTCGCATCTCCCCCTCCCCTCGCCGTTCTCTCTCTCTTCGCATCTCCCCCTCCCCTCGCCGTTCTCTCTCTCTCTCTTCGCATCTCTTCGCATCTCACGCACGGATTCACGCCGCTGATAGGGTTCGGGGGAGGGGTTCGCAGAGGAGGGATTCACAGAGGTTCACGGGTTCGCATCTCACGGGTTCACGGGTTCGCATCTCTTCGCAGTCGCAGTGGGTGGTGACGGTGAGAGAGAAAGGAGAGAGAGAAGGCGGCAGTCAGCATCGGTGATGGGTAGAGGAGGGAGAGCGACGGTGAGCGAGAGAGGGAGGGGGTGATGGAGGGCAGGTAGTTGCGGTGGTGTTGGAGGGAAGGTGGAAGCAGAGGAGAAGATCGAAGGTGGGGGTGGGGGGTGGGGGTGGGGGTGGGGGGTGTGCCTACGTGGCAGTCTACATGGACTGCCACGTAGGATGAGTCAGTCAAAATTGAGTCCTAATTTTGACCAAATTAAGAGGGGGATCAAATTCGTCAAATTGGAAAAATAGGGGGATCAAAATCGTCAAATTAAAACTTTAGGGACCAAAATCGTGAGTTGGTCATAATAGGGGGACCAAAACTGTAATTAAGCCTTAAAATTATTTGAACAACTCCACACCCAAACTTGTTTAATGATCTATGGTTAATTTGAGTTCTTAATTTTTGATCAATACTATTGGTCTTGGAGCCTACACATCAATCGCTCTCTTAGCATAAGACTTTGCGTCACTTTTTCAGTAGCTTTATATTGATTCATTCTTACACCAACACTTTTTCCGCCCCTTCTTAACATTGTTTTCTCCCTCTTTCAGAAGACTTTACGTCATTTTAGTTTGATTCGGGTAGTATTAGACATGTTTTTTCGTTTTCCTTCGTTTGGGAGTTTGGTGATAAGTCATCCAAAAATAATATAAATTTGAATGTTGAGTTTGATTCTCTAGTGTTTTTTTGTAAAAAGAAAAAAATGGTGGCAAATATTCACGAAAATAATTTAAAATAATTTAGTTGTGTTATCGTATATAAAATGAGGGGTGCAACCCTTAAGGATATAGCCTTACTAATGGAGACCTTCCAAATTACATGAACCAATAATCATTAATACAACAGTAAAGTGCACTATTTATAATACAAGAGGAGTCCTAGGGTGTTCTATACCGCAGAGGATCGAAGCCCTGCACCTACACTGCGCCTGCCAGTGAGGTCGTGGCTTGACCACTATTTCGGTACGAATTAATGGCCAGTTGCCACATTCTTCATATTTGTCCTCAACGCGAATGCGTCCTAGTCTGTGATTGGTCCTGCAGCGGCACATGTAGTTCGAGATTTCCTTTAGTACTATTTGTGCCTCCCTGGGTGTCGATTGCGCTCCTCGATTCCCCCCTCCCTGGTAAATATAAATATAAATATTTTGATTTGTCAAAATAAATATAAGTTTTCTTAGAGGCTGGAACTAAGGCACGTTCCCTCATCTTTTCTTTTTTTCTAAAAAAAAATAGCTAATTTTAACGCTTATGTCTTTGTTTTGTATTTTAATTTTAATTTAAGGATTTAATTTATATACACAATAGGTGTATGAGTCCATTACACTATCTACCAATTAGAGGTTGACATATTATCAAAAAGACATTGGTCAATTGGTAACTAATCACTCCATGAATTGTGATTGATTGGTGGTCGTAAAAGCCTATACAGATTATGCGTATATAAATGAAACTCTTAATTTAAAATTTAAAATTCGTGAAATCATATAAATTGATTAGTAAGTTTACTTTATGGAATGCCGTAGAAGTCACTAATATGATTAGTGTGTATTACTATTAAAAAAACTGATTAGTAAAGAGGGTGTATCTCGTTGTGCATGCAAGGCAAAGCAGAGTACAACAGGTGGCACGTGTCATAACCAGGGGATGAGAAACAGTTTTATTTGATTTTTTGGTATTGACTCGGTCCCACCGAATGCTTCGCCCCCATCTTCCGGTGACGCGTTTGCAACGTTAGCCAGCCACCCATCAACTATTTTTAGCATTTCATGAATGGAAATGACTAATTCATTATCATCGATGAATCACCAAACCAAACCCTTCCAGATTCTAATGACTCCCCCAATTTATAATAATTAATAAATAAATAGTATTTTTTTAATATAGACTTTTCATTCTTTGATTAGTTAGTATTATTATTTTATTTCCTTAATAATTAACCCAAGATTTTGTCACAGAAAATGTGCAATTAAATTTGAAGAAAAAGATTATGGCCTAACTCTAAATTGTTGAACAAACAACTCGTTTCCTTGAACTAAAATCAAACAGAATTACCCTACACTTCCCCAAATCTCTCTTTCTTTTTCTCCGAGTCGTAGCATTTCTCCCCTCTTTTTCCCTTTCTCTGGTAACCTCTCTTTCTCTTTCTCTTTCCCTTGTTCAATATTTCGATCTCGTATGCTTTTAGCGATATTAATTGCAAGATTTATGCACAAAATTGCAAGAAATTAATTACAATTTCTTGTGTGCAGGTTTGAAAAAGAACCCTCGTCACTAATGTTATCATCATCACTTGGCAGGAAATAATAAATAATATACGCAATTGAGCTTTTGTTTCTTCATTTTGGTGAAATCTCTATGGGCTATCTCAATTCGGTTCTTTCCTCTTCAAGCCAGGTTCATTCTATGGATGATGCACCCGTCAGCGGTGGTGGTCTCAGGTTCATTTCCATCTTTCTCCCGTTTAATACTTTACATCGCTGTTATTACTCAATTTTCTTCTTGCTTGGTACTCCTATTGAATTTTTATCAATTATATGCATGATGTGTGTTGGAATTTTTTTAATTGCCATTTTTGATTCATGAATCATATATATGTGTTGGAATTTTTGTGTTTTCATTTTACAACTTAGTTATTTGAAAAGGCCTTTGTCTAACTAGAACCACTTAAATTTGATTCAAAAATGGCTTTCTATTGTTTGTTCTTCTTATCTGTGTTGTCTTTCCTCCGCTCCCTTGTTTTTTAGTACATAACTATTGACCTTTATTGATCCTTCTTTTTTACAATGAAATTATAGAAGTTTTTCCATCTATCAAATTGAATGTGTTGGCGTATCTGTGTCACAGTGGGGACATAGGTCTGGAAATGTTTTCCTTGCTTGATAATCTAATTAATATTTGTTTTCCATTTTTTATCTGTGGTTTTATGAATTACTAATTGCTAATTAGAAAAAAAAGAGAGATGGTACCGTCATAATCCTGGCATATTTCCTTTCTGAAAAAATTACTAAAGAATGGACAGCATGAGATGATTGTGACACAATTTTGTTGTGATTTGTATTTATAGTCACAATGGCAAGTTCAGCTACGGGTATGCTAGCTCTCTTGGCAAGAGATCTTCAATGGAAGATTTTTATGAGACAAGAATTGATGGTGTTGAGGGTGAAATTGTTGGCCTTTTTGGAGTATTTGATGGTATAGTTGCATCTTTCTCTCATCTCCGTCTCCTATTTCTATATTGATTGGAAAATATATGCTTATTCATATCAGTAATTTTTTTAATCTGTTATTTTTCATTTCTTAAAATACTGGGATGTTAAATGTTCAATGTAATGCCATATATGCAGATGCTTGTGTACTTGTGCACTTAAACGATACATAACCAGATTTTGTAATTTTGTCCTCCATTTTTAGTATTGTCTGTTTTATGCTTCTATTATATCAAATATACATAATAAACACATAACGAGGAAATTTTTTTTTGACAAAAACATGGAGAGGAAATTTTATATTTGTCTACTCTTGTGGTTTTATCCCATCTTTGGCCCCTTATCAAACTGATTGTCAATTAGTCTCTTTGGCCATAGTATTGTTTTCTGCCACCCGCGAAGGAATTCCTCTCAAGGTTGCCAATTTTAGGAACTCCTTGTTGGCTAAGTTCCAGATGTTTCATCCTCCTCTTCTTGAACCCAAAGTTCTATGTAATATTATGTGTTGCTTTTGAAGTTTGAACCTTCATTTATCCCTATACATATACATGGGCAATTATTTAGTGTAGACTCTTTCTTTGTTCGGCATGAGAAATTAACCATGAATTATTTCTTATTGGCTATACCTACATATAACCTATATGCTTGAGAGTATTCTTATCTACCAAGAATAATTAAATCTAACTGTAAGTCCCTCATTTATAACTCTTTCAGGTCATGGTGGTGCTCGTGCTGCTGAGTATGTCAAGAAAAACCTGTTTAGTAATCTGATCAGTCACCCAAAATTCATTTCTGATACCAAATCAGCAATAAGTATGTTACCGCCTAAGTCTTACCTGTTGCTGCATGATCCTTGTGCATGATATTCTGAAATTTACTAGATCCAGATAATGACCTTTTCTTTTCAACAGCTGATGCATATAATCATACCGACTCTGAATTTCTGAAATCAGACAACAGTCATAACAAAGATGCAGGATCTACTGCTTCCACTGCCATTCTAGTTGGTGACCGTTTGCTTGTTGCAAATGTTGGAGACTCCAGGGCCGTTATATGCAGGGGTGGAAATGGTAAGGGCACTAGCTTTATACATGTATATAGTAATATAGTATTATTCACGTTCTTAGATAGATGCAGTTAATTATTGATTGTATTTTTATATAATATCACTTGACACAGTTTGTATTATTATAAAAAATAGGCCGGGAATAAAATGAAAATAGAGAGAAAAAACAGTATGATGTATTGTTCAGTTGATTTCCTTCCCGTCAAAGTGATCCAGATGTATAAGATGATACAAAGACAAACCACTCCTCAGGATTCAGGAGTATTTGGGAGACCCTGACCCTCTTCCAATTGTCCTAGTGAGCCCAGACCTTTCCTAAGCTTTTTTTCCTGCGGTTTTCTCCTACATAACAAAAATCCTAACTAACGCAAGGTATTACAATCAGTTAGGTGGGGTGATATGCCCTGCTATCTGATTACTTTTTTTGGTGAAGACCTATTTTTATAAATAGCGTTCCAAAAAAACAAAAATATTGAGTCAACGCTCACTCCAACAGTTGAAATTGGTGGCACCACTTCAATCGAAAAAAAACAGTGGTTTCTGGCTGAACATAGAGCCCTGAATAAACTATGGTTCTCAGACAACAGCAACGAAAAAATCACACCTGAAATGAACAAAGAGGCAAAACCACAACCAACAAACATAAAATAGCACCACGAAATGCAGAAGAAACGCATTTGTCGGAAATGACATAATGAATAAGATAATAAACATAAACTTCAGATTCATGTGGGGAATTTATGTATGGCTAACAAGAGGATTTGAATTCCTTCATACTTTGTGGGAACCCGACTCCAGAATTGTGACATGACAAGTCATGAAGGATGGTATCGCATTGATGCCGTGTTGAATTTTTGAGATTTAGATGAAAGAGGACAAGATAAAGTAGTAGACCATTAAAATATGTAAGTAATATGGAAACTGAGAACGAAGCGTGGCTCAATTGGTAAAAATGCTTCAACACCCAGAGGGTCGTGGATTCGATTCATAAGGGGGGAGTGGAGAACCACTTTTGACCCCCTTTATTAAAAAGTAATATGGATACTAATCCTAGAGGATAATCGAAGATAGTTTAAGATAAGAAACCAATCCTACTACGATATTCTAACATAACATCCAGATATTATGAGATATTATTCTTATATTCTTACAATTTCAAATGCCACTATTGAGAATTCTTCTTTGTCCTTGTAAGTGTGCGTGTGTAAAAATGATAAGGATGTATGTGTCTATAGCAAGTTCTAGTGTATCTGCTGCTAAATACTCACTTCAACCTTATGTAGAATGATTACTGAATATATTCCTTGCAATTGTGGTTTCCTTTAGCAATTGCTGTTTCTCGAGATCACAAGCCAGACCAAACTGATGAGAGGCAAAGGATTGAAGATGCTGGAGGTTTTGTTATGTGGGCTGGTAAGGTGATGCAGATAGATATATTTATTAAATTTAAATTATTTTTCTTGTCATTGATAAACATCACTTTTACAGGAACTTGGAGAGTTGGAGGTGTTCTTGCCGTTTCTCGTGCATTTGGTGATAGACTCTTGAAGCAGTATGTTGTTGCTGATCCAGAAATCCAGGTGTGTGTCTACGGTTAGCTACATCCATTCTTCATTATTTGATATTTCACATGGTTATGGATTCGTCTCAACCTTTGCCGTAACAGTGGCAGTGCATGATTAAGGGTATCGGTTCACTGTGTAGATTCCAAGTGAGCCGAAGGCCGTTACTTAATAAATGAATAACACAATATATACAGTAGAGAAAGATCTCCCTACAATGGGTTTGTCACTGTTAGTGGAATTCATGAATTTTTTAGTGGAAACAAAAGCGAAAGACTTGCATGAACACATATGATCATCATACATCTGTAATTGTTTGCACATTGGTCTCTGGCGTTGTTTTAAAATTGTCACGTAAGTTATGTTGGTGAAACGAACGATTAAACAGTTAATCTTATATTTTTTATATATTCCTATTCCACAATTAATCTTGTTCTGTAGCATTTTAGAGCTTCTTCAAGTTAAACAGGAGTATGCCATGAACTAATGACAATTCTGTGGACTATCAAAAATGTAAAAGTCTGTTGTTGTGGATGATCTTTATTCTGAGCGACGCCACCATAAACCTTATTTGTGTTGCCTCTCTGCTTTGCCTCTTTTTGTTGTATTTATGTTACATGATTGTGGTCTTGCAGGAAGAAAAAGTTGACAGTTCCCTTGAGTTTCTTATATTGGCCAGTGATGGGCTATGGGATGTCGTCTCAAATGAGGTTTGCAATGATATTCGTTTCTTCCCCTCTCTTCTCTTTGATTACTGTTATGCATCTTCACTGTAACCACCTAAATTCAGATGAATTAAGCTCTGCTGAGTAGAGTTGGATTGTTTAGGCTTTAAAATGCCATGTTTTGGTTATGTTAATGCATTCTTTTACAATTGCGAGTGGAAGATTGCGTACATCAACATATCAAAATCCAACAAAAATATATTTTTATTGAGAAGTCACCAATGGTAAAAATATGGCTCTCCCTCTTTTCCTAGACATTCATACCATTCTCCATGTCTATCATTTATGTGAAACCCACTATGGCTCATCTTTCTTATTTTGGTTTGATGTATAGGAGGGTTCAGAAAACCAATTACCAGCCATCACTTTTCATTTTGTACAAGTGAAAAACAAATCAAACTTTGTTTGCAAAACAAATATTGTCGAATGCTAATTTTTTGACTCATCTAAATCAAACTTATATATAAAGTCTTACTTTTCCGAGTCATCTAAGTCAAACTTATATATGAAGTCTTACTTTTCCGACTCATCTAAATTTTTAAGCTTTCTTCAGGAAGCTGTTGCTATGATTAAACCAATTGAGGATGCAGAGGAAGCAGCAAAGAAACTGATGCAAGAAGCATCCCATAGAGGTAGTGCTGACAATATCACCTGTGTTGTTGTTCGTTTCTTGATGAACCAAGCCACTTCTTCTCTCAGTAGCTCTGGGTAAGCTTCCCCTAAGATAGAGGGTTTGTGCATTGGTGAGTGGTGGATCCAAAAATGGGAGACATGGATAAAATCAGTTTGTATCATGCCAAGAATAGGAAGCAAATTCAAATTCGTTACTGTACTCTTACGTAGAGCTGTTCTCACTGTCTGACTTATATATAAAGTTATAGCTAGGAAAAAAATGGATGTGTAAGAAGATTAGCCAGACTTATAATTGCCACTGCTGCATGTAAACATGATTCTTTTTAGTATATCCCGGCGTTATTAGTGGTGGATTCTAATCCCATGCAAAAGAGGGAACACTATCTACGTAAATTATGGCTTGTATAAGTGTAGTGATATATGTTTTTAAGAAACATTGATGTTTTTTTCTTGCAGTGATGAGTGATGTGATATTTAATTTTATTCATTCACTTGCGGCGTTGAATGAACACAATCACTACACGAGAATTTAATTTAACGTGAAGAAACTCTAAAATTGGAGAAAAAAACCACGTCTGTTGTTTAATTACACTATATGAAAATATTTACAACAGTCTCTCAAACATTCCACAACCAAATACATCAACATTCTAAAGTAAATATTTAAAATCTATCTCAAACACTCTAAGATGAGTACACGAGAAAGAAGAAAATCATGTGTAAAGTATTTTTGACGGAATGCATCTTGCAACGAAGAACTTGAGTCAAATATTGATTTTCCTCCTCCATTACCATACTTGGCGATATGGTTCTTGTTCTAAAATATTTCATTCCAATCCACTCCAATAGGCGATGATCTCTGTCCTTTTAAATTGTTCAAGGTTTGTGTATCTAATAAACACAACGGTCACGTAATTTGATTAAAATATGATCGTTGCCATTATGTCACCATGTCTTCTTGCAAAGGACATTGTTGCTAGCACCTCCGATGTTGTCTCTTAAGTGAGACTCATGTCAGTCACGTGACACATCACTTTTAAGAAACATTCAGAGTTTATGCTCCAAAGCATTGTCTCTTAACCCCACACATGCAAACACCGACAGCAACAGATATCCCTCATCGCCACTCTCAGCTATGCAAATATTTTGTTTTTTTAATGATCAAGGGACGCCCCTTATAGATGAGACGACAACAAAATTTGAGATGTGTTTCGGACTGGGCCGATGGCCCAATCCTCGCAATGGGCCCAAACTGACTCACTTTGCTGTAGCATTACATACCCGGAGCGCACCTGCGTCTTAGGAATCGCAATCAACGGCTGGGATCGACTCGACTAATCCTACGGCTTAGGGACGTCGCCTCACTCTATAAATAGGGGTCAACCCCCGCTGTCAGGTACACATTCTGACACATTTCTCTTTCTGCTTTGAGTTCTCTTTGCTTGACTTGGGTGTCAGAGTGTCTTTGCAGGTACAACCCGACCTGAGCTCTGCTCGCGACCTCATCATCAGGCAGAGCGATCAAGCAGCATACCGACCTTCCCTTGGGTGATCAAGGTACGGTTCAAGATGCTATGTGTGCCACGGATTTATACTCCAGTGCTTAAAAAAATTAAGGGGAGCTAAAGGGCGGGTTTGTTGACGCCCGCTGAAGATGCTCTTAATCACGAATTTATACGCGTCTGCTAACAGTAGATTCTGATTCTTCCATGCGTTATCGCTTCCCCATCATGCATTCTACAATAAATAACCATTCTGGATTGGCAACTAAAGAGTTAAGTTATTAGTCATCTGTGAAACAGTTTATAATCATAGAGAGAGTGAGATTATAAATAATAGTAGTGGCAGACTGAATTTACATACCATTGTTCTCACGCCTTTCCTTTCAATACCATGTTGCTTAAAAATAGTTTGCATAATCTTTAAAAAGAACATCATTACATAAATGTTTTGGATTAATTAATAGTATACAAATCTTGCATCAATGTTTATTGTCAATATTAAAATCACAAGACCTGGCAATTAAATTATATTTGTTGAATCTCAAATTAATAGTTCTAATTAAGTAGATCAAATATTCAAATTTTCATAAATTTTTAAAAATGTTTGATCTTTGATCAAATACATTCAATTCAACATATATTATACTTTTCGAAATAAAAGTAAAATATGGGCTAAAAGATTCAATAGCTACATATATTCAATTTCTATAATTTTTGGTAGGCATGATCATTAATTAAGATAATATGAAACTATTCAACGATTGGATCAGTGAAATTTAATGTCGACAAATAGATATTACGTGGAGTAACTCTACATGGGTTACTTTTGGAGTAAGTTGATCCCCAGTCATTAAAATATAATTAATCTACACTCACCGAGATAAAATTTGATGCCAAAATTTACACCGCTTTTATCTCTAGACAAGAAATTTATCCAACAACAAAAATACTTCCTCTAATCCTATTTATAACAAAAAATCACATTTTAGGTTCATTGAATAATTAATATAAGACTAGATACATGAGTTTTTTAATAAACATAAAAAGTACCAATTATATAGTGTGTGAAAAGGTGGAGGAGGCCACCGCTAGCCTTGGCTTGACTTGAAGTATATATTTAATATGAATCTAGACACAATATATGGTATATAATCATACACTACTGTTACAAAATTATACGCTAAAGATTGGGATTTGAGATGTGTGTACCTGACATGTTCATAGAATCTATTGGAGTCAGCTTGACGAAAAGAGCACGTAAAGAGTGTGTGAGAGCAAGTTAGGCCTCTCAACTGATGACGACTATTAGAGTTAGAGTTGACTGAATGAGGAAGTCAACGTTGTAATCATCAGATGAGGTTAGGACCTCTCAATGGGCTAGGTTTTAGAATGACTCAACCCATTACGGGCCCTTCATATATTATAGCCCAATTTAATTATTTATTTATATATTTAAGTCCTTTATTTAAATAAGTTTACATGTATATATAGATGATACTTAATTATATTTTAATTAATTGATTAAGCTAATCCATAATATAGAAAAAAATCCAACATGGCTTACCCATGGTTGAATCTGTCCCTATTACCAAAACACTCGTTTTAGATTCAGCAATAACAATAATTATCTATCATTAATTTTAATAAATCAAAAGACATGTATTCTAATAAAAATGCCTAATCTAAAATAAAATTTATCACTTATCAAAAGGCCTCTACAAAAAGTTGTTTCAAACCTCACTCACTAGTGGACATTATTGGGTCAAAACTCTTAGTACACTCATAACTTAATCATCAAGTTTGACCAAAAAAAAACTTAATCATCACATCAAATTGCAAATATTAATGTGGCTTACTTCAGGTTGAAAGGGGTATATAGTATATGTTTTATACGTATGCATGAAATGAGGAAGTTTTTTGACACTTAAATAAAAAAAATGAAATGAGGAAGCTGAAGATATTAGAGATGGGGGACTCAGAAAGCATTTTGTCGGCAAGGCAGGTTTTGCTCTTACGCACGAGAGTGAACCAATGTGTTATATCATCATTGTCCTCATCCCAAGTCAAGATAATAATAAAAAATGCACAAACCAAAAGGAAATAAAAAATATGATCTTCTTTTGTCAAAAGAGAACGTAATCTTCTTGTTTAAAGAGACAAAAAAAGGGAAAGGGGTGAGGAAACCTTCTTTTAGGGCACACTGAGGATGAAGGAGTAAATTGGCGAGTTCAGGTCCAATCTTTATATAACAGTTTTTGGTTTGATAATTTTGTTTGTAAGAGTAACAAACAGGCATAGGTTAATATAATACGTAATGTATAATTCATGTCTTGCATGTCAAGTTACAAGCCAAGAACTATTATTACAATTTATAAGTCAAATGAATACTATAATCATTGTTTGTTTATGTCTGTTCCATAATAATTCTCTCAAAGACAAACCAAATATTCCAAACTAATTTTAAAGCACGATTCTTTGGTCAATCAAATTTATGCATACAATTAAAAAGGTGTAACAATTATTTAGGATTTTTAATTATCAAGAAAATTATCTAAGAGTTTTTCTTTCTTTTAACATTTTGACTGATTCAATTTTTTTTTAAAAATGCCCTCAATTTTTTTAAAAATGTCCTTGGGGTTCACGTAAATTATACTTCCAGACACAATATTTATGCATAAACAACTCTGATCAAGTCAAACAATAAATTCTTAAACTTACTTTGTATATTTGGCATGTAGATTTTAATCAAGGATAACAGATTGTTTCAAGTATTATTATATTTTTTTGGGTTTTTTTTGTACCCCCACACCTTCACTTTATACCCCCACAAAAAATTTTATTCCAAAAATACCCTTATAAAATTGTTAATAACAGATTTACATAAACCATACATAAATCCATTTTGAAAAAAAATAACAAAACGGAAGTAAGTTAGTTTAGGTAAATCCGTTTTTACCAAAATTTTGCCAACAGGTATATTGAACAATTTATAAATCCTTTTTTCTAATTTTAACAAAACGGAATTACATTTTTTTATATATAAATCCGTTTTTGTTACGTGCTGCTAACGAATTTACCTGATCATAAGGTAAATCCGTTTTGTTAATTATCAAAACGGATTTATCTAGGTTATAGGTAAATCCGTTATTATTTATATTTAACGGACACGATTCCACTACCAGATTTGATCAACGACCCACTTTTGTTTGTCTTGATAATTGTGCCCCAATGGATATATTTTTAACGGTGTAGATTGCACCGACAATATCAACGGTGGATATTAATTCGTTAGTGTGTAGATATTTGTTAACACGTGACGATGTTGTATGTCGTGTGAATAATTTAAGCTAAGAAATCGGTTTTCGGGGAACCTACTCCGATTGTAATGAAACCACAGCCAGTAAATCCGAAAAAAAATTAGGCATCAAAACTCCCCAAGAAGAGACTTCTTTTGGGACTGCGGGGCTCACAATCCCAAATTCCATCGTTTACTATTTTTTATTAAGTTTTTGAATTTTTCATAAATTTCAAAAAATCTAAAAAATTTGGGTAACCTTATTTTGGTTTTACTAGATTTTTAGTGGTGTTTTTATAATTTTTAGATTAGTTTTGACTCTTTAACGGATTTTTAGTAGTGTTTTTATAACCATTTTTTAAAAATTAAAAAAAATTACTTTTAAATACACAACGGATTTACCTATTTATTAGATAAATCCGTTTTGAATATTTCCAAAATGGATTTATCTAATAATAGATAAATCCGTTATTAAAAAATAACAAAAACAGATTTATCTATTTAATAGATAAATCCATTTTTGTTATTTTTTAATAACGGATTTATCTATAGTGGGGTAAATCCGTTATGAATTTTTTTCTTAAACGGATTTATCTAATTAAAAGATAAATCCGTTTTTGGTTTTTTTCCCCAAAACGGATTTATCTTTAAAATAGATAAATTCGTTAGTTGTAACTCTGAGGGGAATTATGGGAATATCATATTTTGTGGGGGTATATGGGGGAACTGTGGGGGTACAAAAAAAACCCTCTTTTTTTGGGTTAAAATTTTTATTATCTATTCTGGACTGAATTTCAGCCCATGTTAGGCCCAATTATAGCATCAATATCAGTCTCAAGTCCACTAAACTAGGGAAAATATTGTATAGCTAAAAATAAGGAAAAAATATTTGCAAGTTTGATAAAATGAAATACTAAAACCTTCGTCCCATTTTGTATGTAGTTTAAGGTTTTGACACACCGCTTAAGAAAAATAGATTTTATAAAAACCTTTATCTCTCTACACATAGGTAAATGTGAATCACTTAGTGAATGTTAAAAAATATTATAATAAATAAGGGCATGGGTCAAAAAAAATATTAAATGCTTCATTGTAAAAGTAAAATAACAATCAATTTGGGACAAATTCATTTTTCTAAAACTAAAAACAAAATGCGACGAAAGCAGTAACGTATAGTGCATTGGCTCGGTCGACCAACACCCCCTCTAGGCTACCAACACCCTCTTCCTATTCATTTGTTGAATTATCCTCCCAAGTTTATAGAATTTTCTACCCAACTATAACCTCTCTCTCCTTTCCCTCTGCCAACCCCAAACCTCTCATTCTCTTTCTCCATTCTCTCATTCTCCTCCTCGGCAATGACTTATGATACTAAGGAATTCCTTAGTAACAATTACTAAATTTTTTGGTGACCATTATACAACAATCCAATGGTTAGTACATACTAACCACAATTTAGTATTTGTGTGGTGAGCGAGGGGATAAATGAAAACACTGGTTAGTACGTACTAACTACAATTTAGTGTTGGTGTGGTTACCGAATTTTTTCATTGATGGGGAAATGACTATTATGCTCATTTAGTAACAATTACTAAGAAATTCCTTAGTACTCTAAGTCAGACTCCTCCTCCTCCTCTGCCTCTTAACACCTTCTGTCTGCCTCTCCTTTAGTGAGCTTCGTTCGACACTCTTCCCCTTCTCTATTCATCTTCTCTGCCGCGTTCAAGCTTTTGCTTCAGACAAGGATTCATATTCATCTTCTATTTCTACTTCTGCCTTCATTTCATAAATTGAAAGGTGCGTTCGAGCTTCTCTGCCATTTTTTTCTTCTGTTACGGATTAGGCCTTTCCCATGGAATTCACCAAGGCCCAATGCCAAAAGGCAGATCCATTAACCAATGGTTGAGATCAAAGACCTAGATCTAACGGTTCTCAATGATTTCCAAAACCTATAAATAAGTATTTGATGCTAGCATTAAAGGTACACACTCTTCCCAACACTCTACCTCTAATCAGTCCACTCACTAACTTGAGCGTTAGAGCGTCTTCGCATGTACCACCTCACCTCGGATCGGAGCAGAGCTCAGTCTGACCAAGACTATTTTTACCAACTATCTTAGATCGGACCTGAAGTCTAAGATCGGATACGGCTTCAGAGATACGGTACAAAACATTTCACCTCACCTCGGATCGGAGCAGAGCTCGGATTGACCAAGACTATTTTTGCCAACTATCTCAGATCGGATCTAGAGTCTAAGATCGGATACGGGTTCAGAGATACGGTACAGAACATCTTCCCAACCATTTTCATTCATACAACCCTGAAACTGAGATGCAAGTTGCAATTTTGTTTTAAAAAGATGAAGTCTATCGTGAACCGAATTCACGAGGGTAAAGAGTGAACTTAGTTCATGCGAGCCGAGTTTACTATTACACATGTGAATTCATTTCCCGCTAGTTTACAAATCATCTTAATTAGTTTGTGAACTGAACTCACACTTACACTAATGAATTCAATTCACGAAGGGAAACTTTTTTTTTGGTGAATGAAGCGGGTTACAAGCCCAAAAATGAAAAGCAGATTACAATAGGTCCTATCCCACACCAGTCCACCTCTAACATGGAGTGGAAGAGAAGCTAGGGCAAACATCGAAGGATACAAACACCACAACACTATGAGCGGCTCTCCTCACCAGCGGGTCCGCCGACTTGTTGGGTTCACAGTTACACTAGTAACCTCAATTCACAAATCAAATTCACTAGTGTCGGTCAATTGAGTTAACTAATGTCACAAAAAACTCGATTCATGGAGGTTCCATTTATAAAGCTCTCCTCGTGAGTTGAGTTCACTGGTGTCAGTTAATTGAGTTCACGGTTACACTGTGACCTCAATTCACGACTCAAATTTGTGCAATTATGGCATGTGTAAACCGAGCTCACTTTGCAATTCATGAATTAAGTTCCCAAAGAAGAAGAGCTTGTCCAATAAGTGAATTCAGTTCAAGGAGGTACAAGTGAACTCAATTCACTAGCACACACTTGAGTTCACTGGTGTCAGTTAATTGAGTTCACGGTTACACTGTGACCTCAATTCACGACTCAAATTTGTGCAATTATGGCATGTGTAAACCGAGCTCACTTTGCAATCATGAATTAAGTTCCCAAAGAAGAAGAGCTTGTCCAATAAGTGAATTCAGTTCAAGGAGGTACAAGTGAACTCAATTCACTAGCACACACGTGAACTGAGTACTAACCGCCTGTAAAGACCGGAACTTAGTTACTTATTTCACACCCAACTTTGAGTTTTAGATTTGAAAGGCTACTAGTGAACTCAGTTCAGGTGCGTACAGTACTGAATTACCCAATCGGAGTGTAGGTGAGTACAACTTTCCGAGAATATAATGTACCCGTTGATTTAACTAAGGGATTCGCCGCGTCTGCCTTCAAAAAAAAAAGATTGGTCGAGTCCTTAACGAGGAAAGACACACTCGAATTGTACACATTTGGGTTTCACGTGACATACCACCGGAAAGCAATGGGAGATCCGGTACATCTGAACGTGGAAAGTGCCGATCATATAATAATCAGACAAATTTAAAAAGGGATTAGAGATAGGATTTAAATGTGATTTGTGATTAAATAACCATCTAAGCACACCTCCTCCACCAATGGAATTCCAGATTTGGATACGCTAATCATCCACAGCAAATCTGCACAGCAGCCATAGCCAAAAAGGGAGTGCCATTACGTTTGCCATGATCACTCGTTCGACTTCCTTTACATCATAACATTACAAAAATAACATCAAATCGTCGGCAAGAGTTTCCAACTTTACATTGCATAATTTAAACAAAAACCAAAAGTGTATATACATTAGGAAAAGAAAGGACAAAGAGAAGAAAGGAACGAACTAAACAAAATTAACATTACAAGAGAAAAGGAAATCAAAAGGTAGGAACGACGCCGTATCCAGAAAGAGTATCAACGGAATCGGTGCGTTTGGCAAACCTTCCTTTAATCCTTGGCCTGGTTTCCGCATAAGCTTTCCGAGAAGCGTAACGAATAGTCTTCTCAAACCTTCGATTCTTCCTCTTTTCCCTGTACCTCAACACTCTCGCCTCCCTATCCGCCGCTCCCGCCTTACCGTAACCGCAGTTCGAAATTTCCGACGTGGCGTTGCCGTCCGGCACAACTCCAACCTCCATCGACGACGAAGAAACCTGATCAAACACAACGCAAAAATAATTAACAGATCAGAATAATGATTAAGCAAAACAATACACAACACCTCAATCTCTCAGATCGGATCAGATCAGATTAGATCTCTTACACTGTGACTCATCTGTGACTGTGAATGTGTCTCTGTCTCATTCTGTGACTGCATGTTGTCCTTATAAGCACATGCAAAAGTCTCAAAGTTTCCATGTACAGGAACAACACAATCGCTTTTGTGTTCGAGAGATGCGTAATCGAGATCTATGAAAGGAATTGGTTCAATGTCAGAGAACAAGTAAGGAGAGGAGTTGAGATCTGCCTTAGGAGCAGGTAACAACCACGAAGCAGCTTCAGCCTCTTCTTCAGCATCATAGCGGTTAGTGTTATTGTTGTGGAGAGACTTGACGGAGTGAGAGTGGATAGATTCGAAAAACGGAGTGACAGGAAAGCGTTCATGGCGAGCGGCAAGGGGATTTGCAGAGTGGATATCACGATCGCAGGATATACAGAGAGAAGCGGAGTCGGCTTTGCAGGTAACGTGAGCAGGTGCTTGCTCGCAGACTTCGCAGAGAGTGACGCGAGGATGACGGGAAGCGAGTTTGTTAGCGGCGTGGACTTTGGAGTCGCAGGCACCGCAGAGGAAGGCGGAGTCAGGACGGCAGTAGAGAGTAGCGGTGGCGGACTTGCAAGAGTCGCAGAGCTTGGATGCCATTGGAATGGGAGTTGATTAGGATTGAAGTGGTTAGGAAACGTCTTATGTGAAACGAGTCAAGTTGTTCCAGTTCACAAGGCTATCGTGTGGGCCAGGGAAATCTGCATCATTTCCAATGGGAGGTTGCCACGTGTAACAGGCTTAGCCAGATTCAATGTTCAAGGGGGTGTCCCAATGTGGAATGCTGATCCCCTGCCGTTGCTTCTTTCTATCTCTCACCTCTTTGATTTTTATTTTATTTTTTATCATAAAATAACTGAAGGGCCAGGATAGTGATTTAAGTACATCCAATGATTCACTATTTAGATAACTGCAGTGACTGCATGGAGCAGTGACTGCAGTGAATCAAGTGGCGTTGTTTAAGGCTTGACGTGAGGGAGACGGAAGGGGGATGGAAGGAAGGATGGAGCACTTTTTGGACCCACCGCATCCCTGTTAAAGCAATGTCCTTTTCAAACTGGAGGACCCCACTTCATTGTCTAGGCCCAGCACCTATGAAGCCCCGATACTCTAAAATGGTCAAAGTACCGGTATCGGACACGTATTCGATATCGATACGTCCCGGATACGTCTGGATACGTATCCAGAGAGTATCGAAGAATTAACATTTATTTTTAAAACAAAAAAATACACGATACGTTTCGGATACGTGAAGGATACGGCTCCGTGTCAGGATACTCAAGCGGGATACGGCGCAAATGACGGACACGCAACGGATACGTTGAAGTCCTCTTTCAGTTTTTTTCTTATATTTTTTATTATATTATATTTAATTATAAACTAATAAAGGGATAAAAACAAAACCCTAAATTAAAAATTGGAAAGCGCTGAAACTTGCCTTCCATTCATCGTTAGTTTCACACCTCTTCTTTCTCCTCCATCGTTTCTGACCTTCCGACGAACCACCTCCTCCTGTCCTTCCGACGAACCACCGCGAGCTACCGGTGTCTCACCACAAGCATCTTGCGACCCAGGTGCGTTTTTACTACTCTATTACTTCGTTTTTGTTCTATTTGTTACTTACTGATAATGATAATCTGGGTTCTGGAATACAAACATGATAATCTATTAAAACCTTTTCTATTTGTTCTATTAAAAGTTTAAAACCTGTTTGTATTAAATGATTGTTCTATTTGTTCTAAATAGATTAAAACCTTTCTATTTGTGTATTGTTACTGTTAATTCCTTCGTTTGCACTTGCTTTGTTTGTTCTATTTGTTACTTACTTTGTTAATCTGTTTTTGTTCTATTTGTTACTTACTTTGTTTGCACTTGCTCTATAGTTTATTCCTTCGTTTTTGTCACTGACTTACTACTGTTAGTGTTTATAAATTTGTTCTATACTATGCTTTTTCTTTCATTTTTATTGCTTGTTTTTTGCTCTGTTAGTTCTTTTTACTTTGTTCCTCTTTTCCTTTTATTGTTCTGTTTTATATTTGTGTGTGTTCTTTTCTATTATAGTTAGCAAAATGCCTCTTGTGGAAGAAAGTGTTTCAAGTTCATTTGCTTCAAAGGAACCTCAAGATGACCATGCTCCACTTTGGAGATATGTTACGATATCGGAGAAGAAAGATGAAGGAGGTGGCAACAAGGTTTGGTCTTGCAACTTTTGTAAAAAAACGGTAAAGAGTTCATATTCTAGAGTGAAAGCACATTTACTCAAACTACCCGGTTGTGGAGTTGCTGCTTGTCTTAAGGTAAATGATGTTATCTTAGCTGATTTAAATCGAATTTGTGAAGAAGCTAAGAATAGAGTAAAGCCTAAAAGTGTTCCATTGCCTACTGAAAAATTGTGTCCAATACCACCAATAGTGCCACAAAAGAGAAGAAGAGGTGCTATAGAAAATGCTTTTAATTTAGATGATAGGAATCATCTCAGAGCAATGATAGCAAGGATGTTTTATTCAGGGGGTTTATCATACCATCTTGCTAGGAATCCTTACTATGTTTGTTCTTATTCATTTGCTGCTAATAACAATCTTAGTGGCTTTCTTCCACCTAGTTATAATGCTTTGAGAACTACTCTTTTGCAACAAGAGAGGTCTCATGTTGAGAGAATGCTTGAGCCTATCAAATCTTTATGGCCGATGAAAGGAGTTACATTAGTTTCTGATGGCTGGACAGATGTGCAAAGGAGACCATTGATAAATTTTATGGCTATTAGTGAAGGAGGGCCTATGTTTTTGAAAGCAATTGATGGTTCTGGGGAGTATAAAGATAGAGTATACATGGCTGGTTTAATTAGAGATGTAATCAAGGAGATAGGGCCACCAAATGTTGTTCAAATTATAACAGATAATGCTCCTGTTTGTAAGGCTGCGGGAATGTTGATTGAAGCTGAGTTCCCTAATATCTTTTGGACACCTTGTGTAGTCCATACATTGAATTTAGCATTGAAAAGTATATGTCTAGCTAAGAATACCGAAGATAATGATAAGGTTTTTGATGAATGTAATTGGATCACTCAGATAATTGATGATGCTTCCTTTATCAAGACTTACATAAATACTCACGCGATGAGATTGGCCATCTTCAATGAGTTTTCAACACTTAAACTCCTCTCTATTGGTGAAACTCGTTTTGCATCAATGATAGTGATGCTAAAAAGAGTTAAGTTGTTGAAATGTGCTTTGCAAAGAATGGTTATCAGTGACCAATGGAATACATACAGGGATGACAATCAACAAAGAGCTGCACGTGTGAAAGAATTTGTTTTAAGTGATCTATGGTGGGATAAGGTAGATTACATTCTTTCTTTCACGAATCCCATATATAGTATGCTTAGAGCATGTGACACGGATTCTTCCACTCTTCATTTGGTTTATGAAATGTGGGATTCCATGATTGAGAAGGTAAAGACAACTATATATAGGCAAGAGGGAAAGGAAGCAAGTGAAGAATCTAGTTTCTATAATGTTGTCCATCATGTTCTCAATTTTAGATGGAAAAAAAGTTCTACACCGCTTCACTGCTTGGCACATTCCTTGAATCCAAGGTAATTAATATTTTTCTATTACTATTTGTCTTTGAATTAGAATAACACTACTTTGAATTTTAATGCAATGTTTTTTGTTTTATTTTAGGTATTATACTAATGAGTGGGTTAGTCAAACTTCAAATAGAGTTCCTCCTCATCAAGATCCTAACATTTCTAGAGAGAGGAATAAGTGTCTAAAAAGATATTTTGATGATCCTGAGGAGAGGACAAAAGTTTGTCATGAATTCGCTGCTTTCTCATCTTGTAGTGGTGATTTTGCTTCTTCTGATTCAATTGAAGATAGATGCAACTTAGATGCAAAAACATGGTGGGTGATGCATGGATCTTCTACCCCTTTACTCCAAAGGATTGCATTAAGACTTCTTGTGCATCCAAGTTCCTCCTCATGTTGTGAGAGAAATTGGAGTACTTACTCTTTCATCCATTCTTTGAAGAGAAATAAATTGGATCCGAAAAGGGCACAAGATTTGGTTTTTGTGCATACTAATCTTCGTCTTTTGTCTAGGAAAGATGAAGGATATGGTAAAGGAGAGACAAGGTTGTGGGACATTAGTGGAGATGCACATGATCCAGTTGATGGTATTGGAATTGAATTAGCAGAGTTGTCTCTTGATGAACCAGATTTGGAAGCTATGTTATTTCTTGATGATGGAAATGGAGGGGAGGATATTGACACCGTTGGTGTTTAGTAGTTAATAGTAACTTCTTTTGAATGACTTATGATGTTTTTTTGCTATACTCTAACTTGTGCAGTAAATTGTATATCTTTTGTGACATGATCTAGGGAGAAAGAATATATTTTGAAATAGGTGGGGGAAAATGTAACTATGCACTTATTTTGATCACACGTATCTTTTTTGTAAGTGTGATCATATTCATTGAGTATTATGAGAAATAGTCATTTAGTAAAGTGAAATAGCTTTAGTTATGTTTTATTATTTTTAATTTTAATTTAATTTTTTATTGAAGTATCCCAGCCGTATCGTATCTTGATTTTCAAAATTTTCCCGTATCCACGTATCGGTATCGTGTCGTATCCCGTATCGTATCTCATATCGGGGCTTCACAGCCCAGCACACTTTATCAACTTTCATGGTCTCGTTGTTTATAGGAGAGAGAGCGGAAGAGAATAGTAAAAATATAAGAACATCTATCATTTTGGCGTTTAACATTTTGTTTGCCAAAAAAGAGGTGATAGGAAATAAAGCGGTGGATAATGGATAAACTAGCTTATAGTAGATGAGTCGATAGCAGAAAAGCCACTGGATTGAATTTAAAGTGTTTGATAAAATTAGGGGTTGTCGGTTGAAAATGAAAGAGAAGATTGAATTTAAAGTGGATGACATAAATGAATATTTGTAATTAATGCTTGAAAATGAGAGAAATGATTCATTTAATGGTGGATAAATAAGAAATTTAATTAAACCAATACGGGCCTCAATGGGAGAAAAAATGAAATGTTATAAGCTATAAGCTCAACTACTAAACTCTATAAGCCTGTGAAAAAACGTTATAAATTAGTCATGTTAAACATCTACAACTAGGTTATCCGCTATAAGCCAGCGGTTTGGCTTTGCCGAACGGAGCCTAAATGGGCCTATTTGTACACATTACTCATTTATAATTTTTTATTATTGCTTTTCAAGCTCTCAATTTCTCCAAGACAAAACTCTAAAAAATTACTAAATGGATCGAACAAATAACTAGACATCATCACGTCAAATAAGAGTAATGCTATTTAGCCAAAGTTTTTCAGCCAAAAATAGACAAAAGCCACGTTACAACATTAATTAACCAAGTTTTTTAAGCCACTAACCAACCTACTTTTTCACAGTTTTCTAGGTCATTGACTAAAAACTGTGAAAAAGTAGGTTGGTTAATGGCTTAAAAAACTTGGTTAATTGAGGTTGTAATGTGGTTTTTGTCTATTTTTGGCTGAAAAAATTTGGCTAAATAGCATTACTCGTCAAATAAAGACAACATGTTAACAAATAGCTTACATCATTTTTAAATGAGCAATGCTATTTAGCCAAATATTTTTAGACAAAAATAGACAAAAACCACATTACAACATCAATTAACCAAGTTTTTTAAGCAACTAACCAACCTACTTTTTCACAGTTTTCTAGGCCATTGACTAAAAACTGTGAAAAAGTAGGTTGGTTAGTGGCTTAAAAAACTTGGTTAATTGATGTTGTAAGATGGTTTTTGTCTAGTTTTGTCCCAAAATTTTTGGCTGAATAGCATTTCTCTTTTTAAATAGGATCCATGTAAAGTAAGAAAAAGAAAGCAGTTATAGAGGACTCCCACTTATTAAATAAATATTTTTCTCCCTAATGGTAATATTCTCTTTCATTGGTAAAAATCACTTTAGGAACTACTGATGCTCTAAAGGAAAAAGAAAAAAAAGACAATAAAAAATGAAATAATTATTTAATATTTCGGTCTAAGAGGAATTGTGTGGAAATGAAAGGAAAAAGTGAGAAAGAAAAAACATAATTATAAAATAATGATGTAAATATTTTTTTTTGAAAATAATAATGATCTAAATATTCTTAAATAACGATATTATGTAAAATATGTTTTATAAAATCAATATAAAGAGTATTGTAATAAATTTTATATCTTTCTTCACCCTATTCTATTGTGCATCAAACGGTGTAAACTAAAAAAAGTTGTCAAGAAACCTAAGTTCGTTAAGTACTGTTCTATCTAGACTAGTATTTACCCTTTTGCAAGCCAAATACCCTACATGTTTTTGCTATAATAAATAGATATTTTTAAATTTTTTAAATGATTATCCTAATTTGAATCCCAATTGTGATATATTACTATTTTTGGTATAATTTTTTTATATTTTATATCCATAAATATTTTAGTCTTGAATCTCCACTAAAAAAATTGCATGTTGTTAGTATAGTTATTTTGTATTTTACCTTTATAAATATATTTACTTTTTATAAACGAATATTGTATTGAGTTAAGGATGAAATATTATATGTTATTAAATTAATTGCATTGTCATTCGTATAATTATTTTCCATGAATGATAAGTCATGAAGTCTCTATAATTCAAAAATGGAGATGTAACCGTGTCGGATGCGTATCCGATACCGACACGCACTCGATACGTACCCAAAATATTTGACTCATATTTTTCAGATACATATTTGATACTTCTTACCAACTAAGGATACTTCTCAGATGCATTTTTGATACCTCTTACCAACTAAGCACATGATTGTCACTCATATATGATACACTTTAATACCTCAATAACTAAAAGACAAAATTATCCGCTTTTTCGTAACACAATAATAGAAAAAATAATATATTGTGATATGGGTGAGATATATATATGTAACTATCCCTATTTGATATGATCACAAGTATTTATTCCGACAATGTGATGATCATATATTAACTAATGATATGCTTATGTTTTATTGAGAAACTACGTACTAGTATGAATATCTTAGTCTATAAAAAGTCTTCTATTTCCGCCACTGACTATTCGGATTATACGATTTCGGGTGGTCTCAGTTACTTGTCCACCTTACTTTTTATGACTAGTCACTCATACATAAGTGTGTCGGTTGTCCTCTTCCTTTCATCCATATATTTTGTGTGATTTTTTTAATCTATTTGGGCAGTTTTTTTCATATCGATAAAATGCAATATTTCTGTTTTTCTTATTTGTTTTTTTTTCTATTTGGGTTTCTATTCTATTTTATTTTTTCTGTTACGTTTTTATATATTTAAGTTTTAATTTAATTTTTTATTAAAGTATCTCAGCCGTGTCGTACCTTGATTTTCAAAATTTTCCCGTATCCGTATCGTGTCGTATCCCATATCGTATCCCGTATCCAGGCTTCATACACTACAAAAAAATGTGTATTAGCGAGGGAATTTTCCCTCGCAAAACGTCCAATTTCCGTCGCTAATGGGAATTAGTGAGGGACTGATTCACTCGCTAAATCGCTCCTTGCTAATCCATTAGCGAGGGAATTTGAATCTCTCGCTTATTAGCAAGGGAATCAATTTCCCTCGCTAATTTTGACAGCCACGCGTTCCAATTTTGACTGCCACGTGTCCCAATTTGAATGACTTGTTTTTTGTGTTGTTTTAAATTTTTTTAAACCTGTTTTTTTATATATTTATTATTATATTAGTAATGAACATTATATTATATTATTAATGTGGTGGTGGTGGTGGTTGGGAGGAGCTATGCGGTGGTGGTTGTGGTTCACTTCGTAGGAGAGAGTGGAGAGGAGTTTGTGGTGGTGGTGGTGGTTCACTTCGTAGGAGAGAGAGAAATTCGTGGTGGTGGTGGTGGTGGTGGTAGGAGGAGCTATGTGGTGGTGGTGGTTCACTTCGTAGGAGAGAGAGAGAGAGAGAGAGAGAGAGAGAGAGAGAGAGAGATGGAGGATATGAGTTTGTGGTGGTGGAAGGTGGAGAGAAGAAGAGAAAAAGAGGGAAAGAAATTCGTAGGTGAGAGAAGAGGATCGGAATTCATAGGAGAGAGAGCGAGAGAGAGAGAGAGAGAGAGAGAGAGAGAGAGAGAGGAAGGAAGAGGAGAGGAGTTCATGGTGGTGTTGGAAGGTGGAGAGAGTTCGTAGTGAAAGAGGGAAGATGTGAGGGATTGGTCCGTCGCTAATGCCAATAATTCCGTCGCTAATCTAGAGCTGGAACAACATCCACTTTCCCTCGGAATTACCTCGCTAATGTCACTCGCAAATAAACTTTTTTTTGTAGTGATAGATGATAACAGATGAAAACACATCAATTCATATGAAGATGATATCACAAAGAACAATGGAAGCGAAGAGGAAGATACTTGGTGATATACTTTAGGAAAGAGTTTAATTTGTAATTCATTGATGATGTAAAATATTTATATATTTACGGTGTATATAAATTAAATCTCTTTGTTGATATTTAGCATTTTTTTACCGACAGTCATCTTTCACATTTTTGTCTTCAGTAACTGTGTCATACACTAGCCAATAGTTATTGCCGGTGAAATATATTTTTTTAAAAAAATTAATTGCATGAAACGCATTTAATAAAAAAACTATAATAAAATCATTTTAATTTGAAGAATTTATACCAAAAATGGTGATAAAACTAAGTTCTTTTCACCATTTATTGCATAAATATCTGAAAATAAAAAATAAAATAAAAATTTAAAATTTTGAATATAAATAAAAAGATTTGTCAAATCAGACATGCTCTTAAGTTTTAACTGTGTTCTCTCTCTTTTTCCTGCACGGAAGAGGAACTTACATCTTATTGAATAACCAACCATTCACAAGTAGGAGTTTGGATTCTCACAAGTAGCTACTATACAGCCATTGTAATCCATGACGATGGATCACAGTCCCACACGGAGAATGGATGCTGCAAAATTGAACATTGGAATAGATGGGGAAGTCCTTAAATTAAGAAGATACTTACTGTAAAGTCCCAATAAAACCAACCCACCACCTCCAGCCCTATTTGCGCTTGTTGCTTCTCTCTATGCAAGGCTAGTTGGTCTTCAGTATCCTCGAATAGTCACTAACCACTGGTTTTCAATCTGGGACATGGATTTTAATGACTGCTTATAATAAGATTTTGGGCATTGTCATCTGCTTGTCAAGAGAGCTATAATTTCATTGCCAATACTGCCGGATTCTAACGCAAGCTTAAGAGGAGTGTTGCCTTCTTTATCTACAACATATGGATTGGCCCCCCTGCAAAATGATTGACAAGTCAGTAAATTTTCCGAAGCATGTCAGAACATATTAACCATGAAACAGCTTATCTGAGACAATGTATGAGAAATGTTTAAATGAAATCAGCTGAAAAACTCATGGTCAATTATAAACTTCATTAACTGGATGACATTTCAATCCACCAACTTAATCTAAAGTCCGAGTTCCTATTGCATGATTATAGTGTACCGGCTTACCACACTCTTTCTCTCTACTTCCTCAAAAAGGAAAAACACATTGCAATACACACTCCTTGACAAATATGATATTATTTACTCAATGAAAATGACAAAACTAAAACAACAAAATCACCAAAAAATCGTTTGTCAGCATTTCAAAGTTTAGTTTTGGGTTTATGCTTCCGGGCAAGTGAGATACACTATGATTCAAATACCTAGAAATGAAGAAAATAATAGTGTTAAACGTATTTATTACTTAAAGGAGTATATAGAATTGGAAGAATATATTAATAATTCAAATTTTACGAGTTCTGCACGTACAGACGTACTCAACTTATAGTATGTACAATAACTATATGTTGAAACACATAATATGTTGGGGAACACATCAGTCCATAAAAGTTTGATATACTCCTCTAGTTTGTAGTGCAAATGGGTAATCAACTATTTCATCACATAAGGTGAATTTGGGTATAGATACCATGGTTGAAAATGTTTACAATACCTCATAATAAGCACTTTTGCAGCTGCAGTCTTCCCTCTGATAATACAGTAATGTATTGGTGCCCGACCTCTTGAATCACAAGCGTTTATATCTGCCCCATGTTGTAGGAGCAGTTCCACCATGCCAGCGTCACTGGTTAGGCAAGCCAGGTGAATCACGCTAGAACCACCTTGTATGTCCTCAGTCAACTTATTTTCACTTTGAGATGAAATGCTTAAATTACTCAACGAAACCATTCTGAACAAAGTCACCTGCACAGCAACTAATTATTCTCCAGGACTTTCGGATTTTCCAACACAAAAAACACCAAAAACTGTTCTGGAGTTGAATTCTGGGACAAGAAGATATACCAGATAATGCTTTCCCACTGATGGCATTGACATCCATGCCCGACTTGACAATGTGCTGGTACACTGCCTTCTTGTCATTAGCGCAAACACTTTCCAACAACAGTTGGGAAAGGTTTTCGTCTGTCCGACGAACAAATACTTTCTCAGTATACTGCAATATGAAGAAACTATTAAGTTCTATATAAAACTTCCATCAAGTAATAATTCAAGAATAAGAAAGCTACAATGCGAGAAATCATCAATAAAGGGAGAGAAGGGGAACTTTTTTTTCCAGTTTAAATAAGCAATAACATACAGTTGCCAAAAATATTCAATATAAGCACTTTTTGATACCATAATCAAAATGCATGGGTTCCCAACACCACTTTGCACTGTAAGGGGGGGGGGGGGGGGGGGGCGCTAAAATGTAGGTAAATTGGCTTGGCTGGAATTTGATTTGAGATCCAGTAGTCCACAAAGAGATTCGGTAAAGCTTCATCCAAAAAACCCTTAAGTAAAAGATAATTAAAACAATAAAAAAACTCATGATTAATCATTAAAACAGTTCTTTTCTATTTTACACTCATGTAACTCAAATCCTTATTGGCATGATGAATGATCACATTTAAAAGCATGTAAGTGTCATTAACCGAATAAAAACTATTTGAATATCAATGATTACCTTATTATCCATCTAAAATAAACTCATACGTTCAGTAATTACTCTCAAAGGTCGCTGTAAAAAAACTATCTAAACCAACCCTCTTTTTTTTGTTTTGAAGCAAAACCAACCCTCTTTTATATTTATATATATATATATATATCACATTCTAGAAAAAAGATAGGAACAACTGATATGAATAAGTGCGTGTTTGGTATAATGTTAGAAAACTACAGAGGGACACTTGAACCCCAAGTATATCTATAGAGTATTAGAGTTCCTTTGATCAAGCTTATATGGCCAGTCTACAAAATAAGCTTACTTTTTGGTGAAAAGAAAGCGATTGCAAAACTTAGATCTCGTTCATTAAAATCTGCACTCTGAACTAGAATATAATGTGGCCATTTAAACTTTTTTTTTGAGGAAACCATTTAAGCTGTTAAATGAAGATTCATTAATCGTTTTTTATTAGAATATTAAATAGCTTATCTTATCTAGTATTTTAAAATTTGTATTACCTTATCTTGAAGTATTTTGGATTATCTCATAGGATTAGAATTTCATCACTGTTTTTTATTAGAATATTAAATAGCTTATCTTATCTAGTTTTTTAAAATTTGTATTACCTTATCTTGAAGTATTTTGGATTATCTCATAGGATTAGAATTTCATCACTAAGTTATTATTATGATTAGTTTCCTTATTCTATTAAGATAAGGATTATTGTGTCAAATATCCCTATAGGTAGGGGTTACTGATTAACCTTTTGAATCATCTGATCTCATTATTATCAATCACAATCATATTTTAGAGTCTTCCTTGTGAATAAGGGGATAATATCCTAATTAGGGAAAAGAATACAACTCATTATTTGTAGATATTTAGTTCCTAATTTAGGTTGTACAGATCAGGAATTAGAATATTTGTAATTATTATTTGTTGACCAAATTTTAATTACTATTTGTAATCCCCTAATCTCTATTAATAGAGACAATACAATGAGTAGAAGGCAGCAAGCCAAATTTCATGACATGGTATCAGACTAGGTTTGATCCCAAATACCTGTTTTCATTTTTTTCTTGGTTGCTGCTGGTGCATCTCGTTTGTTCGTCAGTCTTGCTCCTGACCTCTGTTGGTTGCCTCTGACCCTATTGCGATTTCGTCCCTGGTGATTTCGTTCGCTGCCTCTGACCCTGTTGCGATTTCGTTCCTGGTGATTTTGTTCGTCGACTCCTGCTTTCTCCTGGTTGCATCTGGATTCAATTGCGATTTCGTTTGGGGATCTTGCTCTTGCAGTGCACTTCACCATCTCTGTTCGGTTCTTGTTCGTGATTCTTGCCTGCTCCTTCTCGCTTGCGATTTCGTTCTCTGGCGCGCGATTCTTGCCGTTTGCGATTTCTTGGTTCTCGCTGATCTTGGTTGGGTTATTGGTTCGTTTTGGTATTCGCTGACTGCGTTCTGTGCTTCTCAGTTCTCACCGGTACTGTCTCTGCTGTTCCTGTGGTTAGCGCTGGTACGTGCTCTTCATTTGGTGTTCCTATTGGTTAGACTTGTAATCACTTGGTTCCTGTGGTTAGCGCTGGTACGTTATCTTCAATTGGTTCGTGTGGTTTGTTTGTCTCTTGTCCTATTTGTTGCTTCTGGTCTTGTTATTCGTTTATTCCCTATTGGTTATTTATTTACCAATTTTTTAATGGCTTCGGATAAAGAAAGGGATAACTTTTGTGTTCGTTTCACTGGTAAGAACTATGCTGTTTGGGAATTCCAATTTAGGATGTATGTCAAAGGGAAAGGTTTATGGAGTCACCTTGATGGAATTTCTAAGGTGCCAGAAGATAAAACTGCCTTAAATGCATGAGAAGTCAAAGATGCTCAAATTATTTCTTGGATTTTGAGCACTATTGATCCTCAGCTGATCAATAATTTGCGCTATTTCTCAACTGCTCAAGAAATGTGGGATTATTTAACGCGCGTCTACAACCATGACAATACAACCAAGCGCTTTCAGTTGGAACTTGATATCGCCAATTACAAACAAGGTAATTCTTCTATTCAAAATATTATTCTGGTTTTTTGAATCTGTGGACAGAACACTCTGCCATTATATATGCTGTTGTTCCCAAAACTTCACTGTCGGCGGTCCAAGATGTCTACAACACTAGTAAGCGAGATCAATTTCTCATGAAACTTCGCCCAGAATTTGAGGCTGTCCGAGGTGCATTGCTGAATAGGAATCCTGTCCTTCTTTGGATACATGTGTTGGTGAACTTCTCAGAGAAGAGCAACGTCTCATACCCAAGGAACCATGTCTCATGATGTTGTCTCTTCTGAACCTGTGACGGTTGCATATGCTGCTCAGAGTAAAGGTAAAGGTCGTGATATGCGACAGGTCCAATGCTTTTCTTGCAAACAGTTTGGACATGTTTCTCGTAATTGCCCAAAGAAGTCTTGCAATTACTGCAAACAGCAGGGTCATATCATCTCTGACTGCCCCACGCGTCCCCCACGGCCAACACAACGTAAGGTGCAGGCACTTCATGCCACTACCACCACAGCTGGCAGTTCTTCCACCACGGGTGCATCTGATGCTATTGCTTTACACCCTGAATTGATTCAACAAATGGTACTTTCTGCTCTTCCCGCCTTGGGAATTACTGGTAAGTCTTCTTTCGTTTCTCGTCCATGGTTACTTGACTCTGGTGCACCAAACCACATGACGGGTTCTCCTGAACACTTGCACAATTTAAATTCTTATAATGGTAATCAGAAAATTCAAATTGCTGATGGGAGTACCATTCCTATAACTCATGTTGGTGACATCAACTCTAAGTTTCGAAATGTGCTTGTAGCACCTGGACTTGCTTCCAATTTATTGTCTGCTGGTCAATTAGTGGATGACGGTTGTGATGTTAATCTTACTCGTGCTGGTTGTTCTGTGCAGGAGCAGGTGTCGGGGAAAGTGATCACGAAGGGGCCTAAAGTGGGAAGATTGTTTCCGCTCCATACTAATTCTAGTCATTTATCTTTTGCTTGTAATACTGTTTTGAATCAATGTGAGGATTGACATAGGAAATTGGGTCATCCAAACTCTGTTGTTTTGTCTCACTTATTTAAGACTGGTTTGTTGGGTACTAAACCTATGGATTCTAGTGCCTCTATTTCATGTTCTGTTTGCAAATTAGCTAAAAGTAAAACACTTCCTTTCCCGTCTGGTGCTCATCGTGCTTCTAATTGTTTTGAGATGATTCATAGTGATGTTTGGGGAATCTCACCTGTAGCTTTTCATGCTCACAATAAATATTTTATCACATTTATCGATGATTATAGTCGTTTTACTTGGATTTATTTTCTTAAATCTAAATCTGAAGTGTTTTCTATGTTTAAGAAATTTCTGATGTATGTTGAAACTCAATTTCAAACCAGTATTAAAATTCTTCGGTCTGATTCTGGTGGTGAGTATATGTCTCATGAGTTTCAGGAGTTTCTACAGCAAAAAGGTGTATTGTCTCAATGATCCTGTCCCAATACCCCTCAGCAAAATGGTGTTGCAGAACGTAAGAATCGTTACTTGTTGGATGTGACACGTACGTTACTTCTCTAGGTTTCTGTTCCATCCAGATTTTGGGTGGAGGCTCTTTCCACAGCTGTTTTTTTGATCAATCGTCTTCCTTCCACAGTGATTGAGTTTGATTCCCCTTACTTTCGCATTTTTAAAACTCAGTCTGATTACAGTAGTTAACATACTTTTGGGTGTGTATGTTTTGTTCACCTACCTTCCACTGAAAGACATAAGCTTGAGGCACAATCTGTCCAATGTGCATTTATGGGGTATAGTCATTCTCACAAGGGTTTTGTGTGTTATGATGTCTCTAACCATCGTTTTCGCATTTCTAGGAATGTGACATTTTTTTATAATCAGTTTATGTTTCATTTCCCTTCTCCTGGTCTGAATGATATTGCTATACTTCCCCCTTCCGACGTTGATCCGCCACCTGATCTTGATCCTGCACCAGCTGCACTACGACGTTCTAGTAGAACGTCCCGAGCACCTGATAGATATTCACCAAACAGGTTTGATTCCTCGCATACTGCTTTAACTACTTCTCTCTCTAGCACATCTATTCCTACTTGTTACTCGCAGACTGTTAAAGATGTGCGTTGGGTAAATGCCATGAATGAGGAACTTTAGGCCCTTCAGGACAATTTCACTTGGGATATTGTTGCTTGCCCTTCTGATATCAAACTCATAGGCTGTAAATGAGTGTATTCTGTGAGACTGAATTCTGATGGATCACTCAATCGGTACAAGGCTCGATTGGTTGCTTTAGGCAACAAGCAGGAATATGGCATTGATTATGATGAGACATTTGCACCAGTTGCTAAAATGACTACTGTCAGAACAGTGCTCTCTATAGCTGCTTCTCATGGGTGGTCTCTCCACCAAATGGATGTGAAAAATGCATTTCTTCATGGTGACCTGACGGAAGATATTTATATGACTCCTCCTCAGGGCCTATTCTCTTCATCTAAGGGGGTGTGTAAACTCAAACGCTCTCTATATGGTTTGAAACAGGCTCCCAGAGCAGGGTATGAGAAATTTCGTTCCACTCTACTTGGGTTCTCTTTTACTCAAAGTCAGTATGATTCCTCTTTGTTCATTCATCACACGTCTATGGGAATTGTCCTGCTCCTTCTTTATGTTGATGATATGATCATTACTGGTTCTGATGAAGCATCCATACGTGAAGTTAAACAACAGCTTCAAGCCTCATTTCAAATGAAAGACCTTGGTAATTTACATTATTTCCTTGGACTTATGGTTCATTCTACTTCCAAAGGTATATTCCTCCATCAGCATAAGTATGCTACAGATCTTATTGCTATGGCTGGCCTCCAATCAGCTAATCCTGTGGATACTCCTCTTGAACATAATGTTAAATACCATCGCGATGAGGGTGAACTTTTGGCCGATCCTTTATTGTATCGACAGCTCGTGGGTAGTCTTAACTACTTGACCATTACACGGCCTGACATTTCGTTTGCTGTTCAGTAAGTAAGTCAGTTCATGCATTCTCCTCGTAATCTTCACCTGGCAGTGGTTCGTCGTATAATTCGCTACTTGAAGGGTATGATACAATCAATTTAGTATAGAATTAAGTAATGAATAATAGCCAAGGATTGAGCTGGATTCAATGTGAAATTCTGATATAATGATGATATATGAATGAAATTGCAGTGAATCAAGAGATTCAGCTGCTTACAAATGGATAATAGTGTAGTATAGGCTATGAACAATGGCACTTCGAGAGGCCTTCTCTCCTATGGAAATAATTCCACAAACACTATCCAAGATGATCCTAACAACCTAACCCTCTCTCCTATATTCCCAGCACCTTTTCTCTCTCCTCCCTTCCCACACGCACTGCCACCTCAGCAGGCGCCCATTCACACAACTATCTCATGATGAGTTAGTTAGTGGGAATTTCTCCCCTACCATATGACTCACCTTAACTATCATACGCCCATTCTTCTTTTTCTTCCTCTCATACACCAGCCCTTTTCCATATTTATCAATACCCCCTCCTTTGAAATTCTCCTTGACCTCAAGGAGAAGATGAGGAAATTCTTCGATGGCCTTGTCAGCAGCTTCCCATGAGTTCTCAAATGCTGGTAATCCCTTCCACTTAATCAGGACTTCCTGCTCTCCATCAGCAGAGTTCCTTACAGCTACTGCTTCTTCAGGTTGTGCCTCCAACATCCATTCTTCACTCAAACAGCTAGGCAATGGCTGAGGCACCATGGGGGCCTTCACAGCTTTCTTCAACAGGGATACATGGAAAACAGTGTGTACTTTAGTATCAGCAGGTAGATTCACTTTGTAGGCTACAGCTCCAATACGTTGCAGCACCTCATATGGTCCATAATATCTAGGACTTAATTTCTGGTTAACTCTTTTAGCCAAGCTCTTCATCTTATATGGTTGTATCTTCACATACACCAAATCTCCCACAGCATACTCGACATTCCTCCTATGTTTGTCAGCTTGTACTTTCATCTTGTTCTGAGCTTGTATCAGCTGTTCCTGTAACTCTCTCAGCATGTCATTTCTGTCAGCCAATTCCCTGTCAACTTCCTCTACAGACGTGTGATGAACATCTCCTCTTACTAATAGTGGTGGTGTCCTTCCATATAAAGCTTGGAAGGGAGTGGTCTTAATAGCTGAATGGTAATTAGTATTATACCAATACTCTGCCCAATTCAACCATTTAACCCACTGTTTAGGCTTCTTGCCTGTCAAACATCTTAAATACACCTCCAAACACCTATTAACTACTTCAGTTTGACCATTTGACTGTGGATGGTATACACTACTGTACTTCAGCTTTGTGCCTGCTTCCTTGAACAGTTCTGACCAGAATGCACTCAAGAAGACCCTGTCTCTGTCAGACACGATAGATTTAGGAAAACCATGTAATTTCACCACCTCTTTCACAAATACTTCCGCAACCTCTTTGGCATGATATGGATGACTTAGGGGGATAAAACGGGCGTATTTAGTGAGTCTATCAACTGCCACAAAGATGGTATCCTTGCCCATAGACTTAGGTAGGCCTCCAATGAAATCCATTGAGATATCACTCCACACTTGCTCAGGTACTGGAAGTAGCTGTAACAGACCTCTAGGACTCATTGTTTGATATTTATTTTGCTGATAGATTTCGCAAGCATCCACAAACTCCTTAATTCTTTTCTTCATGCCTTCCCAGAATACCCATTGCTCAGCTCTCTTTACTGTCTTAAAAACTTCAGAATGGCCACCCGTAGGAGAGTTATGAATTTCTTGCAGAATCATGGTGATCCTGGGTGAATTCTTGGGTAAAACCACTCTGTCTCTGTGATACAACCTCCCCTTCCTGAGAACATAGTCACTGTGACTTAGGGGATCTACCATTAGCTCCTGCACAATCTTTCTGAGCTTCTCATCTGCCTGTATCTCCTCTTCCAAACCTTCCCAAATCTCACATTGCACAGTAGACACAGCAGCAAACTGCATTACCCTGGACAGACCATCTGCAGCTCTGTTTTCCTTCCCTGGCTTGTATTGAATTTCAAAGTCTTAACCTAGGAGTTTAGACACCCATTTATGTTGATCTTCACTCACAATTCTCTGTTCAGTGAGGAACCTCAAGCTCTTTTGATCCGTATGCACCTTGAAGTGTCTCCCTAACAAATAGGGTCTCCATTTTAGAATAGCCATAACAATGGCCATTAATTCCCTCTCATAAACTGATTTGTTTTGTGCTCTATCAGATAAGGTATGGCTCATGAATGCCACAGGTCTTCCTTCCTGCATCAGCACTGCACCCATCCCCTTCCCTGAAGCATCTGTCTCCACTATGAATTCCTTCTCAAAGTCAGGCACTGCTAATATTGGCACAGTCACCATGGCCTGCTTCAAACTGTCAAAAGTTATCTGTGCTTCATCATTCCACCCAAAATTGTCTTTCTTCAAGAGCTGTGTTAATGGCCAAGCTATCTTGCCATAATTCTTCACGAATTTTCTATAGTACCCAGTCAGCCCTAAAAATCCTCTCAACCCCTTTAGCTCTTTAGGTGGAGGCCAATTCAGCATAGCTTCTATTTTCTTGGGGTCTGCAGAAACACCTTCCCCAGAAATTAAATGTCCCAAGTATTCAATCTGCCTCCGTCCGAAACTACACTTCTTCCTATTTGCATACAGCTTGTTTTCTCTTAGAAGATTGAGAACCACAATCAAATGTTCTCTATGTAAATTCTCATTTCTACTGTAAATGAGAATATCATCAAAGAAGACAAGTGCAAATTTTCTAAGTATGGGTCTTAAAACTTCATTCATAAGGGCTTGAAATGTGGAGGGAGCATTAGTTAGCCCAAAGGGCATCACCAAGTATTCATAATGTCCCTCATGGGTTCTAAAAGCCGTTTTAGGAATATCCTCTTCCTTCATCCGAAACTGGTGGTATCCAGATTTCAAGTCCAATTTAGAAAAAAAATTTGCACCACCCAACTCATCCAAAAGTTCATCAATGACAGGTATAGGGAATTTGTTGGGGACAGTTACCTTATTAAGGGCCCTATAGTCAGTGCAGAACCTCCATCCACCATCCTTCTTCTTGACCAAGATCACAGGGCTAGAGAATGGACTGGTGCTTGGTCTTACAATTCCTGCTTGCATCATCTCCTTCACAATCTTCTCTATCTCATTCTTTTGATAATACGGGTATCTATAAGGCCTCACATTAGGAATGGAAGCCCCTGCCTTCAATTCAATGGAGTGATCATGTTTTCTGGGTGGGGGTAGCCCTGTAGGCATATCAAAAACATCCTGATACTCATGTAGTAACTCCACCAGATCACCTTCACTTGCTGGTGTTGGTGGCACTTCACTCTGGTCAAGTTGGCAGTCCACCATAATTCCCTCCCCTTGTTCACACAGAGACTTCACCATAGATTTCCAAGAGGCTGGCCCATTGCACAATGCAGACTCCCCTCTAATTCTCATCTTCCTTCCCTTGTCCCTCCAACTCAAACTAAGGTTCTTGAAGTTTGCCTCCACATTCCCTAAACTGGCCAATCAGTCCATGCCTAAGACCATATCAGTGCCTCCTAGCTCCATCAAATAGAAGTGTGCCTGGAATTCAATCCCCTGTACCACAAACTTCAAATTCTTACACACTCCCCTGTTCCTAACTTGCTCCCCTGTACCCAGTTCTACTAGGAATGTTGGTGTGTCCTCCACAGCTAGTTGGAGTGTTTGCACTACTCTTGGTGAAATGAAATTTCCACTAGCACCAGAATCCACCAAAGTGAGTACAAGTTGTCCTCCAACCTCTCCCCAAACCTTGAAGGATTTGTTGGAAGTAAGCCCTTCCTTGTTGTGCATTGACAGGACCAAAGTCTTCATGTCAGCAACAATCTCTGCCTTTGCCTCCATCTCTTCTGCAGGTGTTTCTTCAGGACTATCACCCTCCTCTGATTCACTTAGCACCTCACACAGCATGACTTTCATGTTTTTCTGCTTACAAACATGTCCTTTTCCCCATTTGTCCCCACATTTGAAGCATAATCCCAGCTTCATCTTCTCCTCCAGCTCATTTGGAGAGAGCCACCTATTTCTGGGGTGTCCCTTCTCCCCTTCCTTCTCTGTATCCTTCCTGGTCTTAGAATTATCCCAATCTCCTCTTTATCTAGATCCAATCCCTCTCCAATCATTCTTCTCAGGCAGCTTACTCCTTCTTCCAAGTGCATTGTTCTTCTCCTCTATTAGTAAGGCACGATCCATCAAGCTAGATAGATCATCAAACCCATATTTCGTCCTTCAGCCCATTAAGGAAAATATCTTCCAACATTCTCCTATCTTATCTAGTCAATGGTGCCACGTGCAGTTCAAACTTCTCCCTGTAATCCATCACAGTGCCCTCCTGTTTCAAACTCAACAGAGGCCCTAGAGGTTTCTGCAACGACTCAGGACAGAATCTGCGTATCACAGCGTTTTTGAACTCACCCCACGTACACCTGGTAGCGTGATCCTCCCACCATTGGAACCAGTTTAAGGCTCTGTCCTCCAAGGCGATCACCACTGCATCAAGTTTCTCAGCTTCGCACACTTGATTCACGCGAAAATACCTTTCGACCCGAACTAGCCAGCCATGCGGGTCGTCGCCCTTGAAAACGGGTATTTCAAGCCTACGTCTCCCTCCTACCCGGAAATCCATTTCGACCCCATCGTTTCTTCGATTGAAGTGATTGCGAGGCGTTTCGTCCGTGGTGCCACCGGAAACGACGCCCGGACCTCCACCGGAGCTACCACTACCGTCGCTTGTGTCTTCTACGCTCTTCATCTTGCGCGCAGCAAGCAACTCTTTCATCCCTGCGTAAACTTCACTGAGCATTGCATCCATCCCTGCGACCTTCTTCTCCAACGTTTCCATACGGTTCTCCATGTTACCACATGTAGTGACCATACAATGCACTTCAGGATCAAGTGCTTTGATACCAAATTGATACAATCAATTTAGTATAGAATTAAGTAATGAATAATAGCCAAGGATTGAGCTGGATTCAATGTGAAATTCTGATATATTGATGATATATGAATGAAATTGCAGTGAATCAAGAGATTCAGCTACTTACAAATGGATAATAGTGTAGTATAGGCTATGAACAATGGCACTTCGAGAGGCCTTCTCTCCTATGGAAATAATTCCACAAACACTATCCAAGATGATCCTAACAACCTGACCCTCTCTCCTATATTCCCAGCACCTTTTCTCTCTCCTCCCTTCCCACACGCACTGCCACCTCAGCAGGCGCCCATTCACACAACTATCTCATGATGAGTTAGTTAGTGGGAATTTCTCCCCTACCATATAACTCACCTTAACTATCATACGCCCATTCTTCTTTTTCTTCCTTTCATACACCAGCCTTTTTCCTTATTTATCAGGGTACCTCTCAACGAGGCTTATTCTTTCCCGGTGGGACACCTCCTAAACTGATTGCCTATAGTGATGCTGATTGAGCCGGGTGTCCTGATACTCGGCGCTCTGTCACTGGTTGGTGCATGTTTCTTGGCTCTTCATTGATCTCATGGAAGAGTAAGAAGCAAGTCAGAATCTCTAAATCCTCTACTGAGTCAGAATATCTTGCTATGTCTACGGCTTGCTCTGAAATAATTTGGCTTCGTGGTCTTTTGGCTGAGCTTAGATTTCCTCAAACAGAGCCAACTTCTCTTTATGCCGACAATACTAGTGCCATTCAGATTGTTGCAAATCCTGTTTTTCATGAGCGCACCAAACATATTGAAGTAGATTGTCATTCTATTCGTCAGGCCAATGATGATCATGTTATATCACTCCCTCACATCAATACTCAGTTTCAGGTTGCGGATATTCTTACCAAGGTTGTTCCTCGTCCGCGTCATCAGTTTCTTGTTAGCAAATTGATGCTCCTCGACCAGCCGCATCAATTTGAGTGGGGATATGAATAAGGGGATAATATCCTAATTAGGGAAAAGATACAACTCATTATTTGTAGATATTTAGTTCCTAATTTAGGTTGTACAGATCAGAGGTTGTACATATCAGGGATTAGAATATTTGTAATTACTATTTGTAATCCCCTAATCTCTATTAATAGAGACAATACAATGAATAGAAGGCAGCAAGCCAAATTTCATGACATTCCTTCTCTCTCTTCTCCTTCTATATCTAAAACCCATAACTTCAACATGGTATCATTGCGGTATCATCCTCCGTGATTTGTGCCCTCACTATTCCGCTGTTGAGTTCCCAAAAATTCAAAACTCTAATTAGTAATCTCTTTTGTTGTGCATCTTCTTTCCTACTTTCTTATCGTTCCTTGTTTTTTGACTCTCAATTCCAGTTTAGACTCGTCCTTGAAAAAAGTGTTTAGTTTTTTGGTTTGCTTCTGTCTTGAGTGATTAAGCCTCGTGTTATAGCTTTTGCTCCTGAATATTAAAGCTTTGGTAGCTTCTACCTTATTTGGTGGTTAAGCATGTTTGCTTCTGTAAAGTGATTAAGCCTTGAGTTGCTGTTTATGCCCTTGGTTAAGCTTTTGCCTAATATGGCATTTGATATTTGTTCCCAAATTGGATTGGGGCTCTTGATTCTTTTGGAGCGAGCTCCATGTTAATGATGGAAGAAGAGTGAAGGTTGAAAGACTTCTAGGTTTTAGGATTAGAATTATAATGGTAACAAGCTTAAAGCTTAGTAAGCTTTAGCTTGAAGGGAGCGTATTAGAATATTGGAAATTTGCTTATCTTATTCTTATCTTATCTAGATTTTAGAATTTGTATTATCTTATCTTGGAGTATGTTGAATTATCTCATAAGATTAAAATTTTATCACTCAGTTATTATTATGGTTAACTGCAGAGAATTTGTATTATCTGATTGCAGAGAGATCAACACATCAGGTGCCTAACTTTCAAGTTAATATTATAGAAACAAGTAATAAAGGGTAGATTTCTCGGGAAATCTTTAGCCAATGGCAAACTTTTTAGGGACTATAATAGAATAACATTTACTGACTGTTACTCTAAACTCAAAAAATAGGCTAACAATATTTTACTACACAAGTTTGAAGGATATAAGTTTCCCCCATCTTTCTAAATAGAAAAGGAAACTTAAAGTTCTCTAAGATTTACCTTCGCGTGAATGTACCTCTCCTTTAATGAAACAGAATCATCATGTTTTGGTTTTCTTGCATGAAATAGGTTGTCTCTGTTTGCCTTGGGTGAACTACATTGCAGGGTGCATATTAGCATAAGTTCAAACAGATAATCATATCAATTTGTGCTTCTTACCCAACAGGGATGTCAACAGTTTGCTCAGTACTCCTTGAATATAACAGCTCCTCCCAAATTGTGTTTGCAAAATGATTTCCCAGTGACTCAAACATACTTAGGACAGAGGGGTCCCAGACTTTCACATCAAGTGTCAGCGATCTTACCTGCCAAAAAATGTTTTCCACCTTAGCTGCAAAAGTGGGAAATAAAACAAAAAGATTTTGTTTTCCCTTTCAAAAAAATCATTGAAATTTATAATGCATACTGGTGAAAAAAGGGAACAACAAAGGAAAAGAGAAAGAAAAAAAGTAATGTTAGACTCTCACTACAAAAAAAAGAATCTACCATTAAGTTGACAAGATATTATCTATCTCATAGCCATTGTGCTAGCAGGTCACAGGTCCCTTAACCCCGTCCCTAGTTTTTATTCAGTATAAGTTGACAAGATATAAACCATCTACAACATTAAAGGGCAAGATTAATGTACGACCTCAAATACTTACTTTTGATATATGTACACCAAGATTACGATGAACGCCAGAGCATTCAATGCATATAAGGATGCCAAGGTTTAAAGAAGCCCAGTCTGGATCAGGTTTACCACAATCAGCACATTTGTCATTCCCGCTCACCTTTCTAAGTACATCAATAGGCTTTTCATTTCTTATACTGTGTTTAGGCAACTGCATACTTTTAGATGAACGCAAGTGGTTATTAGGGGTGAAATTCTTGGATGCAGACTTCTCGACCTCAGTGCGATCATCATCTGGAGAACTTTCTAACATATCACTCTTGTTGGGAGAGTAAGAGTCACCGATTTCTGCGTCAGCTGATAGAGGCTGACATATAATTTTTTATAATCATAGTAATCAAACTTAGTACGGGCATTGAAAGATGCATTTGAAAGAAAAATCTATTTCGTACCGATCCCAGTGTCTGGACACTCAACAGAGAGGTAATTACTCCATTTATCTTTTCCATCCAATCCATCTGGTCCACCGCATTTTCTGCCTGCTTTGCTTTCCTTAGTAACATCAAAGTAATATTAAAAGCCCAAACTAAGCATTGATACAGACTAAATACCTGCAATGTATAGCTCTTCGATGGCGAAATTATTCTAAAGCAAAATCTTAAATCTGTCTGGTCAGCATCAAACTTGATCGTTGAGGTCAGCAGGTTTACTGTATGACGCGCTACAGATCTTTCATCATGGACACCCCCGTGGTAATGAGAAGAAAGCCATCGACTCAGAAGCCCAGAACCATTTTCAACTGAACTCCTCCTTGGAGATAGTTGATTGCTTCCCTGAAAAGGAAAGTTCCGCATTTATTAAGAATACGCATTACCTGGCTATAGTGTGTTTGAGTATAGCTGGCGACTTACATGTGACACGTTCCATGGTTTGCGATAGTAGTACAACGTTCCTCGACTATCAAGAACAAAATACCTTCTTTTCCAGTCACCTCTTAAATTGGAGGATCGTTTTGAAAGATATCCTTGTCGAATGATTTGAACCTAAACTTTGTGCACGAGATGAACAAATGAAAATGAACAGGGCTGAATATTTTTTATCCAGTAACAGGACTCGATTGAAAAGTTGTAACACGCAGTAATACATATCCTCAGAGAAAGAGGGAAATGCCGTATTCTAAAATACCTTTCCATTTGCGGCAGATTCCTTTACTACATCTACCACTTTATCTGATATCCTGGAAAAGGGATGCACAGAGTCTCCAGTAGGGGAACCATAAGGGCCATTCAAGGACAATCTACTTTCTTGATAAACTTGTGTTTTGTATTCCTGCATTCTTTTATAAAGTGATATTTGCTCATTATCGTAACTTTCTCTTGACTGTTGTACATAATCCAAAACCTGCAACATTTCTGAGTCAGATATTTTGGCATTCTATTTCTACCCCTTACTTCTTAAGCATCAAGTTGACCAAAAACGGTTCACAAATTTCACTGACCGTTAGCAATACCGGCCCGGACCAACCCCAACTCCCCAAGTGTGTATTCTAATTGTAATTTTTGAGATTAAACTAAATAACGGAAAACATGTTGGAGGACTAATCTGACTAACGAAAGATATATTCAAGGACCAATCTGATCAAAGAAAGGCACATCCAGATGTTTTGGTAATTTTGAAGGATTCAAGGACTATGACACATTCAGGAACTAAAATGGTTATTTACCCTTTCTCATTTTAGTCACTAAATTTAATAATTTATAGTAAATTATTTCAAATTAATGCTATGGAAAATAATTTCTAAAAGAATAAACAAGTCAATAGTGCCTACTGCCTCGTATACTGGAAAGAAAATCATCCATTCAGTCAACATATTAGGAAACACCAATCATAAGTTCAAACCAATTTTTTTTCATTGCTTCGAAGTAAACATGCCACTGGTTAACTGGTGGGTTGCACATCTGAATGACCCCACCATTGGTTCAAGGTTTTGAGTTTTGAAGTACACCATACTTACAATTCCAAACGTGATTCCAAACACACTAACCTAATAGTCAGATGGCAGAGCATTAACTGTGTTTCGGCTGCTTGATCCCTCTTGGTTTATTAGTTTAGGAAAATCAAAAGAAAATTACAACTACTTTTATGTGTACTATCAAGCAAAAATATAGAACTAAGAACAACACCTCGCTAATGAAAGGTTCCATCTGATGTAATAGTTGATATCCCTGCAAGAGAAAGAATTGCCAAATACAGCATAAGTGCAATACTACATACGGAAAAAATGCCATTCATGTAATATGTATACCTGTTGAAAGTATCGAAGATGAGCGTCCATAATTCCAGTGACAACCTCTACAAACTCAAATCTCTTCTTACCCTCTATGTTACTAAGAGCACCAACCTAGATGATGAAAAGTGTCATGCAGTTAAGACCTAATGATATACGTCTTTTATTCAAAATACTATGTCCTGTGCAACAAAATACCAGATTGAAACGAGCATCTTCAAATGACGTTCTTGCATTCAGAAATTCCTGGAATATCTCTATACCAAATTAGATTCTAAAGGATCATAGTAACTCAAACAAACTATTGGACTAATTTATGAATAAAACATGGCAAAGAAAAGCTATTGGAAATACCTCTTCTATGACAGTGGCAATATCAATCTTAGTGCTTTTTCTCAGTGACATAAATTTTTCACGTGCCTGTAGCACAAAATCCACATTGCTTTTGTGTTAAAATCAAGAGATATGTAATGTAGGTGGCCTTTCAGCAGAACTACACACACACAGGCAACATACTCCTTTGAACTTTGAAGGTACTGCAAACTAAAATTGAATTTTTGAGATGCAAGTCACCAATTAAACGTGCAAATGCTCTCCAAAGGTAGAGAGCAATTGATTATACCAAAAAAGAAAAACACTAGTACTTCAAAGTTCTACCACATGAGGATAACTGAAAGATCAAACTTGATCAAAAGGGAAATTTGACCTAGGGAAAAACTGAAAATTTCAATATATCATTTAATTACATTCATTAAAACCCAAATTTTTACTCTCTCAATAATTAAATTTATTCTTTATTAGCATACATAATTTAATAACTGAATTGGGTACTTTAAAGCATTAAACAAACTCACAATGGTCATTAATTAGGGAACATCTTGCAGTACAGATATTTTTTTAACAGTGAATTGTGAATATGAGATTAAAATTATATCATCTTACTCCGGGTATCAGTGAACAAAAGAAGCACTTAATGATTCTCATTTAGTAAACAATGCAGCTCAATTTAAACATATGTAGCAGAAAACACCACACAGTTCAACCTTTGAATAACTGGAGTACCTGGTCATATACAGGGGAAGCTTTGTCAAAACGCTTACGAGCTTCCTGCAAGTGTTGCTTGAAGTGTAAGAAGAGGAAAAAAGCTATTTTATTACTAGTTATTATATGAAGGAAACAAAATAGCAATGCATTGTTGGATACACAAAATGTAAAACTCAGCCTAAAGAATGGTCATCTTTAAAACTGGACAGTGTTAATTTCACTGCTAACAGTTTTAACAGAAATTCTTATAATGGAGTTATTTGTTCTGTTTTAAGAGTAGTCATCATTTCAAGATTCAACATTGCAGTTGGCAAGCAAAAAAGGAAGGCATATTTTATGTTCTAATCATTATGATTGAACAAAGGACGAACAGTGATTGCCTTGTAAGCCTAGGAAGTAAAACATTATTCATTTATTCCATACAAGATACTAGCATTAGGAATATGGTAAAGAATACAGTGTCCCAGATCTTTTCTTCGGCTAAAATTTGTCATCTAGGAGAGATGGAAATATCTAAACCTGGACTGGAGGTTTGAGGTTTGGCTTAGTTGAGTTTCTAATTTGAGTGGCCAAAGTTCTAACAACATTCTGACGCTATTTGATAAGGAATATTATAGTAGGAAAATGCAGGGGAGGAACTACCCTATTTGCTAAAGGGAGTCAAAGAAAAAATACTATGCTTTGGGGATCACTGATCAGATTATTATTATTATTATTATTATTATTATTATTATTATTATTATTATTATTATTATTATTATTATTATTATTTGAATAAAAACTTAACAATATTGGAGGGGCCAATATACAACAACAATCATCCACCCTAAGAATAAGATAGCAAGAATTTTCTTAGAGCTTTGAGTGAAAACTTTATCTTTTTAGCAAGCAGGAGGGTTTTTAATACTCTAGTAACTGACTAGATGTATAAAATAAATTGCCTAGATTTGTTGAAAAGATGGTTTAACTTTGTGATAGGAACAAAGTGGATTTATTTAAAAACCAATGGCCAAACCTTATACAGCGCATGCGACAGATGGTTTCTTTAGTTAATGGCAAATATAGGTGCACTTTTATGAAAAGAAGCCTTGACAATATAATTTATAACGAGAGACAAATGCCTCCTCAAACAAAGGAATTTGGGTTGTCAATTTATTGCCAATCTCGGTAAACCTTGTTGCTACATTTTTTACAGGGTTCTAGTGAGGCATGCTTAGTTGAGTAAGGCAGTGCATTATGTCCTGAAAATTCTAACCACAACCTGATCTATGAACTTTGAGCTAAAGATTCTACTTTGTAAATTTGTTTTATTATTGTTAGGAGAAGAGAAAAGGATGATTGCATTCATTGACCAAAATTCAAGAAAGCAAGGAGAGAAACTCCCCTCCGAGGGTTTCTCCTTCACAAAAAGCTTACCCTTTTTCAACTGAGCACTACTTCCTCAGTTCAGAAAATGCAATTTCCTAAATGCCCACTTTCTACCTCTATATATACCTAACTGAATCTCCTGTAACTAATCAACTGCACTGACTGTTCCTAATTATTTTGACTCCCCTTTTTTATTCCAAGCAAATATCGTTTTACCCTTTTGTTTAACATCTATATGTAGTTATTGTATATTTACCATAACTGACTGGATAATTTTCGGTGACTTAAGTTGAATTTTGGTTATGGTCATAGTTACTTTTACTTTTTTCCATATGTATATACTCCCTCCGTTACAGAATATAAGCAAAAACTGGTCAACAGAAGTTTATGTATCTGGTTCAAAATTTGGACCAGATACATCAGCTTCTGTTGACCAATTTTTGCTAATATTCTGTAACGGAGTAGTAGTATACTTTAAGTTTTTAATTCAGGAGTTCCTCGGTACACAAATTAGTTATCTAACCCATTGTACTATTAATTCAAATATGCAAAGCAGAAATGAGCATAGTAATTTCATTTCTTGTGCGTTTTCATATTATGTTAAATACAATTGAAGTCTTGTCACACAACAAGAGCTGCATTATGTTAAATACAATTGAAGTCTTGTCACACAACAAGAGCTGCACATTAACAACTTGAGAGAAGACGGCAGGATCAAACTACTTTATCACTGCCTACATAAATCCAATAGAGAAACTACTAGAGCTAAGCCATATCATTAAGTACGACACCTTAACATTCCACAGGTGTAGTGTATAACAACAAGCACTGTTATGTGGAAACATTAAAACAATAATATACCTTGACTTCATTGATGTCAACATTGACAATGTCTAGTAACTGGCCATCAAGCATGTGCTCTACCTAAGAAGCCACATTAATTCAAGTCAGCATAGCGATATTGATTAGAACGACTGCCTCTAATTTATTGAGCCAAAATACCAGCAATCATTGATTGGCAGATTAAACTCCCATAGAAGCTCAAGGTTTATAAGTTAAAATATTGGAGAGCCTCAAGCTTCACCGTTGTTCAAGTGTGTTTATCTTACTATCATTGGTAAAAATCATTACAAGCTACAACCAAAACTGCATTAGTATCTAGGCAAGAAAAAGATACTATGTAGCAAGTAATACTTAAGATTTACACATGCCTATGTATCAGAAATTTGTTATTCTTAGGTGAGGAAAAAGTGCAGCCAACAGGAATGTTTAAACAAACAAGATGGCTGAAGCATCAAAGGGAATCCCTATACTAGAACAAGCATCCCGTAAAATATAAAATCTACTGTTAACAAAAAAACACTGCTGAAAAACAAGGCAATAACATCAGATAATCATTACCTGTGACCGAAGAAGTTCCTTGTATGTACTGATTTCTCTCAAAGCAATGGTAAATTTGGTCATTATAGGTCCTGGGAATACCAAAACAAAATTTATCAAATTCAAAAGCAAAGGTAAAGATTAATTTAATGAACTTCATGCAGTATCATATATATTCAAAGGAGGCGTAGAAAAGAGCATGCAAAGAGTAAACAAACAAAACATGCTTCAGAATATCTGAACCAATTTGACAATATTTCTAAGGAATTTTGGAGGCTAATTTGACGATATTAAAGTACCATGCATAGCTGGGGAGTACACCTCCAGAAACAATATGGCCTTGTTGTACTCAACCTAACTCTCATATGATTTTAGGACTTACAATAGCCCATAATAATCTTCAAATAAGCATATTTCTAGCTATTGCTTCTTACCGAGCATATCAGAATGAAAATCATTTAGTTTCTTTAAGACAAGGCAAGTGGTGGGTGTGAGACACTGAGACCTGTTATGGCTTACCTCCAAAAGCAACAAAATGAGGATCATTATGCCCTCCTCCAAAATTTTCAAGGGAGCTTACAAATGCAATATCTCCATCATATGCCTCTCCAAGTCCTTCCCTAAAAAATGTTAAAAATACCACACATGATGAGATAAAATATCATAATACTGATTGATACGGTATATCCCAAAAGAAACTCACACGTTTCACATAAAACAAGATAACCAATAGCTATTCTCTATATTCCTACTCTAATTTCTGATATAAATGGTGAACTCAGGTTCCTTGTGCACCCACCCTGTTCAAACATGTTCTTCTGACATCCAAAATTTGAAAACTTCCAATCCAAAGTCATGTGGTTGAAGACTTTTTAATACGCTTTTAGATCCACTTTGGTAAAACCATGAAGCAGTTAGTGCAAGAGAGTTGCTGGCTACTTGATCGTGTGATAACAATAATATTTTTTAAGAGGTTGTATTTCCCTCTCCGTGTATTTGCTTCGTTGTTTTGTAACTTGGTCAAGATATCAATCCACAAGGGAATTCTTGTGTTACTAGAATAAACAACATGACAAAGTCCATATCCTTTTAGAACTATTTACTAGAATAAGTGCCTCCGGTAAAAGGGAAATAAGCATTTCCCTCGAGATACAAAGCACTATTGCTGGCTACCTACGGAGTGTCCCACCGCTTTCAATTCTGTTTGAGCTTAGAGACAAATGTTGCAATGTCACTGCGGGAATCGAACCTGGGAGCACCAGGTCGACCCCCCGTGTCCAATGGTAGCTTATGCTACTCGACCAGCAATGTTGGTTAGATTGAGAGTGTATGCTCTTGCTTAAATTATTTATTAAAATTTTTGATTTATTGAAGTATTTGCCTATTCTGCCTAATTAGGAGTATAAGGAGGATCTAGTTATGCATAAACCTCCATGCTTATAACAATAAGTAAGTTATAACCTTAATTCCAATTGTTATTCTGAGAACAATATTATGCAATACAACTAACCTGTCCAAGTAATCCCAAATCAAAAGTGTAACAGTGCACAATTTCAATGCGAAAGGGATGGATATGAGGAAAACTCACGTGTACTTTCTACATCCTTTGTAGAACTTGCAGCATCTGATGCGCAATGATTCAGCACTTTCCTCCAAGCACTGGAGCTGCATTCACAACCGTTCATGAATTATAAATCAAGCAACCTACTAATTCTCAACACAAACAGGTATCCTCAACATTTTCCAAAATCAAAACAATATATAGGTCGATAGCATCAAACAATAACGAGATGCATAATCTGTACATTAAAACGGCACCGTTTGGTGGCGCATATCGTAAATTCAACGGAGTGATCAAATTCGGGAATCAAATGAAGACGACTTAGAAAATGATAACAGGGGAACAGAAGAATACCTGTTGGCGGAACATTGGAGTGTCATCCAGATTTGCGAAATGCATTTTCAAATAAATGAAGCGAATCAGAATTCTTCTTCTTCGGTTTCGCAGAGAAAGGAATCGCTATACGTCTAACGGTTGGTTACACAGAACGAAGGAAATATAAAAAATAATAATTATTCTTAATTCTAATTATACTAATATTATTACTATTGACATTTGGAGCAGGTTTGAGAGAGGTAGGACGGAAGGAAGAAAGAAAGGTGGACAGTTAACACTGCTTGCGATATTTCATGTCCATCGCTCGCTCCAATATTTACCCGCCTTTTCTCTTTCTATAATCACCTAACTAAAACAACATGTCGTTTGCTCTGTCTCTTTCTCAAAACAACCCTGCCGTTGTTATCCTACCCGGGCAACAAGCCAACACAATAAATAAATGGATGCTTCTAACTTCTGAGTAGAGTTGGCAAAACGGGCTATCCGGCCCTCATCGGGCCAGGCCCATATTGGGCTCAGGCTTTCATGGGCTAGGCTAAAAAGCCTGGGTTGAAATTCGGGCTCAATATTGACGGTCCGAGTCCAGCCATATGCGGGCTACGGGCTTATCGGGCTAGCCCTGCATTATGCGGGATTCTTTAACCACACTATACCATAACTATAAAGAGGGCTCAACATAATTCAATTCTTAGATACCAAATTCTGGAAGTTTCAATTCAAATGATGCCACTGTAAGTAAGTTCTATTGCCCACTAGTAGCAACATTGCTTTCAAAAGTAACATTACTTCAAAAAATATAACCGTCAATTTGGCTTCCCGCATAAATAGTTTACAATGAATTCATTACGGTGAATGTTTCATCACAATAAGCCATAACAAACAATGAATTCATTATATAGGTTTTCCTTGGTGGACTGCATTTACTCATCTCTGAAGTTTCCTTATTTTATTCATCGCTAACTGCTTCGGCATTCTACTGCCAAGTATGTATAAAATATACAAATGTAAACAAATTTGAATTGTGTTGTGTGTTAAACTTTGAACTTTGGGGTACTTCTATAAATGTCATTTACGGTAATAAAAGAAACAGCTACGTGCTTCTTTTCACGTTTCCAAAAAGAAGTAGCCACTAGTCAGTAGCCACATTTTTTTAAAAAATATGGGCAATATAGTAATCGCTTACTTAGTGATTAAAATACCTTCATTTGATATCAAAAGAAAGTGTGATTTTGAAAATAAAAGCAAGTGTTTCACAAAAATTACTGACTTGCTAAAAAGGCCCGGTTATGAAAATGGGCTTAACTCCATCGGCCCAAGCCATGTGTTTTTTTGGGTTTTTCGGGCCGGGCCAACGGGCCGGACCCATTTTGCCAGCTCTACTACTAAGGTGAAAGATCAAACTAAGTCTCTCACCGGTGAACCACTAAAATTGACTGTGGGATATAGCATAAAATTTTATCAACAGTTGAGATTTAATATTGTTTGATTCAATCTTACCCACTCGTAGTATTTTATACCATATATTACGGTCAATTTTAGTAGTTAACTAGTGAGGGACATAGTTTTATCCCTCACCCTAGACTTTAATACATTCTAATTTTTATTTTATTATTGATACATTAGTACATTCTTACTTAGTAATGTTATTACTATCTTTCATATCTCTTTTGCTTGTCCCAGGAAGGTAGTTCAGTTGGCGAGCTAATGGACATGAAGGAGTTTCAAGAAGGAGGTCCCAGGTTCAAACCCTGGAAACTAACATTTCCCCACTCCCACTAACATTTGCTTATAAAAAAAACATCTGTTTTGCTAGCCATTATATCTTCCATGTTATTCTTGTAAATTTGGTTTAATTGTATTTTTGCTCCCTTGATTTTTTCGGTTAAGTGATTTTGATCATTTATTTTACTTTTGGCAATTTTGATCCTCTAGTTCCCTCAATATGCTATTTTAGTCCCCATACTTTTCAATTGCATTTGTAGTCCCTTAAAACCATGGACTTTTTTTTGTACTTTAGGTCACCAAAAATCTTGGATATTGAAAAATAGAGGATCAATAGTGTACAATCTACAATTTTTAAGGGACCAAAAGTGTAACAAAATAATATTGAGATCAAATGTGTCAAATTGAGAAATTAGGAGATCAAAATTGTCAAAAGTAAAATAAATTATCAAAAACACAAAACTGGAAAAATTAAAAGAAAACAGTACAATTAAAAAGAGCCTTAACTTACATCATCATGCATGTAGTAGTGTTTTTGAAATAAATAATAAATATAATAAATATTGTTCTAAAACCAATGTACTTCTTGATTGGGGACGGATCTACATGTAAGTAATCGAGGGTAGGGTCCTGCCTGAAATTTTGGTTGTCTTGTGCGAAATTTGAATGCGGTTCCCTATTTGATAAGTCATATATATTGAAATTAATTATTTTAATACAACCTCAAGTAAGTTAAAATATTATAGAACAAATGTCAAAGTTGACATCAATATTGAAAAGTTCAAACCAAAATATCAATAGAATTAATTATAGCAGAAATAGTTAATTATGAAATAATTATTTTAATATAATTAAATTTTCTTATTATATATTGTCATACCCCAATTTTGTCCGCTTCCATTTTACTACTCAGATAATTTATTCGTCTAAATTACCGCAAGAGTTTTTGGGCTCGTTTGGACGCTATTTCGTTTTATTGGGTTTGTACTTAGTAATTCACTTTATTGGGCCTGTGTTAGATTTTCTCGTTTGGGCTTTGGCCCAGCTTGTCCTTTTTCTAGATTTGTCTTTTTTAAATAACCATTTCTCTAACTTAAAAAATCTGTCTTTTATTTACATTATCACCAAAACGAAAAACAAAATTACATAAAAATCAAAAAATAGAGAAGAATAAAAAATCACAAAAAAGGGGGGTGTCAGTAGCATCAAGCTTCATCCCAGCAAGCCTTCAGCCCAACAAGTCTACTTGTCTAGCAAGTCTGCTTCCCTAGCAAGTCTCCACACCTTACCCTTCACCTATAAAACGAGGCTCTGGCCACGGTGAAAAGCACACAGGAGTGATTCAACAAGAACACTGAACACATTCTCTCCCTCTCCTAGCGAAGCTCTCGCTCTCTCTCTCTCTCTCGCTCTCTCTCCCCCTCCATTTTTTATTTTATTTTTCTTTTAATTAGTTTATTTTTAAATATTAATGATAATTATTTTTCACTAGTTGCACTTTTCATTTTTTCTTCTTTGTTAACTTTTCGTTCATATTCAAAACAGAAAAACAAAATATTCCTTTTCCTCTCATAAATAAATAAATATTTTCAAAAACAAAACAGGGGATTAAGTGGGTTGTACGATCGGGTTAGTCAGCTTTTTAGGACCACGAATGAATCGTACGGATCATGTTCTAAAATCCCTATTTAAAAGAAATAATTTCTAAACTAAAAAATACAAACACACAAGCATTTCTTTCAAACAAAAAACAAATTTTCAAAAACAGGGGATTAAGCCGGTCGTACGGCTGAGTTATTCATCGTTTTAGGATAAATGAACCGTACGGATCACAAGTCCTAAAATCCCTAAATTATAAAACACCAACGCACAAATATTTTCTACCCAAGAACTACGTAGCCTTTGATTCTCTACCTGGAGATACGTAGGAGCAGAGGGCGGGCCCACCTCTGTCAAGTGTACTAATAAAAAACATTTTTTAGTCTTTTCCTAAATAATTTCTTAATTCAAAAAATATCAGGTCTTTTCTTTCTTTTAATTTCTTTCAATTCACAACAAAAGGGGTAAATTAAACGTTTTCAAAATTAACATCTTTTACACAACTAATTAGCAGGTAACCTTCCTTAGGAAGGATGTCGTGGGGTGCTAACACCTTCTCCATGCATAACCGACTCCCGAACCCAAATCTGGTCTCAAGGACCCTTTTCCAACTCAAAGAGATTTACTAATGTTTGCCCTTACAATTAAACATTGGTGGCGGCTTCATTTTCGAACTTCAAAGAATCCTCACCTGGATTTTTCGGTCGCCACACACACACACACACACACACATATATATATATATATATATATATATATATATATATATATATGTGTGTGTGTGTGTGTGTGTGTGTGTGGGTCGATATGTTAAGTTTAATAGGCTTTTTTTGTTTGTCTAAACTTTGTTAAAAAATGGGTATGTTAATTATAGAATTTTTTTATTTTAATATATACACACACACCCTATATAAAAAAATTGGTGCCCCAAAAATTTGGGGCCCTGTGCGGTCGTTCCTTCCATACACTCTCAGGCACCCCCCTAATCGGGGGTATTTGCCCCCTCTTGAAAAATTATTTTGAATATATATATATAACAAACTTATTTTTCCCCCATAAAAAAATAAGGGTTGTCTCCAAAAGATAATTTTTAAAATTTGAATGTAGAAGTTCACAAGATATAAATAAAAAATAGAATAAGTTGATACTAATTTAACTTTTTTAGCTATGTAATTTGTAGAAATTTAGATATTTTAGGTATTTTTATGTAATGAAATTATGTATTTTATAAATATTTACAATATTTTTTTGAGAAAATATTGTAGACTATTTTTTACCCCATGAGTAAAAATTTCTAGATCCGCCGTTGTATTTGATACATTCATTTTTTTATTGTTCTAAAACAACAAAAGTTGCTTTACTTTTTATCAAAATAAGTTACTTTACCAAAAGGTGGTTTTAGATGCACATTATGGAAGGAAATATTTCTGGACACATGTACACTTCAACAATATTAAGAGAGAAGAGAAAAGAGACCAATACGATAAGACGAGAGAAAAAAAAGATAAATTGATGTGTTAAATAAGTGTTGAGAAGATTGGGGTCTCTACAAATCACCAATCTGCGTGCAATATTGGCTTACTATTCGGTGAGAAACAACACTAAACAGAGTCATTGTAATCGCTTTTGATAACAATTTTAGGCAAATTCAATCAAAAAACTAACTCGTGAACACCTTTAAATGCAGCTTGAATTAAAACTTTTGAAAGAGAACCTTTACACCCATGTAGTTTTACTTGAGTAGAGAGATTAGTTTTCGTATTCACTCATAATTTACTAAAACAAATCTATTTAAACTAATTAGTTCAAATTAATTTCATTGAAAAATTATAAAATTAAATTCATCATAAGAGGGTGCCAGCGATGCAGCTTAACTGCATAGTAGAGACAACTCAGTGCAGTCGAAGCTATCCAACAAGAGAATTACATGTGTGCACCCTCCACCTTGCTTCCTGTGAAAATGTGTCGGTATCTCATTCTCACATCCTCATTTAAAGTAGAACTGGGGGGGTTAGGGTATCCAACAGTACAATGTAGTACTAGTACTAGTATTAATGTTACCCTCACTTCCCAAAATCCTTTAACAAAAAATCATGGGATGTTTACATTGGACGTCCTATATAGTTAGGAACAATTCATAACAATATCAATCTACTCCATACAAATAGAAATTCGTTGTGTGAATAAACACTTTATAAAGATGTTTTTCTAGTTTGTTTTAAGTTTTAACGATGTGGCGAAGGGAGAGAACAAGAAAAGGTAATGAATGATGATTAAACGTGTGTTTGTTTTCAAGTGTGGGTAGTTCCTTAACGTGCATTTTACATTACTAACTTCATGCCTTACACATTTTCCACGGAAAAAACATACATTGCCTAAAAACATACGAATTTGTTATGAAATAAACTCAAATAGAGCAAGAACAATAATAGAATATGAGAGAATAATAGAGCTATTGTATTGTACTCTTCAAATGTATCATCTACAATGTCATATGAGTCCTATTTATAGGCTCAAGTATTGTAACCTATGATTGGCATTTAACATATACAATGATGAATAATAATAATGAATAATGCCTAGGAGTTACAATTGCATTAGACATCCACTTTATTCACAATACTCCCCCTTGGATGTCTATTAAGGATATGCCTCATTAAAAGCTTACTAAGAAATTAAAAATCTCAATGGGAAAAAATCTCAGTGAAGGAAAAAGAGTACAACATCATTTGCTTGAGGGCTGCTGATAACCCTATTTTATATAGGTTATTTATGCTCCTAATACTTAAATCAAACTTACTTCTCAAGTAATTCTAGTGCTTAAATATGTGAATATATGAATATTAGAATAAATATAGGTTATGAGTCAATTCCTTAAACCTTGGGCATAATCAAATGCCTTTGTGAATATGTTTGATGTTTTGCTTTAGCGCTGCATCGGTATGCTATCAAGGAGACGCTACAGCGTTATATGACGGCTGACCATTGAGATATTTGTGTGGCCACTTGAGGACATGATGAGTCACCACCCTTATCTCTTCCTCTCAGCTGGATATTTTGACTTTCAAGTGGATGCTAAATTACACTTGGCGCCTCCTAAATGGAACCCATGTGATAGTTGGTGCATTCCATCATTAGTACTTTTTGTAAAGTGCTTTAAGGATAATATCTAAGTCTTATGATCATCATGTGATATTATTATTCTATTAAGACTTAGTTAATAATTAGATTAATTAAGATTGCTTCATTAGTAAGTAACGTAGGTAGACAACAAGTAGTTGTAACTTGGAAGAAAAACTTCTTATGACATAGTAGCTTTTCTCTATTGTTACACTACCTTTAAGCTTTTATTTTTAGCATAGTTTTCTAGTCTTCATTCAAGGTTTTGCTCACGCCTCAACTTCATCTTTTGTATGCTACTTGGGATCATTGGAGTGTATCTTTTGCAACCACTCTTCTCTTGTCTTCATACGGTAATACATACTCTCTAGTTGTATTATGTTGATGGAACTTGTGATGAGCTAACTTTGTTGTAGTTGGATTGTTCTTGGTATGTAATGAACATTGAGTAACTTTTGTATAATGTTATGATGTTTGCGTTTTATTCCTTGTGTCATAATACTTTCAATCTTGGTTTGGGAATGATCAACTAAAACAAGGTAACTTTGTGGGTACAGACATGGTTCACAAAGAGAACTCAAGGAATGATATGAATGAAAACCCTTTAAAGACATTTAAAGGAAACACTACTTAACTCTAGACATAGGGGAGTAGTAGTTCATAAGGCAAATGTTGTAAGAGCTTAATATACACGGGTAAAACTTATTTAGAGCCTGGACATAGGAGTTTTGTAACATAACCCTGACGAAAGTGACTGAAAGGCACGCCACCAAAGCGCTACAGCGTCTACGGATTCTCAAGCGCTACAGCGCTTAACGCTACAGCGTCTAAATGTTATTTGAACATTACTCTTGGGAATTTACACAACTATTGAGCTATCCAACTCACCTTTAATTACTTCAACTTAATACTGTTTTATCACAACTTATAATGTTTACAACTCTTTACCTTTACTTGTTACTTAATTCTTTTCACTAAGCTTCTAATCACTTAAACTTCTTAGATTAATTCCAATCCCTGTGGGAACAAACTTTACATATCATTATATTACTTGTTGCGATTGTGTATACTTGCACATCACATTTTCGCACAACAGCTTCCTCGTTAAAAACCTTACCAGGAAAACCCATTGGGACAAAACCGTGGTGAAGGAAAAAAGAGTGCAGAACATATTTATTTCGCCCCCTCATGCATGTAATAATCTCTATGACGACGAAGACCAATCTTCCTTGTTAACTGTTCAAAAGTTTTGCTTGGCAATGACTTTGTCAGAAGATCTGCTAAATTTTCACAAGAGCGAATTTGTTGGATGTTAATAGCACCGCTCTTTTGAAGATCATGAGTGAAGAAGAACTTTGGTGAAATATGTTTTGTCCTATCTCCTTTAATATACCCTTCTTTCAATTGAGCAATGCATGCAGTGTTATCTTCATACATAGTTGTTGCAATCATTTTCTCAGAAGACAAACCACGGGTTTCTTGTATATGTTGAATTACTGACCTTAACCAAACGCATTCTCGACTTGCCTCATGTAGTTCTAAAATTTCTGCATGGTTGGATGATGTGGCTGTTATGGTTTGTTTTACAGACCTCCATGAAATGGCTGTATCACCACATGTAAACAGATAGTCTGTTTGTGATCTACCATTATAAGGGTCAGATAAATAACCTGCATCTGCATAACCAGTAAAATCTGACTTTGATTCATTTGAATAAAACAAACCCATATCCATTGTACCTCTAAGGTAACGAAGTACATGTTTGACTCCATTCCAATGTCTTCGTGTAGGTGAAGAACTATATCTTGCTAATAAATTGACAGCAAATGATATATCAAGACGTGTATAATTAGCAAGATACATTAGTGCGCCAATTGCACTAAGATATGGTACTTCAGGACCAAGTAGTTCATCATCCTTTTCTCGAGGTCTAAATGGATCTTTATTCACATCTAATGATCTTACAACCATTGGTGTACACAGTGGATGTGATTTGTCCATGTAAAACCGTTTTAGCACTTTTGCTATATAAGTTTTTTGATGTACAAGAATTCCATTTCTTAAATATTCAATTTGTAATCCCAAAATATTTTTTGTCCTTCCTAAGTCCTTCATCTCGAACTCTTTCTTTAAGCAATCTATAGCTTTTGGAAGCTCTTTAGGAGTTCCAATAATATTTAAGTCATCCACATAAACAGCAATTATAGCAAATTCTTTTCCAGATCTTTTCATAAAAATGCATGGACGTATGGGGTCATTTTTATATCCCTCCTTTAACAAATATTCACTGACATGATTATACCACATGCGTCCAGATTGTTTAAGTCCATAGAGAGACTTATTCAACTTGATCGAATAATCTTCTCGAGAGCCTGGATTGTTTGTCTTAGGAAAATGAAATCCTTCAGGAAGTTTCACATAAATTTCACTATCAAGTGAACCATATAAATATACTGTAACAACATCCATCATATGTAAATTTATCCCCTCACGTGCTACTAAACTAATTAAGTATCGAAAAGTACTTGCATCCACTACAGTTGAATAAGTTTCTTCAAAATCGATGCCAGGTCTTTGTGAAAATCCTTGAGCAACAAGTCGAGCTTTGTATCTCACAACATCACCATTTTCATTTCGTTTTCGTACAAAAACCCACTTATATCCAACTGGCTTCACACCTTCAGGTGTTCAGACTACAGGTCCAAAAACATTTCTCTGACAAAGTGAGTTTAATCCCGCTTCAATTGCATCTTTCCACTTTGTCCAGTCATTTCTTTGTCGACAATCTTCGATGGACTTTGGTTCATGATCCTTATTATCACTCATCACATTTAGCGATATATTATATATCAAAATATCGTCAACGTTGACTTTACTTCTGTTCCATCTTTCTCCATTCATGACATAATTTATTGAGATCTCATTTCCACAAATTTCAGAATTTTTTCAGGTACCTGATTAGTTCTTCTGGAACTTGAAAAATCAATTATGTCAAATTACTCTTTTAGAGCTTCCATATCCTCCTTTGAGCCATCTTACTTTTAAGCTCATTTCTTTGTTTGAGGATTATTTCTTTTTCTTTGGAACCGACCATGCTACATGCTTCATGCGTGGTTAAGATTTATTTGCAATGTTTGAGTGTCCAGCAGGGACATCAATTTTAATTGGAGCACTGCAGCTGTGATTAATTTGCTAAATTTTGCAAATGAGTTATACTTTGAACTTCTGGTTCTCATTGGTTTGTAAGAGGATCAAGATGGGATAATAATAATTTATTTCAAATAATATTCATTTTCAGCTGCTCGTCTCTCCCTCTAATATTGGGAAAACCAATTCATCACAATTTTAATCAACTAACTTAGCTATAAATACATCTCCAGTTGTTGGCTCAACATACTTTATCATGGATGGAGATTCATATACTCATGTATTCCCAACATTCTTTAAGCATACTTCTTATTGTATAGTAGTGTAGTAATGTGAACATACACAACACATACAAAAAATTTAAGATGGGAGATATATATTGGATTATTGACTAAAAATCAATCATAAAAGGGAGAACTTACATATGATACCTTATTTGCTTGATGCGTATCAATGTCTTTGCTTGCAATATTGCATGTTCCCATGTAGAAATTGAAGTTTTGATCTCATAAGAATTGATCATATTATTAACTTTAGACGCCTAATGAATGATTTTTCAAGACCATTTTATGGATAAACATGGCTAGCTATGTGATGTCCAATATCAATTCTAATATACATACAATACTTACCAAATGATTCCAAGATAATTCACATAGTGACCTCTTACTCAAATTAGCTGAGCAAACCATCTCACAAACTTCAAGTTATGAGTTGGCGACAAATATATGTAGTATATATGTGGTCATCTAATTGATGCATCAATTAAAATCATAAAATATCACGTGATTGATGTATTTGTTTACAAATATCATCTTATACACATTTTAGAAATGTGAGGAACTTATTCTTTCAAATTCTCAACTTGCTTTGGGAACTAGTAGTACACAAAAGTTAATGGATTGAAGAATCTACAGGGCTCTTCAATACATGTTCACTAAAATTCTTAACCTATTTTTTCGCATCATAATAGACCCGGGATGGCCCAACCGGTTTTGCCAACGATAAACTTATTATAATCCATAAACTTCTGGTTTAAGGTAGCATGTGTGTACTAATATACATTTAGTACAAACTCAAAGAAAAATTATTTTTCCACATGATCTCCTCTTAGATTGATATTGTTGAAACTTTATTAGTTTTCATGAGACTTGAGAGAATAGATGTGGTATCAATCTGTGAAAACTTTTTGTTCCTCAAGCTTGTAACAATACATTAGCTCTTCTTGAGCCTTCAATTATACAAGCAAACTTCTGGTTGCAAGTTCACAATAAAAACACACACTACCATATGACTTTCTGATAGTTTATATGCATTAAAACATATGACATAGAAAAACTTATTATATTGAAGAATCTTCTGGTCCTTCAAAAATATTAATACGTGTCGTCATCTTTATATTAGAAAAATATAATTGAACACATACTAAATAGTAAAATCATGTAGATTATTAAACATCGGGTTTAAAACAACATTTTATTTTTTAAAAATGCATAGCAAACTTCTGGTTTTCTATAGCATAATTTTAATTGCACTCATATGATTTAAAATATTAAGTTAACATGAAATCAAAATAAGATAAAAAAAATAAGAACATAAAAAGATCTAATTCTTTAAGAAATATCTGACCGTATCACATATTTTTCTATTGTTTCCACTCATGAAATGAAATACTAGAATTCCAAGAGTAAGTAGGAAGAGAAGTTACATTTCAAAAGATTAAACTTTGTCATAAAGTATATGAGTTACTACATCATTATTTACATAAAAAGAAAACTAGTATACCATTATGAAAAATAGTAAAGAATATAACCATAAAAATAATTTATTCTTCTCTCACTTTTCCGTGTTTCAAAGTATACTAAGATCAAATAGATCTTATAGATTTCAATCACAGTCTAAAGGTCTAGTTCTGCAGGAACTCGACCTCAAATTTTTCTTATTTTCGTGGTCAAAGAAATCTTTCATAAAGGATAACGGTAACTTTTACTACATCAATGATCATAACCACAACTTTTGTTGTACTCAATGTTTTAATTTGATTCATTCTCTTCTAGGAATAAAGTTCAATTCATTGAGTGGTTTGTGATTATTTTTTCATTACAACATCACATAATCTTGATTCAAAATATTTTTGAAAATATTTTCTCATTTGTGCTACTCCAGGAGCATATTAAAGTAAAATTTCCCTTATATTCCTTTGATTCAATTATACTAAGATCAAATAGATCATTTAGATTACAATCATGGTCTAAAGGTTTGGTTCTTCAAGAACTTGACCACAAATCTTTCACTAGTGATGATCGAGAAAAATCAAACTTTCTAACAATTTGCTCTTCAAGAACTATACAACGAATTTATATATTTATCATCATTATTTGAACAATCCTCCAGGGATGGTTGAATGTTAATATTTTTTTTTAAGTTAAATATCAAATATTCCCATTTTGAGTAATCCTACAAGGATACTCGAATATTCATTTTTTTTCAGTTCTTCAAGAACTATATATAACAAATCATCACAAACAATGATAAAGAAAAAAATTTATTTAAGCAATCCTATAGAGATGCTCGAATATTGTGTTTATTTTTTCTTTCAATTCTTCAAGAACTATATCACGAGACTAAGCATTGAAGAAAAAAAATGCTTTGAACAATCCTGCAGCGATTCTTGAATATTAAGTTTTATCTCTTCATTGAGTTCTTTGTGCAATCATTCTAGGATGCTTGAATGATGAATTCTTCTGGAATTTATCAAGAATAGACAAACATGATAGTTGTCCTTATGCAATCCAATAGGGATGCATGAATGTTGAATTCTTCAGGAATTCATCAAAAATAGAAACATGATAATCGTGGTAGCTAAATAAAATTCTCAATAAAATTCCTATATTAGCATGATAAAATAAAAGCTATAAGAAAACAAAACATGATAACATGAGTTGGATAAACTATAAGATTGTAGAAGAAAACATATCTTTGGCAAATAGTGATAAGTCCATTTTAGTTGTTGTAATACCCCAATTTTGTCCGCCCAAGTCAAAAAAACATTTTTCAGAAAATGGAAGCAATAAGGTAATTCATAATGTGTGGAAAACAGTGGATTGGTGCATTTATGTGTGTTCGTCCCCTATTTCGCATTTTTATTTGAATTACGCGCGCGCGCCAGTAGTAACTGCGTGAGCTGCCCTGTGCCCCCGTCATTTGGCACGTGTCTGTATTTTCATCATAAAAAAAAGGGCCATTTATTGATCATTATTAATTTTTGGCACCCAAAAACATTTTTCTTAATTTTTAGTAATTTTAGGAAATAAAATAGTGCATATTTTTGCATTTTTGGGCATTTAAATAAAAGCGAATTAATTATTTTTGGACCAAGACCAGGTCAAGGACGTGGCATACATGTTACTCTACCAAGGGTAATTTTTGTATAATTTTTGGAAAGAAAGTCCTAGTCCAAAATAATTAAAAATGCATTTTCCCCATTTTTAGTGCATAAAAAACCCAAAAAAGACCATTAAATATTCCCCAATTACTAAATGACAATTTTTATTGCCTAGAATAATTAGAGGGAATATTTTATGGTGCTCAAATATATATGACACTTTTTAATAGGTGCACATTCACTTCCATGCCCAAAATTCAAAACTCAAAAAGAAGAAAGTGTCCTCAATAAGACAAAAGACCAAAAACAAGTTTTTTTTTCCCTCTCTCTCTCTCTCCACAATTTCGAATTTCCTCTCTCTCTCTCCACAAATTTCGAATTCCCTCTCTCTCCCTCCACAATTTCTTCCACACTCTTCTATTCCTTATTCCTTAATAATATGCTTTGTGCTATCCTTAACTTTTCCCTTTTTGGTGACCATCACTCACTCCCACATAGATTTATGCCCTCTTTTGTAAATTACCCCACCCATTTATACTCACATCTTCACAAGAAAATACAAAATTACTTCTTTGGTAACATTCCATCTCAATTATACCCTTAACCCTATTTTTACCTCACATCACATATGAGCCTCCATTCCCAAAATAGGACAAGTTTTTTTTTACACAATCTCTCCCTCCCTCTCATATGCGCATATCACACCCATTTACTCCCTCATTTGTGTTTTCTCACTACCCAAAATCCAAGTGATCTCTAATCCTAGCCCTTCATTCAAATTTAAAACCCAATCCTAGAGCACCTAGTAAAGAACAATGACCTAATTACCCCTAGACCTAAAACAACTCTATAAATACCCTCTCATTTCCACACATGAGCATCTTTGGCCTCTCATTCCTCACTCATACAACCCTCACACAACCTTCCTCTCCTCCAAAGACCCCCTAGGCCGTATCCTCCTCTCCCTCTCCTCCATCCATCTTTTTCATTTCCTTCCACCCAAACACCACCACTCCACCTCATTTGCATCCCTCTTTCACATACTCCCTCCATTTCTCCTTCAAAGTTCAAGCATCATCACCAAGTGGGTTTGATCATCATATTTGCGTGGGTATTCCTTTGAAGAACCTTGGAGTTTTGTTGATTTGTGTCTAGTTTCATCTTCTCATCTCACTTTCTAGCTTGGAGTTATGGTAAAGTCCTTAAAACCTTACGTCATATTTGAGTTCTTGCCTCAAAAATGTAAAATCATTCATCCTATCATCTTCATATCCTCATATTGTTGATTGTTGTTGGTGAGAATTGTCATAAGCACTTTGACAAGCACTTAGGGAGGCTTGGGTGCTTATGGTGCTTCTCACCCTTGAATGATTGTTGATTTGTGTTGATTTGGATCTTGACCCTTTCATTTCATGAAATAAAATGTTGTTTTATGGCATATTATGTTTCGCATATTGTGAATAAATAGGGTTTTTATATGTTTGCTTATCATTTTAAGTTGATGATAGGCAATATGATTCTCACTTGTGCCTAGTGCACCTTGCTTAAAGTGATGAGGATTGTTCTATATGATTCAACCCTTTTAGTTTAGGTGTTGTTTAAAATGATGATAGGCAATATGATTCTCACTTGTGCCTAGTGCACCTTGCTTAAAGTGATGAGGATTGTTCTATATGATTCAACCCTTTTAGTTTAGGTGTTGTTTAAAATGATGATAGGCAATATGATTCTCACTTGTGCCTAGTGCACCTTGCTTAAAGTGATGAGGATTGTTCTATATGATTCAACCCTTTTAGTTTAGCAGTTGTTTAAAATGATGATAGGCAATTGTCATACCCCAATTTTGTCCGGCTTAGGTCCAAACCCTAATTTTTCACACAAAAATAAATTATGCATTGCATTTTGGGTCCTAGAAACCATTCCAAAGTTTTTGAAAGCATTTTTAGGGCTAGAATGCACTTTTTGGAAATTAGAGTTTTTAGGGTCAAAAAGGGCATTTTGGTCATTTCTCACAAAAGGGTCTATAAAAATAATTTTTGCATGAAAATATTTTTCAATAAGCCTCATGCATGAAAATAATTTTTTGAAAGAATAAAATCGATTTTATCATGCATATAATATATTCTTGATGAATAAGGAAGATATCCATATTTTCAGGAAAGCAAATAATCGATTACCTTCTTGTTTCATTCAAGCCAATAATCGATTATTTGCTCTATGAAAACAAGCAAATAATCGATTATTCCCTCCCCTTTTGAAGCACATAATCGATTATTAGGATGCCCATATTTTCAGGGAAGCAAATAATCGATTACCTTCTTATCTCATTCAAGCAAATAATCGATTATTTGCTCTATGAAATCAAGCAAATAATCGATTATTCCCTCCCCTTTTGAAGCACATAATCGATTAGCATCCTATTTTAACTAAATACATAATCGATTAGCAAGCAAACAAAGTTTCCTTTCTTATCAAACTAATCGATTATGTGCTTCAAATAACTAAAAAGAATAATCGATTAGCAAGCTATCCTTACCTTCCTTTTTTATATACCATAATCGATTAGGGGCTTCAAACAACTAAAGCACATAATCGATTACCACCTTTTAAGGAAGGTTGATAATCGATTATGCACCTGTTTTGTCTTACAACAATAATCGATTATCATCTCACCAAAGTTTCCATCTTCATCAACATAATCGATTAGCATATGTTTCAATTGAAAGACATAATCGATTATGTCATGCATTAGTTGTTAAAAATCAAACGGTTGTGTTTTTGAAACTCTATAAATAGGAAGCTAAGTTTCACCATTTGGGAGACAGATCTCACGAGATCAAAGAAACACACACATTTGCTCCAGACATTTTTCACGGGATCTGAGAAGACAACTCTCGCAAATCTCATTTTCCAGTTCTACGCTTCATTTTTGCTCTATTCGCGCCGTTGGTCCGTCTGAGCTAATCTCCTGCAAGGGGTAGTCGGGGTTTGCATTCTTCATAGTTGTAATACCTGTCTTCATCAGAGGTATTTCAGTCTTTACATTTGCTAAAATTTAATCATTGTGATCCATGCCAAAATTGCCCTATGTGATTTAATTTAGCTGTAGTGTCCTTGTTGATGATGAACCACATGATTCCCACTTATGCCTAGTGCATCATTTTCTAAGTGGTGAAGATGGTTTCAGATGATTCAACCTCCCCCTTTTTTAACTTCTGAATGAATAAAAGATAGTTAGGTTTATGGTTTAAGGTCCATGGGGTATTGCAAAGGATAGGTTATTCAAAACCTTGATGCTCCCTCATCTTTGATTGTGTTTGTTGCGCCCGAAAAAGTCCCCGAGGGAATCTTTCTTCGCTTGCAACTTTTTGAAAATCAATGAAGTCGCCACCAATATTTTTTTATAAGGAAAATATTGAAGAAAAACCTTTTGGAAAGTGGATGGCCTTTTGGAAAACCGGAAGATTTGGGTTCGGGGGTCGGTTAGGCATAGGGAAGGTTTTAGCACCCCACGCCTCCTTTCTACCGAAAGGGAACCTTTAATTAAATGTGTGGTTTTAAGTGCGGATTTGGAAAATACTTAAATTTGCCCTTTTTTCGAAAAGAGAATGAAACGACTTAATGAAAATTTTTATTTTTGGCAAAAGTGTTTGTTGTTTTTTTTAGGAGAAAAAAAATGTTTTTAGTTTATTGTGCTTGACGGAGGATATCCGCGAACTCAAAGCTACGTAGTTCTGGTTTTTTTAAAAGGGTTTTTGTTTTTTAGTCTGTTTAGAGTTCTTTCGCAAAGAGGTTGAGCGTTCGCAGTGACCAAACAACAATGGTTTAGAGTGGCCACACTACTAGCTCTTTTGAAAATGAAATTATCATTAACAACCAAACGGCAACGGCGCGAGTGATGATTAATGACAAACGATTTTTATTTTGGGTATTGAAAAGGTTTTCACAATTGAAGGAGAGCGTTTGTACGGACCAAACAACAACGGTTTAGAGTGGCCGCACTACTACCTCCCACAGGAATGAAATCATCACCCACAATCAAATGGCAACGGCGCGAGTGATCATTGGTGATGATTAATTTTGATTTCGATGTTTGAAGATATTTGTTTTTGATGTAAGAAAATATTTATGTAGGGAAAGGAAAATTATTTTATTATTTTTTTAAAAGGAGAAACAGTGGATGCAAGAGTAAAACGGGGGTGCAAATAAAAGGAGGGCTGTATTATCAAAAATGGGGTGTAAACAGCGAGGAGGGTTGCATTTTTAAAATGGGGGGTGCAGAGAATGAAGCCCAATTCGCATGGGAGGGCCCAGTTAGCGAAACTGGGCTTAAGTGACAAAAAGGGCCTTATGCTTGGGCCTGGGGGGTGTAAATAACAATTTACTTGTTTCTTAAAAAAAGTTTTACTTACCACTCCTTTTTTACTAATGAAAGCTTTTTTTTTGTTCTCTTTTTCTTTGAGATTCTTTTATTATTTTTTGGTTGAGATAATTTTTGGTTGGAAAAGAATAAGTAAATAAATAAAAATAAATAAATAAAAAAACGAAAAAAAAACAAAAATCAGTTTATATGTTTTTTTAAAAAAAGTTTTATTTACCCTTTTTTACTAGTTGCTAGGAAATGATTTTTGTGAGGTCTTTCTTTGTTGGTATTTGGTATAAAAGAGATCTATTAATTATTTAGAGAAACACTTTTCCTTAAATCTTTTTTGATTCTTTTGATACCTAATCCTTTTTTAATATTAAAAGAAAAATTGCTATATTTCTTATTGCTATTATTTTGATGACAAGTATTATTGTTGATAAAAAAGGACATTGCTCATATTTCCAATAAGAATCGATGCATTCAAGAAGGAAGCATAATGAAAACTCAAATGGGCGATTATAACAAAATGACAAATGTGATGCTATATTAGTAACATTTTAATTCCTATTGTCACCATAGGCCCTTTAAAAAAAATAGAAAGTAAAGATAATAAAAAAGAAATATATCAAATGCATATGGGAGAAGGAGCATCACATGAGCAATGATAACATAGTACTTGTTTCGACAAAATATATATGAACTATCTAAAACATGAGTAACCTAAACAATGGCTTTTTGGACCATATCAAAAATAAATATTTGCAGAGAACTAAGGATGAGATGAAATTATTACCAAATGTTCTTTGGACAAAGAAACTCCTTCACAGATCTCTCAACAACAAAAGGATAATGTATGAAAAAAACTATGAAAATTTTAAGGAAGAAGAAAAAAAGAAGAACGAAAACTCTCTCTCACTAAAACTTCAACCGATCCGCTTTTGCTTCCTCTTGCTCCTGAAAACTTCAAAACTTCGAACTCTCCTCTCTTTTCTCTCAAAAAACCGACCTCCCTCCTTCAAAAATGTAGCCCATATTTATACTAAAAACTTGAGTTGAGAGGTAGAAGTGATGTTTGCTTCTTTTCTTTTCTTTGATGGAGTGTGGGAGTGTATGAGAGAAAGAGGATTGAGTGTGTGAAAGGATGAGAGTGGGTGTGTGATGTGTGAGGGATGTGAGGCATGAGATAGGAGAGGGAGGGTTGAGTGTCGAATTTGTTTAGGGTTTGGAAGGGGAAGTGTGTGAGAGAGAGTGAGTTGAGTGATGTGTGAGGGAGAGAGAAAGAAAGGGGGGCGTAGGAAAAGGGGGGGAGCCGTTGGGAGAGGAGAGAGGGAAGGGTGGAGTGTATGGGGAAAGGAGATGTGGGGAAGTGGGGTTGTGTGTGGAAGTGGGATTGTGAGTTCCAAGGAGGAAAAGAGGGAAAGTGGGGCGGATTTCTAGGCTAGGAGAGAGGGGATGAATGTGGATGATTTTTAAGGCTAGGGGGGAGAGTGAATGTAGACACATTTTAGGGTTAAGGGGGGTGGTGAATGTGGACATATTTTAGGGTTAAGGGGGATTCGAATTTAGGGTTTAGTTGGAGTGGGTTGGATGGAGTTGTGTGTTGGGTTATGGGTTGGATATGGGTTAGGGTTAGGATATGGATTGGGTTTGGTGGAGGAGTTGGATTGGGCTTGGTGGAGGAGTTGGATATGGGTTAGGTCTAGGGTTATGCGAATTAGGCATAAGGTTTGGTGGAGGAGTGGGCTTTAGATGGCCCAATCCTAAATGCACCTCTATATATTTTTTACAAACCTCCCCTATTTCCTCCTTTGCTTATTTTGTTTCTTTACTTCTAATTATTATTATTTTTTTCAAAAATTGGAACTTGTAGCACACTAAAATAAAATAAAGCATGGCATGAAAATAAAATAATTATTTTTATTAAAAAAAGATAAAATTTCTTATTTTTGGATAGGACAAAATTAGGGTGTTACAGCTGCCCCTCTTTATTTCACATTTCGCCAAGAAATATGACTTGGCCTTTTCATATTTGTTGGTGAAATGGAAATAAAGATATAGAAATAACACTAATTTTGTCCGCTTCGGAAAAGCTCAGATTTTCTTTTTGTTATTTTCTTCTTGGGAACGGGGGTTAACACTTGTCGCATTAACGGGAAAGCAGGAAATTGGGAAAAGCGGTAAATTGGGAATTCGAAGGTTGCCTAGAAACCTTCTAACGAACTCTTGTCGAGTCCGAGTTTTGAGGGTGGCCTTTTCGAGCGGCCGATCAACATCAGGTCCGGAACTGATTTGATCAATGGATTTACGCTATGCCTTAGGCTGACACAACTAATCCGAAGGACTTAACGAAGTCTGATGGATCCATCGCGTGCTCGTACACGATGTTGTGATCTGTGGAAGGAGTTCACTAACTCTGTGTTGATGGAGTTTACTAACTCTGGGTTAATGGAGTTTACTAACTCAGTGCTGATGGTGATTTTTCTAAAAAGAGATTTTTGGGACTCTCTGGTCCGAAACAACTGCTTGGATGGTGCATGAAATGCATGCGTTTGGGTATTTGGATGCACATGAATGCAATGATTGATTTTGGTGGGATGCTTTTTCTGTTTGATTCCTCATTCACTTCTTTTCTTTTGTTATTCTTCGCTTTTCTGAGATACGAATTTGAAAGTGTAATGCACCACTGTTTGATGACAAATGGTATGGATGGTATGATGAATGAAGATGTTGTGTTCTTTTATGTTCCGTCTTCTGTGATTTTCTCTTTTGTTTTTTTGTTTATTCTGTTTGTTTTCTTTAAGCAGCTTTCTTTTTTCTGCTTATTTGTTTTTGTTTTATTCTGTTTGTTTTCTTTAAGCAGCTTTCTTTTTTCTGCTTATTTGTTTTTCTTTGGCACTCTTTTTTTTGCTGGTTAAATCGATCTGCCGGGCGAAGGCTGCTCCAGGACGATGATCCGCGAGGATTGCACACTGGTTTGTCACGACTGCCTTTTTCGCAATTTTATTCACTTGGGGAATCACTTCTTTCCGTATTTTTTCAAAGATTTCGTAATGATCATGTAATGCTCTGAATGTGCACATGTTTGCAATTCGATTTCATCAATCATAAAAGTTATTATTTTGAAAGAAACTGAATAGATGAAAGCAGAGACACGAAAAGCACACATATGAAAGAAAAGTTGGACTTTTATTGATATAGAAATTGGACGTGCAGAAAGTCATGCCAATCGAAAGTGCATTACAATCTTTCTTTTAAACTACAAAAAAAAACACAAGCAAAAGGAAAAGATCTCGTGATTCTATCTCTGAAGTAACGGTGCCCACCGTCCATACTCATAATACTGATCACCCCCTTATCCGAACCTTTGGAATGCTGATTGCCTTTTTCTTTTCTCAAGCCCAAGTTTTCTGACCCTAATTTTTGCCTGGATCGCCCTTTACGAGTTTTCAATCCACCGGGCCGCTCTGATTTTGCCTAGGTCGCCCTTTGCGGGTTTTCAACCTAGCGAGCTGATTTTTCCTTGGCTTATCTTTCTCTTTTTTCGTCTATTTTTCTAGGCATAATACTTCTTGACCACATCTGAGTTCACTGGATTTGGGATCTCATCTCCGTCCATGTTTGCCAGAATTAATGCTCCTCCTGAGAATGCCTTCTTCACCACATAAGGTCCTTCATATTTGGGAGCCCATTTGCCCCTAGAGTCTGTCTGGATCGGCAAGATCTGCTTGAGCACAAGATCTCCTTCTTGGAATTCACGAGGACGGACTTTCTTGTCAAAAGCCCTCCTCATCCTCTGTTGGTACAACTGTCCATGACACATTGCGGCCACCCGTTTTTCATCAATGAGATTCAACTGGTCAAGACGAGACCGCACCCATTCTGCTTCATCAAGTTTTGTCTCCATCAACACCCGCAGGGATGGTATTTCAACCTCGATGGGGAGGACCGCCTCTGACCCATAGACCAGGGAGTAAGGGGTTGCCCCTGTGGAGGTGCGTACTGAGGTTCTGTAACCATGCAGGGCAAATGGGAGCATCTCATGCCAATCCTTGTAGGTTACCACCATCTTTTGCACAATCTTCTTGATGTTCTTGTTGGCTGCCTCAACTGCCCCATTCATCTTTGGGCGGTAGGGAGAAGAGTTGTGATGTTGTATTTTGAAGTCTTTACACAAATCCTTCATCACTCTGCTGTTCAAATTACTACCGTTGTCTGTGATAATCTTGTTTGGAAGACCGTAGCGGCAAACCAAGTCTTTCTTGATGAACTTAGCAATCACTGAGCTCGTTACATTGGGATAAGAGGCGGCTTCCACCCACTTAGTGAAATAGTCAATAGCAACCAGGATGAAACGGTGACCATTGGAAGCTTTGGGTTCAATGGGACCAATGATGTCCATGCCCCACATTGAGAATGGCCATGGTGCGCTCAAAACATTCAGAGAAGTTGGAGGTACATGAGTGTGATCTGCATAGATTTGGCATTTATGGCATCTTCTCACAAAACTGCAACAGTCTGATTCCATCTGCAACTAGTAGTATCCAGCTCTCAGGATTTTTCTAGCCATTGCATGCCCGTTGGAATGAACCCCAAATGAGCCTTCATGAACATCTCGCATAATCTTTACTGATTCTTCTCCTGTTACACACCTGAGGAGTACCAAGTCATGGTTTCTCTTGTAAAGGACGTCTCCACTCAAGAAGAAACCTGTTGATAGCCTCCGGAGGGTTCTCTTGTCATTCTCTGTAGCTCCGGGAGGATACTCTCTGTTTGTGATATACTGCTTGATGTCATGGTACCAAGGCTGACTATCTGACCCCTCTTCGACTGCCATACAGTAGTGATAAGCAGGTTGTTCTCTGTGCTGGATTCTGACAGTCGTCAGACTTTTGTCACAGCTGACGTTGAACATAGAGGACAAAGTTGCCAAGGCATCGGCCAACTGATTCTCGTTGCGGGGTATGTGTTGGAAAGTGATTTCCTCAAAGGGCTTGATCAATTCTTGAATGTAGTCACGGTAAGGAATCAAATCTGAATTTCTTGTTTCCCAGTCTCCTTTTACTTGATGGACAACTAGAGCTGAATCTCCGTACACGTCGAGCCTCTTGACTTTCCAATCGAGAGCTGCCTGGATACCCAAGATACATGCTTCATACTCCGCAATATTGTTTGTGACGTAGAAGCTTAGTCTAGCGGTGACTGGTATAAAGCGGTTGTCTGGGGAGATCATCACTGCTCCGATTCCGTGCCCCCACATGTTAGAGGCACCGTCAAACAACATTCTCCACCTTTCATCATCTTGAGACTTCCCTGCGTCAAATAATGCCATAATGTCCTCATCTGGGAACTCACATTGCATTGATTGGTAATCCTCAACCGGTTGATGTGCTAGGTAGTCTGCCAGTGTGCTACCTTTAATCGCCTTCTGGGTTACGTACACGAGATCGTACTCGGACAGAAGCATTTGCCAACGAGCAATTCTACCTGTGAGCGCAGGTTTTTCAAATATGTACTTGATTGGGTCCATTTTGGATACCAACCAGGTAGTGTGACTCAGCATATACTGTCTCAGTCGATGCGCAGCCCAGGCTAGAGCACAACAAGTCTTCTCCAATGATGAATACCTTGCCTCACAGTCTGTGAACTTCTTGCTTATATAATAGATCGCGTGTTCTTTCTTTCCTGACTCATCGTGTTGCCCCAGCACGCAGCCCATAGAGTTGTCTAGCACCGTGAGGTATAGGATGAGGGGCCTGCCGGACACAGGTGGCATTAGGACGGGTGGACTTTGAAGGTACGCCTTGATTTTCTCAAATGCTTCTTGACATTTATCATTCCACTTCATCTCTTGGTTTTTGCACAGCAGTTTGAAAATTGGTTCGCAAGTCGCAGTCAACTGGAAGATGAATCGAGAAATGTAATTTAGTCTTCCCAGGAAACCTCGAACTTCTTTCTCTGTCTTAGGTGCTGGCATCTCCAGGATTGCTCGTACTTTGTCCGGGTCTACCTCAATTCCCTTCTGGCTAACAATGAACCCTAACAGCTTCCCTGACCTAACCCCAAAGGTGCACTTGGCGGGGTTCAACCTGAGTTTGTACTTTCTGAGACGCTCGAACAGCTTCTGCAGGTTAACCACGTGCTCTTCATCAGTTTTTGATTTGGCGATCATGTCATCCACATAGACTTCGATCTCCTTATGCATCATGTCATGGAATAGGGTTACCATCGCTCTTTGGTAGGTTGCCCCGGCGTTCCTCAGCCCGAAAGGCATGACCTTATAGCAGAAAGTTCCCCAAAGGGTTATGAAGGTGGTTTTCTCCATATCCTCTGGAGCCATTTTGATCTGGTTATAGCCCGAATATCCATCCATGAAGGAGAACATTGAATGCTGAGCGGTACTGTCCACCAAAACGTCAATATGGGGTAGAGGGAAATCATCTTTAGGGCTTGCTCTGTTCAAGTCACGGTAGTCGACACACATTCGGACCTTCCCATCTTTCTTAGGGACTGGGACAATGTTTGCGACCCACTCAGGATATTTTGCCACAGCTAAGAACCCTGCATCAAACTGTTTCTTGACCTCATCCCTGATTTTCAAAGACATTTCAGGCTTCATCCGCCTTAACTTCTGTTTCACAGGGGGACACTCTGATTTCACCGGCAATTTATGTTCAACAATATCTGTGCTCAACCCTGGCATGTCCCGATATGTCCACGCGAGTACGTCGGCGTAATCGAACAGGAGCTGAATCAACTTTTTGCGCTCTTTATCCTCCATTGCGGTACCAACCTTAATCTCTTTTCTGTCTTCCTCAGTACCCAAATTGACCATTTCTGTAGACTCCTCATGGGGTTCGATGACCTTTTCTTCTTGTTCTACCATTCTCATGATTTCTGGAGGAGTATCCCAATCATTCTCAACATCTTCCTCGGCGTGATTAACCGGGTAATCAAAATCACAGTATGGGTTATGGGCATTATTATTTTCAGAGTTTATTTTTGATCTGCATTAGAATGGAGCGGCGAATAAAAACAAAGAAAAAGCAACACAGATAAAAGATGAAGACAGAAATTTTATTGAAAATTCAAAATAACACTTTATTGATTGATGATTTTCGACGAAAACATGTGTGCCCGAATGAAATATCCCAAGGCCTTGGGCAGAGCCGAGGGATCTGCATTACAATGATAATTACTTTAAATTGGAAAATATGGGGAAATCCATGGTCTCCCAGTTTTGCAGCTTCTCTCCAACCGCACAGCAGCGCACCAGACTTTCAGCACGGCCACCTGAGCTTGATCCTTCTTCAACCATATTAACCTGGTCAGGGTTCAGCATACCAGCACTCCGGAAGTTGTCCTTAAGATTAGCGATGACTATTCTCTCCTGATTGGGTGCCCTTCCTCTGAGTTTGGCCAGCCATTTCTCCTTCCTGTCAGATGTCAGCCTCTCCCGATCAGCAAGACTTGGGATGTATCCAACACCGAACCTCTCAACATTACCCCTCAACTGGATAGGCATTACAATTCCTTGAGCAGCTTTTCCTAAGCCCTTACCAATCTGATACCCATGTCCCAGCATCACTTTTGCAGTCATCATGTCTGCACTGGACCACTTAGGCTTCCACCGAGGCTCCCCTTCGACGAAGACAGCATTTGAAATCTCTAATCCTTGGAAAGCAGTCTCAAAGGACTCTTCTGCTGCTTCCACATAATATTCAGGTGGTGATCGATTTATCAATGTTTCTTCTTCTCCGGAGATCACTATCAGTTTTCTCCTAGCCACAAATTTGAGTTTCTGATGAAGCGAGGATGGCACTGCCCCAGCCGCATGTATCCAAGGACGTCCCAGCAGGCAACTGTAGGATGAATTGATGTCCATCACTTGAAAGGCGACATAAAATACTTCAGGGCCTACCTGCAGCGGCATTTCTACTTCTCCGAAAACTTCCTTCACCGACCCATCAAATGCTCTGACCAAGGTGGAGCTCGGTTTTAGGTATGAACAGTCTACATCCAGCTTATCCATTGTAGACTTAGGCAGCACATTCAAGGATGAACCGTTATCGATAAGCACCCTGGCAAGTATATGGTCCCCACACTTGACTGAGATATGAAGGGCTTGATTATGACTCTTTCCTGCCGGAGGCAGCTCAGTGTCTGAGAAGGTCAAGTAATTAGAGGCTACAATGCTGCCAACAATACCATCAAGCTGGTTTACTGTAATGTCATGGGAGACGTGAGCTTCATTCAGGACCTTTAGCAGTGCAGCACGATGTGCCTCTGAGCTAAGCAGCAAAGAGAGCATTGAGATCTTGGATGGGGTTTGATTCAGCTGGTCTACCACCCGATATTCACTCTGTCTCATTACCCTCAGGAATTCTTGAGCTTCTTTGTCCGACACATCCCTGACCTCTACAGCTTCCTTGTCTTTTCCCTTACGGGCCTTTTCTTCATTTCCCTTGGATTGCTCTCTTCTAAGGTTTTCAGGGGTATACATCCTTCCACTCCTTGTGATACAACTACCTCCAGCAATGTTTGTTATATCCAGAGTGCCTTTAGGGACCTCCGCTTGCATTTGCACATTGCAGCTCCATGGAGTCATCCTAGCCTCCCCACTAGGGGTAGCAGCAGGTACTGGAATAACAACAGTTGAGGGTCTCGTCATAGCTAGGCTGGAATTCAGATTGCAGGGAATTTCAATCGGTCTCCTGAAACCTCCATTGCCTGATTGTAAGGTAAATACACCTTCTTCTTTCTCCTGGATTCCCACTTGGACCAGGTGTCTGTCTAAGAGATCTTGGAGAATTGGTTTAAAGCCTTCACATGCCCCGATGCAGCGAGGATTATCACAGGCGTCTTTCCTAGCACACCCTTCTTCGATGACACCAAAATGACATAATTCAGCATGGATAAAATTCAAAGACATCTGAATGCAATCAACTTTTCTAACCAAACACTGACCCCCCTGACGGTCAACGGCATTAATAGCAGATCCTCCATGCCCTGGCAACGGATTGGTGGCTACATTGGGTTGTTGAAATGATATGCTTTTCTTATCAAGTAATTCCTGCACCACATATTTGAATGCTTTACAATCCTCCACCACATGACCTACCGCCCCAGAATGAAAGGCGCAGGTGGCATTTGCGTTGTACCCTCTGGGATAGGGAGGCTGATATGGCTTCATTTGACGGGTACTGATTATTTTGTTGGTGATGAGATAATTAAACAAGTCCGTGTAGGACATGGGAATGGGATCAAAGACAGCAGGCTTCCTTTCATTATAGTTCCGGTACTGATAATTTGATTGAAAAGGCTGTGCCAGTGGTGCCTGAGGAGGAACCGAAATAGCTTGCGATGGATTGCTGTGCGACGGACCACTGGCTCCGATGACTGCATTAGTTTCACCTTCTTTCTTCTTATGAGACCCAAAAAATGGCTTCTTTTGACTGGCAGGAGGCGTCGGGCTATGAGCTATTCTTCCGCTGCGCATACCATTCTCTACTCTTTCCCCTGTGACCACCATCTCAGAGAAGTTTGAGGCTACGCTGCCAACCAACCTATCATAATACACTGCAGGAAGGGTTTCCATAAACATGTGGACCATTTCCTTATCCAGCAGAGGGGGTTTTACTTGAGCCGCAAGGTTCCTCCATCTCTGAGCGTATTCTTTGAACGACTCGTTATCCCTCTTAGACATGCATTGCAGCTGAGTTCTATCTGGAGCCAAATCATTATTATACTGGTATTGACGCATGAAGGCATCCGCCATGTCTTTCCAGCAACGGATATTAGTTGGTTCTAACTGCATGTACCAGTCAAGGGGAGCTCCAGCTAAACTTTCTTGGAAGCAATGCATCATTAAGTTATCGTCACGGGCATAGGCAGTCATCTTTCGGCAGTACATTGTCACATGGCTGACTGGGCAAGTTGTCCCTCTGTATTTGTCAAAAGTTGGTGCTTTGAACTTGGGTGGCAGGACTAGATCAGGAACCAAGCACAACTCATGGGCATTCCTGGCTCGGGAACCTGCCCCTTCAACAGCTCTTAACCTTTCTTCCAGCATTTGATACTGACTTCTAGCTTCGGCAGGATAATTCTGTGGAAAAACGCCGGCACCATAGTGAGGGTTATTCATCGACGCCACGACCGGGGTCATGTGTCGGTGAGCAATATTCTGAGGGACTGGACCCTGCACGTGTGGATGAACCATTATTGGTGAATTGAAACCCGCCGGAGTTCCTGGAGCAATAACAGGAATTGGGATCTGAATCTGGGCTTGATGCGTCCCTGTTCCAACTTCGTTCACAATTGTATTAGGCTGAGCGTGCCCCGTGGTTCCTGAAGGATCCCCTCCAGGGTTTGCATCAGCAGTAGGAGGCGTATAGCCCAGTGGGAGACCATAGGGAGGCCATTGCGCAGCTTGAAGGGTTTGAGAGATCCCAGACCCAGGTAGGGGAGGAGGGTTGTTCGTCCCAGCAACAGCGGTTTCAGTTGTGCCAACATCTCTTAAGGCACTTAGCACTCTTATGACCTCCGCCATCTGAGCCCTTAGGACTTCCATCTCAGCTTGAGTGACTTGATTCCCCTGATTCTGATCGTGCTGACCCTGACTATTAGGATCCGGACCTCCTGGAATTCCGTCATCCTGATGTGGCTGCGGATCGTTCTGATCATGGTTGGCTTGATCGTTTTCCATGTTTCTTGCTTGCAGACGCGTCCAATAGCGATGATTAACCAGCTTGCCTAATTTTCTGTTGACGGAACACGCTTATGAACACAAGAACGAATAAATGAATGCAATGCGAATGAATGCGTGTTTAGTTTGTCTTGCTGAGAATCGCAGTGTATCATATCTTGTCATAGATACGCAGGTAAATCTTTGATTGTTTTTGTTATATCATTTTCTTTGGATTATACTGAAATTGGAATCTGGAAGCGAAACGGGTGTATTTAAATAAAATACTGAAAGTACGACATTCTGATACAATGATTGAAAAAGGAAAGGTACAATAAAACAAAAATGGAAAATTACAATAAAGAAGCTCAAATACAAAGGGCTTTGACATTTCCACTCTTTTTCCTTTTGCTGTTGGTAGAGGTACTTCCGGCTTTTCCTTTGGCTTCCTCAACTAGGGCTCTGCAGTACTCCACAAACTCGTACACCTCAAGCGGGGTGTTGAGGGGATACATCTCAGTTTCAGCTTTTCTTAATCTCCTGGGCATACCCACAAGAGCCTGGTTGACCAATTCTGATAGCTTGGAGAACCTATCCTTCCAGTGTTGAACTTCATCCCTCAGCTCTATGATGACTGCCTGCTCTTCAATCCTACCGAGCAGCTCAACATAGCGATGTTCCCAATACTGACTTTCATCCCTCACTTGCCGGTACGCATCACTGATGTGACAAAGACGCTCCTTCAGCTCGTCAGAATCCTCTTGCTCTGCTCTTAGGGCCCGCTGATATTCCCTGAGGATGTTCTCAAAAGAGTCTCTCTCTTGCACAACACTGTCTAACTTACTCTCCCATTCAGCTTGTAACATGTGGGATTCTCTCTTTGACTTGGCAAGCAAGCTTTTCGCCGTTCTCTCTCCCATTTTTGCTTCATCCCATAACTCTTTCCACTGATTGGCTTCTTCCAGGGCCTTCTTCTCTTTCAAGCTTCGTCTCTTGATTTCCTCCTTGGCTCCTTGCAGATACCTTTGAACTTCTAACTTGCTCTCCTCTTCCCCTTTTAGTTTCTGACTGAAACTCTCAATGGTAGCAGACTTCAGGGCATTTTCTTCTTTCAACCTCTTGTTCTTCAAAGCCATTTTCTCTATCTCAGCTTGCAAAGATTTCTTCTCTTCCTCTGCCTTCATCAGAGCCAACTTAACTTCGCCTAATTCTTCGACAACAGGGGCACTGGCGTCTACTACTTCCCTCTCGACTTGCAACTCTTTTTGGTAAGGCAGTTGAACATTCTGGATCCTTTTTCCGAGCCACTAAGCGAAGGTGATACCACTAGTCCTCTGAGCGAGCTCTACTTTTCCCATGCGAAACACCGTATTCCAGGCTTGCAAGACCTTTCTGAGCAAACTGTCATCTTTTGGTCCTCCTTCATAGATGTAAAGCGGGAATATCATCTCTTCAGTAGGCGAATTCCTCATTGGATACCCTAATTGCCTCAGAGTCAGAGACGGGTTGTAGTTGATGCATCCTTTAGTGCCCATTAGCGGGACATTTTGGAAACCGCCACAGCGGAAGACTACCTTAGGCCTATCTTCCCAGCAAGACGAGAGATACCAACGGATCGAGTGCTCATCTAGACCCCCTAGAAACTGGATCCATTCTTGAATACTCATAGCTTTCACCTCACAAGTTACAGCGTAGCTAATCAACTTTTCCACTCGTGTTGGGTTGGTGAAGGCATGGATGAGAAGCCATGCATACAACAGGTGAGAAGAGCAAGAGATTTTCTTCCTTCTTAAGTCACAATGATGAGTAAAAGCAGAATAAGTGTCGGCAAGGATGGCGGGAATGGGGCTCCGCTTGTTCTGAAAAGCTAGGAAAATACCAATAACAGTCACATCTACATACCTCTCAATCTGCGGAAAGAGAACAACCCCAAAAATTGCTAAGGCTAAAACTCGCTTGAAGACAACCCAATTTTTACTTCTAGCATAGGCTCCCATTAAACCCTCAAGGTAGCTCTGCGGGAAACCTATCACATTGTTTCTCTTTTGCTTTTGGAGCTTCAAATCCTCTACACTTACTTGTAATAATGCAGCGAACCCCTCATCTGTGTAGTACTGTTCTTGATACCGGTAGGGAGCAGCTTCTGTCTGAGTGAAACCCAAAATCTGTTGATATTCCTCCAATGTGGGTGCCATTTGAAAATTTTTGAAAAGAAAGCACCTGATTTCTGGGTCATAGAATCTACTCAAAGCCACAATAGCCTCAGTCTGCACCTCTAGCAACAACAACTTCCGGAGGTTCCCATAAGCATTATCAAACGATCCCCTTTCAATCGGTCCCATCAGGTCAACACATTTTTTCAGACTAGTCACATCTACCTTGCTTACAGCGGGGTACCTTGGAGTATACACAGTTTCCCTTCTAGATTCCATGCCGTATCTATGACAAAAATTTCTTATTACTTGGGGTTCTCGGCAAGCAAACCATGATGAGATGCAAAGATGCATGCGAAAACTATTGAAAATGTATGTTTTATGCAAAGGATGCGTGTAAATGATGATGATGTTCTATGTCTATGTAACTCAGAGACCAGCCCTTATTGGCAGTGATTCAAGTTTTTTTGGAAAATGCGGGTCGTACGTTATTTCATATGGACCGGTATGAGAAAGGCTACAGCGGTAACTCTTTCACTCCCTCTCTTTTTTTTTTAAAAGTGGTTCATATGTCACTTCATACCGACCGGCGACAGAAAGGTTACAACGGCAACTCTTTCTCTATTTTCTCTTTTTTCGAAAAATTTCCTTTTCTTTTTGAAAACGTGCCTAGTTTACAATGCAGCACACAATTTGGAAAGCCCTTGTGACCTAAAAAGGGGTGAGACCTACGATCTAGGGCAATTTAAAGGGTAATCCTCCCATGTGGCTCTATTCGCTCCCTCGCAAAGGCTACCAGAGCTAAATCTCTTTTATGATAACACCCACAACGATGGAACGCCATCTGGTGTGAGGTACCATAAAGAGCATACTCTGGCCGAAACTTTCGTGAGAGCAGAAGGACATCGGTCCAATTGGCAGTCATTACTCGTTTCCACTCTCCTAGGTGTTTTTCAAACCTTGGGTTTTAGGCCTCTCTCAAAGCTCATAATCATAAGGGGGTGAGTGTGTGTGGCGGGGACATACCGCCTAAAACTACCCACATATACCCCACCTGCGAAGGAAAACCCAGAACAGTCCAAACAATAGCAAGCGATAACATGTTGTCTACACTATGGTTCAATATCAAATTAACTACCCTAGGGTTTCAACAATAATCAAGTGCTTTGCTTTCCTCGAGAGAGGGGGCCAAGAAGAGAGGAACATAACAAGATGGGGGAAAAGCATGAGGGTACTAAGCACATAATCAAAGACGAGGAAGAATAAACATGAAAGGAGAAAAATAAATGCACATGCACGCAACCCGACAAGAAGAGCAAACCGAAAAGGGATATAAGTAACAAAGTATCCAAATCACGTTGATAGCACGCTAAACCACACATTTAATTAGTTAGGCTTGACCCACTTAAAAAAGAAAAGTCCCCAGTGAAGTCGCCAGCTGTTGCGCCCGAAAAAGTCCCCAAGGGAATCTTTCTTCGCTTGCAACTTTTTGAAAATCAATGAAGTCGCCACCAATATTTTTTTATAAGGAAAATATTGAAGAAAAACCTTTTGGAAAGTGGATGGCCTTTTGGAAAACCGGAAGATTTGGGTTCGGGGGTCGGTTAGGCATAGGGAAGGTTTTAGCACCCCACGCCTCCTTTCTACCGAAAGGGAACCTTTAATTAAATGTGTGGTTTTAAGTGCGGATTTGGAAAATACTTAAATTTGCCCTTTTTTCGAAAAGAGAATGAAACGACTTAATGAAAATTTTTATTTTTGGCAAAAGTGTTTGTTGCTTTTTTTAGGAGAAAAAAAATGTTTTTAGTTTATTGTGCTTGACGGAGGATATCCGCTCCTACGTATCTCCCGGTGCGATGGAGAACTCAAAGCTACGTAGTTCTGGTTTTTTAAAAGGGTTTTTGTTTTTTAGTCTGTTTAGAGTTCTTTCGCAAAGAGGTTGAGCGTTCGCAGTGACCAAACAACAATGGTTTAGAGTGGCCACACTACTAGCTCTTTTGAAAATGAAATTATCATTAACAACCAAACGGCAACGGCGCGAGTGATGATTAATGACAAACGGTTTTTATTTTGGGTATTGAAAATGTTTTCACAATTGAAGGAGAGCGTTTGTACGGACCAAACAACAACGGTTTAGAGTGGCCGCACTACTACCTCCCACAGGAATGAAATCATCACCCACAATCAAATGGCAACGGCGCGAGTGATCATTGGTGATGATTAATTTTGATTTCGATGTTTGAAGATATTTGTTTTTGATGTAAGAAAATATTTATGTAGGGAAAGGAAAATTATTTTATTATTTTTTTTAAAAGGAGAAACAGTGGATGCAAGAGTAAAACGGGGGTGCAAATAAAAGGAGGGCTGTATTATCAAAAATGGGGTGTAAACAGCGAGGAGGGTTGCATTTTTAAAATGGGGGGTGCAGAGAATGAAGCCCAATTCGCATGGGAGGGCCCAGTTAGCGAAACTGGGCTTAAGTGACAAAAAGGGCCTTATGCTTGGGCCTGGGGGGTGTAAATAACAATTTACTTGTTTCTTAAAAAAAGTTTTACTTACCACTCCTTTTTTACTAATGAAAGCTTTTTTTTTTGTTCTCTTTTTCTTTGAGATTCTTTTATTATTTTTTGGTTGAGATAATTTTTGGTTGGAAAAGAATAAGTAAATAAATAAAAATAAATAAATAAAAAAACGAAAAAAAAAACAAAAATCAGTTTATATGTTTTTTTAAAAAAATAGAAAGTAAAGATAATAAAAAAGAAATATATCAAATGCATATGGGAGAAGGAGCATCACATGAGCAATGATAACATAGTACTTGTTTCGACAAAATATATATGAACTATCTAAAACATGAGTAACCTAAACAATGGCTTTTTGGACCATATCAAAAATAAATATTTGCAGAGAACTAAGGATGAGATGAAATTATTACCAAATGTTCTTTGGACAAAGAAACTCCTTCACAGATCTCTCAACAACAAAAGGATAATGTATGAAAAAAACTATGAAAATTTTAAGGAAGAAGAAAAAAAGAAGAACGAAAACTCTCTCTCACTAAAACTTCAACCGATCCGCTTTTGCTTCCTCTTGCTCCTGAAAACTTCAAAACTTCGAACTCTCCTCTCTTTTCTCTCAAAAAACCGACCTCCCTCCTTCAAAAATGTAGCCCATATTTATACTAAAAACTTGAGTTGAGAGGTAGAAGTGATGTTTGCTTCTTTTCTTTTCTTTGATGGAGTGTGGGAGTGTATGAGAGAAAGAGGATTGAGTGTGTGAAAGGATGAGAGTGGGTGTGTGATGTGTGAGGGATGTGAGGCATGAGATAGGAGAGGGAGGGTTGAGTGTCGAATTTGTTTAGGGTTTGGAAGGGGAAGTGTGTGAGAGAGAGTGAGTTGAGTGATGTGTGAGGGAGAGAGAAAGAAAGGGGGGCGTAGGAAAAGGGGGGGGAGCCGTTGGGAGAGGAGAGAGGGAAGGGTGGAGTGTATGGGGAAAGGAGATGTGGGGAAGTGGGGTTGTGTGTGGAAGTGGGATTGTGAGTTCCAAGGAGGAAAAGAGGGAAAGTGGGGCGGATTTCTAGGCTAGGAGAGAGGGGATGAATGTGGATGATTTTTAAGGCTAGGGGGGAGAGTGAATGTAGACACATTTTAGGGTTAAGGGGGGTGGTGAATGTGGACATATTTTAGGGTTAAGGGGGATTCGAATTTAGGGTTTAGTTGGAGTGGGTTGGATGGAGTTGTGTGTTGGGTTATGGGTTGGATATGGGTTAGGGTTAGGATATGGATTGGGTTTGGTGGAGGAGTTGGATTGGGCTTGGTGGAGGAGTTGGATATGGGTTAGGTCTAGGGTTATGCGAATTGGGCATAAGGTTTGGTGGAGGAGTGGGCTTTAGATGGCCCAATCCTAAATGCACCTCTATATATTTTTTACAAACCTCCCCTATTTCCTCCTTTGCTTATTTTGTTTCTTTAATTCTAATTATTATTATTTTTTTCAAAAATTGGAACTTGTAGCACACTAAAATAAAATAAAGCATGGCATGAAAATAAAATAATTATTTTTATTAAAAAAAGATAAAATTTCTTATTTTTGGATAGGACAAAATTAGGGTGTTACAGTGTTATTAGCCTTTGGGCACTTATTCATAAATGCAAAGGATAGTCTTACTTTAGCCTTGATGCAATTTCCCTCTTTCGTTCATGTTATTGAGAAATCATTGCTCATGTGTTCCTCAGTTTAATTAAGACCATTCTATGCCTATGATCAATTGCTTGCTTGTTTTTGATGCATTTTAAATGTCTCGATTCAATATGCCATTCCATCCATGTGTATGACCTCCTAATGAAGACGTAAGTCTACATGCCTGTTGTAGCATAGAGTCATTAGGGTAAATACACTCCTTCCTACACACACACACACACACTTGCTTTGAGAACTTTACCTTGCATCCCTGATAAGTGGGTCTTTTGATCATATTGGCATGTTTAGTCTTGATTAAATGTTCAACATATGTATGATTTCTTGATTAGTGAATGTGCTTGAACTTTTGTAATCAATCATTGATAGTGCCTTAACCCTTTTTCCAAAAATCTTTCAAACCCTTTCAAAAACAATTTCCTTAGAACTACGTCGCTTTGATTCCCATTTGGGATACGTAGGAGCGAGCCACGTTCTCGTCAAGCGCAACAAATAAAAATCCTTTTTCGCAACCCTAAACAAATCATTTTCATAAAACAAACAAAAATCATTTTCAAACCCATTGTTGCTAGTAGCTCATCAGAGCCTCTGTTCGTTTAGCTATTAGTGACAATGTCCTTTTCTCCTAAAAATAATAAACGATGATCCATCATAACCTTTGTTAGTTTGATCATCGTACAAATCAATCTCTTTCGAAAATCACTTTCAAAAAAAAGATAATAAAAAACGAGTTGTTATCAATAGTCCATCAGAACCTTCGTTCGTTTGACTAGCGGTACAACTCGCTCTTTTGAGTATTTAGTAAGTGATTCATCATGGCCTCTGCTAGTTTAATCATTTGCTAACGCTCGTCCTATTTCAAAAAACTCACTAAAAAAGATAAAAAAAAACAAAAACTTTTCAAAAAGAACCAAGAACTACGTAGCTTTGAATTCTCCATCGCACCGGGAGATACGTAGGAGCGGGCCATGTCTCGTCAAGCACTTCTTTCTAAAAACTCTTTTTTTTCCCCTTTCTCACCAAAAATAAATTTCCAGTAAGTTTTCTCATTCGTCTTCAAACAAGAAATAAATAGGCAAATCTAGGTATTTTTCAAATCAAACATTAAAACCACACATTTAATTAGAGGTTCCCTTTCGGTAGAAAGGACGTGCGCGGTGCTAATACCTTCCTCGCACGTAATCGACCCCCGAACCTATATCTCTAGTTTTCAAAGACCATCCGCCTTGTCCAAAAGACCTTTTTTCAATGTTTTGGTCTCAAAATTAAAATATTGGTGGCGGCTCCAAAATTTTTCCACGTTGTACATCGAGAAACCCAAAGCGGGAATTTTTCGGGGTGCAACAGCTGGCGACTCCGCTGGGGACTTTTTAAGACGAGGGTCAAGCCTAACTAATTTAAATGTGTGGTTTAATGTATTGTTGATTTGATTAAAACCTTGTTTGCCTTTCTTTCTTATCATTAATTGTAGGCGTACGCATTTGTGTTCTTCTATGTTGTTCCCTGTCTCATCTTTTATTCCTTTCTTTTATCGCTTATGCCCATGCATTTTTTTTCAATCCCCATGATCCCCTCTTCTTGGCTCCTCTTCCTAAGGTAAGCAGTATCCTTGTTTATAGATATTCTAGGTATGAAACCCTAGGGTAGATAACTTGTTATCGCTTGCTTTTGTCTGGACTGCTCTGGTTTTTTATTTCAGGTGGGGTAGTGCTAGGGAAAATGCCCTTGACACACACTACACTTATACCCTGTGACTATGTGTTTTGAGTGGGACCATAACCCAGGTCTGCAAAAACTTAGGAGAGTGGATTCGAGTAGTGAGAGCCCATCAGGACCTTTGTCCGTTTGGCTACTTGCGAAAGTTTCAACCAGAGTTGTGCTCTTTCATGATGCCTCACACCTAGCAGTTTGCTGCATTTGTGGGGAATTTTGTGAAAGGGACTGTAGCTCTGGTGGCCTTGTGAGGGAGTGAATAGAGCTACATGGAAGGATTACCCTTTTAATTGCCCTAGATCATAGGTCTTACCTCTTTTTAGGTCACAAGGGCTTTTCCAAAATTGTGTGTGCATTATTGCATCTAGTTTAGTTCATTTCCGCCAACGTTTTTTTGAAATAAAAAAAAAATAGGTTTTTCCTTCTCTTTCATAAATACCTATATGGGGTGGCATATAGGGTATACCGCCCTAATTTTTCAAAACCCCACCTGTAAATATCTGTCTTTATAACAAGCATCCTCATCATCCGCATTTTACATCATAACAGCATGCATTACATAAGCAAAATTCTGAAAAAAATTCATACAGCATTCCTCATGCATCCAAATACAAAAATAACATAAAGCCATATGCATTGCATTCATTTACGCATTCATACTTGTACTTATAAAATGTTCTACCAACAGAAACGAAAGGCAAGCTGGTTCGCCAACACCGATACTCCACTCGTCTACAAGCAAGATTAATGGCTAGCAATCAACATCTCGAGAATGAGGACCCCCTGGGTCAAGATGAGTCGGTTGTGGAGATTCTTAATCCTGAGCAGCTGGCTCAAGAGAATCAAGCTTTGAAGACCAAAGTGGAGGCTATGGAAGCACAGATGGTCGAAGTAATGAGTATGCTACAGAATCTGAGGGGTGGGGCCGCCGCTGTTGTAAATTCCGAAGGGGTTGTTACTTTCGTTTCTCCTCCGGTGTCCGCTGAAGTTACAACTACTCACACCTCTTATGGACAGGAGGTCAGTCACTTTGCCCATCCTCCAGGCGCGAGTGGACAGAGTCATCTGAATGCACCGATATATCCTTGGGGGATGCCAATGGGTTATATGCCGCCTGCTGCTGAAGCTATTCCTGTGGGGTCGAGTCAACCGGTCACGACTATGCCTGGTGGAGCTGCTATGGGACCACAAATTCATACTCCTAGTCCTGATACTATACTGCCAAGAGGTTCACCTAGTCCTACTCTGGGAGTTACTGTGAACCCTCAGAACGCTGTCCATCATATGGGAAACCCTGCTCAGTATGGGGGTTATTATCACGGTCCGGGGAACTATCCACAAGGTCATTTGTTTGGGAACACTCAGCATGGGGATCGGTATCACTCGCTTGAAGAGCGCTTAAGAGCTGTGGAAGGATCAGGAACTAGAGCCAGGGATGCCCGAGATTTGTGCCTCGTCCCAGATGTTGTTATCCCCCCTAAATTCAAAGCACCTGATTTTGATAAATATCGCGGCACCGGGTGTCCATCTAGCCATTTGACGATGTATGTTAGAAAAATGGCCGTTTACGCTCATGATGACAAGGTGCTCATTCATTATTTCCAGGACAGTTTGACTGGGGCATCACTAGATTGGTACATGCAGCTGCAATCCTCCGAAGTTCACAGTTGGAAGGATCTCTCTGAAGCCTTTCTAAAACAATACCAGTATAACATGGACCTTGCTCCAGACCGGTCTCAATTGCAGCACATGAGCAAAGGAGATAGAGAATCATTCAAAGAATACGCTCAAAAATGGAGGAGCATAGCTGCTCAGGTGAAGCCGCCATTGACTGAAAAAGAGATGGTGTACATGTTTATGGAGACCCTTCCAGGGCTGTATTAAGATAGGTTGGTGGGGAGTGTTTCGTCCAATTTCTCAGATATGGTTGTCATTGGGGAACGATTAGAGCACGAATTGCGTAGCGGAAAGATTGCTGGAGGTTTTGGCAATTCTAGTGGACAAAAGAAACCCTTTCCCAACTTCCCCAAGAAGAAAGAAGGGGAAACCAATGTTATTTCCGCAGGGGGAGGCCCATCTTTCAGCTCTCCACAGCAGGCGGTACCATTATCTTTCAACTCTCCGCAGCAAACTAATTCAGGCTACAGAGCCCAGAACTATCAAGAGAAGAGGCGTGCTAATTTTGATCTGATCCCGATGACCTATACTGAATTATTCAATCATCTTGTCTCAAAGAATTTGGTCAATACTCGCCCCATGAAGCCTATACAACCTCCCTTTCCTAGGGGGTACAATGCTGATGCTACTTGTAGCTTTCATAGTGGAGGAGTCGGCCACACGGTGGAGGACTGGGAGGCTTTCAAATATGTAGTCCAGGATTTGATTGACGCCAACTGGATCTCTTTCAAGCCGAACAGTCCCAGTACAACTACAAACCCCCTACCGGGACATGGGACACCATCTGCTAATGCAGTAGAGGATTCTGTGGGGGAGACAATGATAAAAGATGTTAAGTGTATCCAGACTCCTCTGGAAAATATACATGCTGAGTTGTGTCGTCGTGGTGTTATCAAGAAGGGCTGTGTATGCGCCGATCCTTTATGTGTGGGTGCCTGTGAAGTTTTCAAGTCAGTCCTGCAAGACCTGATAGATCGGTGCGTGGTTCAGATAGGGACCCATGATATTGAAGATGAAAAAGAAATCAATGAGGAAGTAATAGCGGTGCCTATGAAAGAGAGATGTTGGGATACCCTAGGGGAGTCCAGTGGAAAGTTTGACTACTTGGTCAGGTATGACGTTCCCAAGAGTGCTCAAATCCGAATGGAAGACATCCAGCCCACAGGATGGGATGAGGAAGAGGAACAATACGACCAAATTGCTGTCATCAATAATGGTCCTAAGTCAGAAGAGGGATGTTGGGATACCCTAGGGGAGTCCAGTGGAAAGTTTGACTACTTGGTCAGATATGACGCTCCCGAGAGTGCTCAAATCCGAATGGAAGACATCCAGCCCACAGGATGGGATGAGGAAGAGGGACAACACGATCAAATTGCTGTCATCAATGATGGTACTAAGTTAGAGGAGGGTGGTGCAAACCTGGTTTGTCGCTGCAGTGCTGGTGAAAGAATTAAAGAATTGAAAGACTGTTGATCCTCCTGGGACCTTTGATTTAAAGTAGTCATTTGTAATGCAACCCTGTGGCTCTGCCCAAGGCCACAGGACCAGTTGTTAGGGGCGCACATGTTTTTATTTTCTAAATTATCATCATCAATAAAAACGTTGTTTTTGAATTCCAATCAATAAAAATCAATTCCTTTTCATTTCATGTGTCTCTTCTTTTCTTTATTATTTTTGCTTACATGTCTCACCTTCCATTCTGCTTTTTCGCCTCGGCAAAAAGTAAATCCACAGCAATTGTCTCTCAAAATAACAGTGCCAACGGTCCATATTTTGACTTTGATCACCTTATCAATCAAGCAGGGTGGGACGTTGAGAAAGACCGGGAAAATCCTCCAGAAGGTTAATGAAGCAAGGAAAAGGGGTTATTCAGCATCACGGAGGGACCGCTGAGAACAAGAAAGAGGTCAAGATGGGTACTTCAATAAAGGAAAATTAGAGCGCAAAAAGGAAATAAAGAAGAAGGGCAAGTGCATGAAAATAAGTGAATTATTGTCCCAGAGTTAATTTTTGAGGAAATAAGCAATCATGATTTGAAATGAAGTCGGACTACCATTCCATATCCAAAAACAAAATCCTCTCCTAACCACCTTAAGCCAAGAAAATCCCAAAGAGAAAAACAAAATCCCTCCTACCCACCGTAAGCCAAGAAAATCCCAAAGAGAAAAACATAATCCTTTCCGACCCATCTTAAGCCAAGAAAAAGCCAAAAATCCAAAAGTCACCTTAGACAAGGACCACCTCGGAAAAAACGGTGCATCGTTCTTTATCAGCTCACCCAAGCTCAAGAAAAAGAAGAAGTCAAAGAAGGAAAAATCATTCAAAAGGAAAATCCCAAAACCAAAAGAAAAATACAAAAGAGATGTAAACAGTGAGTTGATACATGTTACCACAAAACTCAAGAGGTCCTCGTCTCAATAAACCTTCAAACACTTTCTCATTTCCATGCACCCCTCCTCTCATAAACCGCAAACACTCTCACCCTTAGCCAGGAATAAAACCTCCTAATACCTCATCAAGCCAGTTAACCATCATAAATCATCGATCAACAGCCAACACCGAATAAAAACCATCCTGCCATTAGCCCCAAATGCTTCATTAAGCTTACTCATCTCTCCTCCACAAAACACCACAATCCCGAAAGGTCCATCCCGATCAATGATTGATTGCTGTTGTTTTCTCAAAGTTTTAGCTCAAGGACAAGTAAATTCATTTGTTTACAATATGCCAAGTGGGGCAATTCTGTCGCTCTTCACCCCTCCTACAACTGGGGAAATTAACCCTACACCTATCTCATCCCTTGTCGCACTCACATTCATTGAAATCATACAGGGGCAACCCCTTTTTTTCTCTAGTGTATGGGTCAGAAGCAGTTCTTCTCATCAAGGTTGAAATACCCTCTCTACGAGTAGTCATGGAGGTCAGGTTAGAAGAAACAAAATGGATCCAAGCTCGTCTAGATCAACTGAATCTCATTAAAGGGAAAAGAATTGCTACCCTGCGCCATGGCCAGTTGTACCAACAAAAGATGAAGGCAGCTTTCGGCAGGAAAGTCCGTCTTCGAGAATTCGGCGAAGGAGACCTTGTACTCAAAAAGATCCTACCTATCCAGACTGACTCCGTGGGAAGTTGACACCCACTTATGACGGTCCATATGAAGTCAAGAAAGCTTTTTCCAGAGGAGCGCCGATACTCATAAATATAGACGGCGAAGATCTCGGGAATCCAGTCAATTCAGATTAAGTGAAGAAGTATTATGCCTGAAAGAAATAGAGAAAAAAAGAGAAAGACAAGCCAAGTAAGAATTAGCTCGCTAGGTTGAAAACCCACAAAGGGCGGCCTAGGCAAAATCAGAGCGACCCGGTGGATTGAAAACCCGCAAAGGGCGATCCAGGCAAAAATTAGGGTCTAAAAACTTAGGCATGGAAAGTAAAGAAAGGCATACAACTCTCCTACAAGCTTGGATGAGGGAGTGATCAAGGTCAAGGACATAGATGTTTGGCACTGTTCCACAGAGACGGACAGTCAGAAATTGGCTCCTCTCCTTTTTCGTGTTTTTTACAGTTTAAACTTTCAAGTGTAATAAACAATCGGCGTAACTTCTTGTGCGACCGGTTTCCGCATTAATAAAGTTCAAATTTCTCGTATCTGTTCACTCTTTTATTTTCTGCTTTTTCTGCTCAAAATAAACGTTTTATGATGATGATGGTCCTGAACTGTAAAACATGTGCATATATCATAGAGCATTGCAAATCATTACGAGATTCTTAAGAGTCCTGAGAGAAAGCACACCCTCAAAATCAGTCAATCATGCAAGAGAAAGCAATTACATCCACGATTGCTTCAAACCAGCAAAGTCAAGACCAACATGCACTCGGCCCATGAGCCCCGCAAGTCCAACAGGTTCCTCAGTCTCGTGTCATGAGTGTCGCGGGTTGGCTGAACCAGCAAAAATAAAAAAAAAATAAATAAAAAAAAATAATAAGCAAACACAGTCATACATTACATTCATCATGCATAAAATCATGCATTTATCAGACATAAAAACAATGATAATAAAGTAGAGAAAAAGAGAAATTCAGGCATTTGCATTCATCATAAGAGAAAGAAAAAGAAAATAGCAATCATGGCGTTTGCATCATGCATCTCATAGAAAAAAGAAAACGAAGCCTTCCATTGCATACACTGGCATTCCATGCGGTCAAACCAGACCTTTGTGTCCTTAAACCAGACCTTTAGGGTCCATAAATCAGACCAGTATGCAGACACATATTGCTCCATAAACCAGGCTTGTCGGCCCATAAACCAGACTCGTTGTGATCCTTAAATCAGACTAATGTCGAGTCCATAATTTAGCATTCCATCAAATAAACCAAAGCATTTCACAACTCTCAAGCATTGCATTTGCATACCCGCACTTCATAAATAAAAAAAAGCAACCATCAAGGAAAGCCAAAAGAGAATATCAAAAGCGTCCAGCATTGCATGCATCAGCGTCACATGCATCCACGTAGCATACATCTGCATTACATTTGTATAACCGCATCTTGCACATTCATCATTACACCAAAATCATAGCATTGCATGCACATGCATAACATGCCCTTGCATAACATGCACCCATACTCCATGCACTATTCCTTGCATCAACTGACGTATGCAGGTACCTCAATCTAGTGCAGCAGCATCGGTCATTTCAAATCAACCAATCAACAGAACTCCTGAGCCCTCTGTGCTCCCCCTGAGCCCTCTGCGCTCATCCTGAGCCCTCCGCGCTCATCCAGAGCCCTCTGCGCTCCCCCCTGAGCCCTCTGCGCTCATCCTGAGCCCTCTGCGCTCACCCTAAGCCCTCTGTGCTCCTCCTGAGCCCTCTGTGCTCATCCTGAGTCCTCTGTGCTCCCTCCTGAGCCTTCCGCGCTCATCCTGAGCCCTCAGTGCTCCTTCCTTACTGCTTTCCTTACCGCGTTCTTTACCGCTTTATTTCCTGCTTCTGCACGCCAAGTGCCCATTTTACCTTTTCTGTCTGCACGCCAAGTGCCCATTTTACCTTTCTGTTTGCACGCCAAGTGCCCATTTTACCGTTTCTGTTTGCACGCCAAGTGTCTATCAATCAACAGGATTCGTGAATCCCTTCAGGACCCAAGTGTCCCTTCAAAAGCAGACTTCACCTCGTATTCGAGCTGCGGGTAAGTCCTTCAGACCCCAAGTGGTCCTTCAGACTAGTTGTGTCAGCCTAAGACACAGTGGACGTCCTTCATGGTCAGCATATCAGTTCCGGATCTGATCTTGACCCATCATGGCTGCTCGGAAAAGGCCACCCCTTCAGGCAGACCGTTTTACTAGTACCGTTGCTAGTTTGCGCTCCATCAGACCCATTTGGTCCATCAGGCTTAGGCATGCCCTTCAGACCTCGTCGGTCCTTCAGTTTAACTCTAATCAATGCGCCAAGCATCGACTGCGAATTAGACCTTCAGAGCCTTAGTGCTCCTTCAGACCTTGAGCGGTCCTTCAGAGTCTTAGTGCTCCTTCAGACCCTGAGTGGTCCTTCAGAGCCTTAGTGCTCCTTCAGATCCCGAGTGGTCCGTCATTTTCTCTCGGTTAATGCGCCAGGTGCTAACCATTCCCCGTTTGTTCTCAAGCCCATCTTTTCAAAAAAAAAACATAGAAAAAGAAAAAGAGGAAAATTCGGGTTTCCCCAAATGGACAAAATCGGTATAATTCCTGAATTCTTTATCTTCATTTTGCCTTGGAATATGTTTCGGCCAATTCATATTCCTCGTTAAAATTCAGATATAGAGGGGCAGCTGTCATACCCCAATTTTGTCCGGCTTAGGTCCAAACCCTAATTTTCCACACAAAAATAAATTATGCATTGCATTTTGGGTCCTAGAAACCATTCCAAAGTTTTTGAAAGCATTTTTAGGGATAGAATGCACTTTTTGGAAATTAGAGTTTTTAGGGTAAAAAAGGGCATTTTGGTCATTTCTCACAAAAGGGTCTATAAAAATAATTTTTGCATGAAAATATTTTTCAATAAGCCTCATGCATGAAAATAATTTTTTGAAAGAATAAAATCGATTTTATCATGCATATAATATATTCTTGATGAATAAGGAAGATATCCATATTTTCAGGAAAGCAAATAATCGATTACCTTCTTGTTTCATTCAAGCCAATAATCGATTATTTGCTCTATGAAAACAAGCAAATAATCGATTATTCCCTCCCCTTTTGAAGCACATAATCGATTATTAGGATGCCCATATTTTCAGGGAAGCAAATAATCGATTACCTTCTTATCTCATTCAAGCAAATAATCGATTATTTGCTCTATGAAATCAAGCAAATAATCGATTATTCCCTCCCCTTTTGAAGCACATAATCGATTAGCATCCTATTTTAACTAAATACATAATCGATTAGCAAGCAAACAAAGTTTCCTTTCTTATCAAACTAATCGATTATGTGCTTCAAATAACTAAAAAGAATAATCGATTAGCAAGCTATCCTTACCTTCCTTTTTTATATACCATAATCGATTAGGGGCTTCAAACAACTAAAGCACATAATCGATTACCACCTTTTAAGGAAGGTTGATAATCGATTATGCACCTGTTTTGTCTTACAACAATAATCGATTATCATCTCACCAAAGTTTCCATCTTCATCAACATAATCGATTAGCATATGTTTCAATTGAAAGACATAATCGATTATGTCATGCATTAGTTGTTAAAAATCAAACGGTTGTGTTTTTGAAACTCTATAAATAGGAAGCTAAGTTTCACCATTTGGGAGACAGATCTCACGAGATCAAAGAAACACACACATTTGCTCCAGACATTTTTCACGGGATCTGAGAAGACAACTCTCGCAAATCTCATTTTCCAGTTCTACGCTTCATTTTTGCTCTATTCGCGCCGTTGGTCCGTCTGAGCTAATCTCCTGCAAGGGGTAGTCGGGGTTTGCATTCTTCATAGTTGTAATACCTGTCTTCATCAGAGGTATTTCAGTCTTTACATTTGCTAAAATTTAATCATTGTGATCCATGCCAAAATTTCCCTATGTGATTTAATTTAGCTGTAGTGTCCTTGTTGATGATGAACCACATGATTCCCACTTATGCCTAGTGCATCATTTTCTAAGTGGTGAAGATGGTTTCAGATGATTCAACCTCCCCCTTTTTTAACTTCTTAATGAATAAAAGATAGTTAGGTTTATGGTTTAAGGTCCATGGGGTATTGCAAAGGATAGGTTATTCAAAACCTTGATGCTCCCTCATCTTTGATTGTGTTATTAGCCTTTGGGCACTTATTCATAAATGCAAAGGATAGTCTTACTTTAGCCTTGATGCAATTTCCCTCTTTCGTTCATGTTATTGAGAAATCGTTGCTCATGTGTTCCTCAGTTTAATTAAGACCATTCTATGCCTATGATCAATTGCTTGCTTGTTTTTGATGCATTTTAAATGTCTCGATTCAATATGCCATTCCATCCATGTGTATGACCTCCTAATGAAGACGTAAGTCTACATGCTTGTTGTAGCATAGAGTCATTAGGGTAAATACACTCCTTCCTACACACACACACACTTGCTTTGAGAACTTTACCTTGCATCCCTGATAAGTGGGTCTTTTGATCATATTGGCATGTTTAGTCTTGATTAAATGTTCAACATATGTATGATTTCTTGATTAGTGAATGTGCTTGAACTTTTGTAATCAATCATTGATAGTGCCTTAACCCTTTTTCCAAAAATCTTTCAAACCCTTTCAAAAACAATTTCCTTAGAACTACGTCGCTTTGATTCCCATTTGGGATACGTAGGAGCGAGCCACGTTCTCGTCAAGCGCAACAAATAAAAATCCTTTTTCGCAACCCTAAACAAATCATTTTCATAAAACAAACAAAAATCATTTTCAAACCCATTGTTGCTAGTAGCTCATCAGAGCCTCTATTCGTTTAGCTATTAGTGACAATGTCCTTTTCTCCTAAAAATAATAAACGATGATCCATCATAACCTTTGTTAGTTTGATCATCGTATAAATCAATCTCTTTCGAAAATCACTTTCAAAAAAAAGATAATAAAAAACGAGTTGTTATCAATAGTCCATCAGAACCTTCGTTCGTTTGACTAGCGGTACAACTCGCTCTTTTGAGTATTTAGTAAGTGATTCATCATGGCCTCTGCTAGTTTAATCATTTGCTAACGCTCGTCCTATTTCAAAAAACTCACTAAAAAAGATAAAAAAAAAACAAAAACTTTTCAAAAAGAACCAAGAACTACGTAGCTTTGAATTCTCCATCGCACCGGGAGATACGTAGGAGCGGGCCATGTCTCGTCAAGCACTTCTTTCTAAAAACTCTTTTTTTTTCCCCTTTCTCACCAAAAATAAAATTTCCAGTAAGTTTTCTCATTCGTCTTCAAACAAGAAATAAATAGGCAAATCTAGGTATTTTTCAAATCAAACATTAAAACCACACATTTAATTAGAGGTTCCCTTTCGGTAGAAAGGACGTGCGCGGTGCTAATACCTTCCTCGCACGTAATCGACCCCCGAACCTATATCTATAGTTTTCAAAGACCATCCGCCTTGTCCAAAAGACCTTTTTTCAATGTTTTGGTCTCAAAATTAAAATATTGGTGGCGGCTCCAAAATTTTTCCACGTTGTACATCGAGAAACCCAAAGCGGGGATTTTTCGGGGTGCAACAGCAATATGACTCTCACTTGTGCCTAGTGCACATTGCTTAAAGTGATGAGGATTGTTCTATATGATTCAACCCTTTTAGTTTAGGTGTTGTTTAAATTAAATAATGTGTGAATGCTTAAAGGACAATTTGGCCTATGATGGCATTCACCTTGAAAGGTTTGTGTAAATGTAATTTAGGGTCGTGTAGGTTTTGTAAAGGATAGGTTGTCCTAACCTTGATGCATCCTCACTTGCAATTGTGGTGTTGGTTCTTGGAGTTTGTGTAGGTTTTGGCAAGGGGTGGACTAACCCCAGTCTTGATGCACATGTGTTCTTATTCATTTATACTTGTTTTTGTGCTTGTTGTGTGATTAAGTATTGAATTGGTGTTCACGATTTGCTTGCTTGTTTTGATGATCGCATTGACTTTGTAATCCGACTTCAAAGTTCAAAACCTTTGTTACTCGTTAGTAACACCTCAAAACCATGTCGCATTCAAATTATACTACAATTTGTTACTCGTTAGTAACATTTACAATTTCAAATCTTTTTCATAACCAAGAACACTTTCAAACATCAAAAAACCATCTCACAAACCAAAAATCAATTCAATTGCGAAAACCCTTTTGATTACCCAAAGTAAGAACCATTTATCATTAATGATCACTCGCGCCGTTGCCGTTTGGTTGTTAACGATAATTTCATTTTCAAAGGAATTAGTAGTGTGACCACTCTAAACCGTTGTTGTTTGGTCTTCATGAACACTCCAACTTAAATAAAACCAATTGTCATCGATGATCATTCGCGCCGTTGCCGTTTGTTGTTAATGGCGATTGCATTCTCAAAAGGGTTAGTAGCGCGGCCACTCTAAACCGTTGTTGTTTGGTCATCGCGAACACTCGAATCAAAAGCAAAACCGATTATCATTAATGATCACTCGCGCCGTTGCCGTTTGGTTGTTAATGATGATTTCATTTTCAAAAGAGTTAGTAGTGTGACCACTCTAAACCGTTGTTGCTTGGTCATCGCGAATCCTCATTCCTATTGCGAAAACTCACCTAAACAAGATAAAAGACAAAAACCTTTTTTCAGGACAAACAAGAACTACGTAGTTTTGAATTCTCCATCGCACCGGGAGATACGTAGGAGCGAGCGGCTAACTCTCGTCAAGCGCCAAAAATAAAAATTTTCATTAAGTCTTCTCATTCCCTTTGAGGCAAATTTAAGCATTTTCCAAATCAACACTTAAAACCACACGTTTAATTAAAGGTTCCCTTTCGGTTTTCCAAAAGGCCATCCGCTTTCCAAAAAGGTTTTTCTTCAATAGTTTCCTTATAAAAAATATTGGTGGCGACTTCATTGTTTTAAAAAGTTGTAAACGAAGAAAAATCCCCTCAGGGACCTTTTCGGGTGCAACAGTTGTCTTTTTAGTATTTATTTTAAGTAAGTTATTTGGTATTTTAGTTCTATTCTAGAGCTATTTTACTACCTTTTGTTTTATTTTTATTTTCAGGACAAGTATTGAGCAAAGCAAGTGAATTTTAGCTTATAATGCATAAGGATGAAATCCCAATGCTAGAGGTGAAGTTTGGAGCGAATTAAGGCAGGCTGCTCTGCAGCAAAATTCTGGCAGCACCAGAGGTCTCATTTTGCACTAAGGAAGGTGTGAATCTAGGTAGACTCGATGTTCAAAAGTATTCGCACAAACTTAACATTTGTTTTCGAAAATAAATTCACCTGTAGCGAATGCAAGTAATTTTGAAAGGCTCAAATACAACGATGGATGTGTTACAACTTTTTGTATGGCTTATTTGATAGTCATGATTATATGAGGATCCCAGAAGGATCTAATTTTTCAAGATTGGCTGTTCGGACTCTTGAGATGATTACTCCAATTGAAATAATCCCTCCATGGGATAATATTATGTGCACACATGTGGTATAATCATCTCAATGCCTATTTTAAATTGCTTAAAGAAGGAGTTTGATATGAAAGACCTCAAATTATATTTGATGGATTTGGAGGTTGAACCTCTCTGGCTGATCTCTAAATAGATAATTCTAAAAGGATTGAAGATATAGAGAAATATCTTAAATAAATATTTCTGACAAACAAAGTTTTGTCTTGACCTGTAGATCAATCAATTAGCTAATTAAATCATGATAAATTACATCTCTATTGAGTACATGATGTGTGTCTCAAGAAAATATCAAATATCCCGGTCTAGAAGACTTTAAATTAGTGCGCGCATATTACTAGATGTTATATGGATTGATGTGATAATATTATTTGATACATATTAGTGAGATAGAATTTATCACCAACCAAAATGCATTAGAACAAAGTGAGATATATTTATTTTATATTTTTACGATTGAAATGAAGCAATTATTTTATGAATATATGTCCATTAAATTAACCATGCAGATACAATATATTTTTCTCGTCCAGATCAAGCCAGTTCTGAAGTATATGATTATTTACATATGGTGAAATTGAGGCATCATCATGATCTACATAGCAATCTATAGTTATCACTTCCTTATATCATGTTCAAATACCAACAATTCAAGGAAGAAACCCCGAAGATAATACCAACTATGAATCTCAATTGAAAGGAGGATATATTACGAAGTATATTGCTTCATATGCATCAGGGGGAGAAAATCTAAATGTATATTCTTAAGAGATTCTTCAAACAAGGGGAGAAAACTGTACTCTTTTTCCCTTGTCGTGGTTTTGTCCCATTGGGTTTTCCACGAAAGGTTTTTAACGAGACAGTTCCCATATAAAGGATATTGTACTCTTTTTCTTTGATCACTAAGAATTTTCCCACTGGTTTTTTTCTTAGTAAGGTTTTTAATGAGGCATATCCTCAATGGACATCCAAGGGGGGGTGTTATGAATATTTGGTGGATGTCCATCTCTCGTTAGTCCTTTCATCTTACCTAGGATACTCTATAACTCCTATAAGCAAAGAGCTTTCACTCATACTTATTGCTCTTAACTTTGTGCTTGTAAGTTACAATATTTGTATCCTATAAATATGACTTATATGGCAATGTAAAAGATACATTCAAGAGTAGAATGCAAATGCTCTCTTCTCTTATTCTCTTCCTCTATTTACATATTTCTTCTTCATCTATAATCTACTATAATGGTTATATCCTACAATTATAGTAGATTATATTGTAAACCATTATAGTAGAGTATAGTAGATCAATTGGTAGTGGGAATGCATTGAGATTGTACTTGAGCCCCACGGTACAATGCTCGATTCCCACAGAAGGCAAAAACTCTACAGGGGGTAGAGAAGGTCATGATGGACAGTTCTGGGGTAGCCTACTAGAAAGAAAAGGGCCTAGGCTGTACAAAAAAATTTGTATAAACGAAGAGTTTTAAATATTCATATATATATATATATATATATATATATATATATATATATATATATATATATATATATATATATATATATATATATATATATATATATATATATATATATAGCTGGCAAAATAGGCCGGGCCCGCCAGGCCGGGTTAGCCCGAAAAATGGGAGGGCTTGGGCCGAAGGAATTGAACCCGTTTTTACATTCGGCCTATTTAGCCCGGTCTGCAAAAGCCCGAGCCCGCGTCGGGCTAGCCCGACTGGGCCATGGGTAGCCCGCAAGCCCATATATATATATATATATATATATATATATATATATATATATATATATATATATATATATATATATATATATATATATATATATATATATATATACTTGTGATAAACTTGTGATTTGGAATCATAAACTTGTGATTTGGTTTGTGCATCATGCTGATTCAAAGAATTAAGACCCATTTTGCATATTGCTATGTTTACATGCAGATAACTGATGCATGCAATGCTTGCTTTGAGCAAAAACAAATTTTCACCCAAGAGGTTCTTGCCAAAGTTTTGAATCAATTGGTATGTAATGTGGGGATCACTTCATTTGTATTCGGGATGGAAATTCAAATAGATTGATCTAATACAGCAGATGCTCATTCCTGCAGGTTGAGCAGATTCCTCTTCCTTTACTGTTCATGCGAACAGTTTTACAAGCAATTAGTGCTTTTCCAACACTGGTAAGAAGTGTCGTGTTGTAATAATGCAATCAAACATGTTTGATTGTTTATGCTGTAACAGAATTCAGGAAATTGACCAGGAGATCTCGATATTGGGGAAAAGTGTCCGGTTACATGATAGTATCGCGCATAATACGGGTTAGCCCGAAAAGCCCGCAGCCCGCATAGGGCCGAGCTTGGGCCATAAAGGGTGAGCCCGAATTTCAATCTGGGCTTTTTAGCCCGGCCCTTAAAAGCCCGAGTCCGTAGCGGGCCGGCCCGACATGGGCCGGGTAGCCCGTTTTGCCAGCTCTCTCTCTCTCTCTCTCTCTCTCTCTCTCTCTCTCTCTCTCTCTCTCTCTCTCTCTCTCTCTCTCTCTATATATATATATATATATATATATTAAATATTTGATTTATATTTTTATTATTACTAATTAATTGTTCAATTTGTATAAATTACTTTTAATTTTAACTTACTAAAAATATGTAAATATATTTAAATTAATTTATTAATAAAATTTTATTTTAGTATTTTTATACAAATTGAACAATTAATTAGTAAAAATAAAAATAAAATATTTTTATACAAATTGAACTCGAAATTGTTAGGCTAGATATTATATCCCGTTCGAACTCCGACCTCTTAATTGCTTGTGTGAGTTTCTACCAAAAAGAAATAGAAATTCAGGCTGTCTCGGTGACTTACTTCTCACTGCTCACGAGTCTTGAACCTTACTCTCCGACTTGCTTCTCACGCTTGTTTTAAGATTGTTAACCTTACTGTTTCTATCAGGTTTAAAACTCTTCCTGTCAAAAAATCACGTCTAAATGCATCATAAATCATAAGCAAATTTACATTATTTTGTTCTGCTTCTTTACTTCTCAGGCTGAAAATTTTGCTCAACACTAAATCACCTCAGCTTAAATTTACACTTCCGGAATCATGGAAGACAAAACCAACAAGGTGAATCAAAAACCAAAAAAGAAACAAAAGTAAAAGAGCAAAAAGAAAAGGAACAGAGAAAGATGCTCCCTCCTTCCCTGTTTCTAAAATCTATACTAAGATGAAATTCAAAATCAGATAATAAATTAACCAAACAAGTACGTCACTGTTGGTTGCTCTGTTCTTGAAGATGAGTTTCCGTTTCTTTCTCTGTTTTCTCGTTAGTTTCGTGATTTTGCTCTGAATGGTTCCCAAGTGAATCGTTGAAAGACAAGGTTTTAGGACAAGCAGGGGTTGCCAAATAAGTGGGATTTTGATCTCCAGCCATAATAACAAGAATCTTCTCCTCATAAACTTTCACGGATTCCTTGTTTACAGAGTCACCTTCTTTTTCATTGCTATTATTCTCCAACTCTCTATTGCCGTTTTCTTCGTCTTGTAATTGACCAGCGAGTCTCCAATAAGAGCAAGCCAAGATCAAAAGTGCAAAAGCTATTAAACCAAGCATCGCTGCTAGTCCTCCAAAAAGGTACGGAATTGGAGAGTGCCATGAAGAGCGAATTGTGCTTGTAGGTGCTAATGAACTCGACGTTGTTGTAGTGATTGGTCTCATCTTTGAGTTTGAGGTAACTAGAGAGAGAGAGAGTTACTCTGTTTTTTAAAGAAGCGACACTTAATAATGGGAGAGATAGGTAGCTAATATCGTGGATTGAAAGGGAAGAGTAATAAGGGTATTTATAATGGTGAAAATGTGAAATGAAAGAGAGATGTGGAGAAAATAAAGTGGATGGGTCCACTGTTTTAGAAATGGGTCACGGGCTTGGGCAGTTTTGTTGTTGTGAGTAAGGGCAGTACGGTAAGGTACCCCATATAAGGCTGTGTTGAGTGGGGTCAGGTCAGCAATGTGTAAATGTGTAGTGTAATTGAAGAAGACGTACGTGGTGGGGTAGGTGTGTTTCTGGTTAAACTTTACCATCTTCTTCTCCCTCTTAAAGCATTCAATTTTTGGTTGTAACAAAGTGTACCGGAATTTGGTTTAACAGTGTTTGAGCGGGGAAGTAGTTTAGATGGGGCAGAAAAGTAGAGGAATGTGTATATTGTTTTTGAGAAAAAGAGACATGACAGCCATGTGCATGCCGTAAACAATTTTAACACTACCATCTAATCTAAGGAAAGGATCACCCGCATGTCCCTGAATTTAGTGTAAATAAGCTAAGAGAGATAATGGAGGAGAAAATTTCAAGTTTATTACCAAAACACCCTAGAAATAAATATGAATTGAGAGAATACATTTCCCTAATCTAATAGGAAGTAGTCTTTATTAAGATGTGCGATAATAGTTATAAGTAGAGGTGTCAATCTTTTCCCATCTCAACGGGCCGATGGCTCAGTACTTTGGACTCAGCTCAAAAACCAAAGGCCAAGAAAGAATTAGAACATTTTGACCCAACCCAATGGGGCCATGGGCCACAGGCCAAACTGAGGAACGGGGAGACACTAGATCTTGTGGATGACATTGTCGAATCAAGTCAAGTTGCTTGGGCGGATGACCCAACCATGTCAACGATCCACTATATAATGGTGAGATTGGTGGTGTGTGGTGGAGGTGGTATTTAGAGACGGCGGGGAGGCATGTTAACCTAAATAGATTTTGTAATCTGGTTCAAATGTGATTGAGTAAAACATTGTCCATGAAAAAACCCAATTACTGATATAAAACACTTGTTTGCAAACTTAAAACTTAATTCATCCTAAAACATTGCCTGATGAAAATCCAATTCTCTCATGGATCAGCGATGGAAAGAGGGAGCATGGAGATTACGTGGTGGCGAGTGGCGAGAGGGGACGACACAAATCTACGATGAAGAGAGTGCGAGAGAAAGAGATCAGAGAGAGTATGTGAGAGGGTGTGGGTATATGGTAAGAATTGTTGAAACTCCTTCATCCAACGGTAAATAATTTTGGTCCACCATAAACCATTTGGGGTGTCTACCCATATTAGAATAAGTCTTGTACTAGACAAAATAAAAACAACTCAAAGATTATAAAGTAGGAACATTGAATCCAAAATAATAAAGTAACTCCAACCTTAGTACACAAACAATTCATTTCCTGAGTTAATTCAAAATTTACTTTGTAGCAACTCTATATTTTATAAAACAAGTTTCAATGATGGGCAATTGGATGATGAAATTAATTGTTTTATTTTACTTTAAAAAATTAATGGGATAAACCAAGACTTATTGACTTACGACCTTCCTTACTAACTTACTAGTGCAAATGCAACTAAAACTCAACTCTCACTCACTTACAAGCCCAAATACAATTAATTCTTTGACTCACTTATAAAAAATCTATATTGTTATGTTATATTTAAAAATTACAATAAAATATTTAATTCAAAATCTTTTAAACATTGTTTTAACTATCTTAAAATAATTAAAAGAGCGTAATTTATATACTACATATATTAGAGTAGATTTTTTCTTAAAGATTTATGTTAACCATTTTTTATGTTAGTTAATTTTAACTTCGTTTTAAATTATGTTTTGTCTTGGAAAAAAACCGAACCAACCGAACCAATCCAAACCGCATTAGTTTGGTTTGGTTTGGTTTGGTTTTATTTTAGGAAGCCAACCGAACCAAACCAAACCGCATGTAGTTTTACCTTGCGGTTCGGTTCACTTTTTATCTCAAAATCGAACCAAACCGCACCGCGAACACCCCTAAAACAACTGTTTGAAGAACGGAAGGAATATCTCTCTCTCTGGGCGGATGATGTAATATTTCCACACACTTAGTTGAAAAAATAAGAATAGAAGGAAGGAAAACATCTCTTATCCACATTTCTGGAGAGCCACCTTCGAATGTGGGTTTTGGCGTCCCCATCCAACGCCACAGCAAAAGCGCACTATATAATGCACGATTCGATGTTTGTATTATGAAAGGGACCACAATGATCAAATCAGTGATAAAGGAGAATATGTAATGTGGGCAAAATGGAAACAAAGCTGCTTCCATTTTCCTTTTGTTTCATCATTTGGATTCTGATTTGTTCACTTTACAGTCTCAAATCAATTATATGTGTCTTTTTATCAACATTTTTCTAACGCTTGAGCATAGAGAATCCCATAACACACTGTTCATACTCCACTCTTGTTTCTCAATTCTGATTAGTAACAAAGAAATTTACTATGCTTCAAGTGCTACCTGATGAGACAGATGCACGATATCCAATTAACAAGTGTATGCTACTTTATTTTTCTTCTCACTTTAACTAAATGCTATAGATTGGCTCGCCTTTTCAGGTATGTTTAGATCAAATAGAACAAACAACAAGTTCTATTTCTCTATGACGTATGAAGATGATAAAGAAAAAAGGAACGTTCTGTACACAGGAATAAAAGAAAATTTCAACTTTCGTGTAGACCGCGCGTCTCCTTCTTTAATTTAGTATTTAAATCAAAATATAATAATAATAATAATAATAATAATAATAATAATAATAATAATAATAATAATAATAAAAGAAAGCACTTAGTCAAGTCTCTACGTCGCAGCAAAGCTGTGAGAGATTTCTACTTTACTTTGCATTAAAATAAAAGCACTGTCGAGAAGCTAAAGTTCAACAGCATTCTTCGAGTGGAGTGGCTTTCATCACTCTTCACTCGTGAAATTCAGTTGGTCATCGGTGGTTGAAGTTAAACATTGGACCCCAATCCACCACAATGGGATGCGTTTCTAGTCTACTGAGATGAAGAAAAGATCCTGTTTAATTAATTGATAATAATGCTGTGAACTCTAGCAAAAAGCCAATGGGTGATGGAGTCAAGTCAAAGACTCAACAGCATACTCATCAATAGTCCAGCAATGAATATTAGTATTGTTAATATTTTTATAACTATTTTAATATTTTTAATGTTCCGATCAGTTCAGCACAACGATAACTCCTCTTTTGGTGGCTGTGTATGTCTTCCAAGGGTTTTTTCTTTTGTACCCCCTCTTTTTCTCCTATATCCCTATTTTATCAAAAATTTCTAAAATACCCCTTTTTTCTAAAAAAAATAAAAAAATAGTTTTTTAAAAATTTTCGGAAATATTTCTGGAAATCTTAAAAAAAATTCACGTTTCCGAAAAGAGGTCTAAATTCGGAAGGCAAAATGGCTTCCGAAAATACCTCCTTTTGAGGTATTTCCAGAAATCTTAAAAATTTTGCATTCCGAATTTAGATCTATTTCCAGAAAGTATTTTAATTTTTTTTTAAAAAAATTAAATTATTACCATAAATAACGATATATATCGAAACTCGCTAAACTACGATCACGATAAACGATAACAATACGAGAGAATAAATACGTCAAAATATACAAAATATACAACTAAGGGTCAAATGTCAAAAGCCCTAAAGCAGTCGAAAGGGTCTCATATACAGCAGGTGGAATGCCCTCGTCTACCATGGCATCCCGGAGAAGTGCAGCTGCTCTCTCCATCCTATCCTCCGCGATCAGTGGACCAATATCCTCAGCTGCTGCCTCCTGATCTGGTACATCATCCTTTGGAGGCGCGAGCCGGAGTCAGACGGGGAATGGACACCTCCAAATACCATGGTAGGTAACCGTCATCGCAGAGACCCGCCACGTCTGTCCGTCTAGAAGTGTTCCTGAAAGTCCGCGTCGGGCCAGCGTAGAACAACCACTGCTGTAAGGTTGTGGTCCTCCCAAGGCCTCCAGATGACCTCCTCCCGTCCTAACTCATCCAGCCTCCCCCGAAAATCTATAAGGTTGACAGTGTCGCACTTTTGATTCCCCCACCTACTGCAACGTGGACGCTCAGACACACCGAAGTCTTTGCGCACCACGATGGTGGGGAAGTACTCATAAATCCAACACTGAAATAAAAATATGAATAAATAGATATGTAATCTAATATCTATTTATACAAACAAACCTCCTATGAAATTACCAATTTGGATATTTTATTAACAAGACACATATCTAATTTAAGGGTAAAAATGTCATTACACTTATTTCTTTCTTTTTCTTCTTACACTCTCTTTCTTCCTTTTTTTCTCTTTCTTCTACACTCTCTTTCCTCCTTTTCACTTTTCTCTTACACTCTCTTTCTTCCTTTTTTTCTTTTTACTTTTCCCATAAACATTTCTCCTCTTTCTAAATTTCTAAATTTCTAAATTTATACAAACACCGCTCTACTAAAATTACCTATAAAAATGTAAATGAGTCACTAAAAAACAAAAAAAAACTATCACCTTTTTAGAAAAAGTTATCACCTTAAAATTTTAATTTTTCTCTCCGAAATCTGCTTACACCCTTATTGATAATCTACTATCATCTATTATTGATAATCTACTATCTATCTTTTACTATCTACTAATCAACAAAAATAATCAATTGAAACTACGAGATAACTGCAATTATATATAAAAAAACGGGGGATAACTGCACTGATATATAAAAAAAACACAGGATTTGTAATTGTCATTGATAATTAAATTTTTTGAAGACTATATAAACCTACTATCTAAAAAACAAGAATATTTAATGACTATTTAAACTACTGATTCATATTTAAAACAAATATTTCTTATTGTTAATCTACTATCTCTCTTTTACTATCTACTATAATCTACTAATCAACTAAAATTATAGTTTTTGAAGACTACTGTAAACCTACTATCTAAAAAAACAACAAGGCTTAATGACTATTTAAACTGATTTACACTATATTTATACAACTAAACCACATATGATTTTACCAATACCCTCATTAATCTAAAAGACACCTCAAATTTTTTAGGGTAAAAATGTCATTACACTCTATTTCTTCTTTTTTTCTCTTTATTCATACACTCTCTTTCATACTTTTCACTTTTCTCTTACACTCTCTTTCTTCCTTTTTTCTCTTTCTTTTTTCACTCTATTTCCTCCTTTTCACTTTTCTTTTACACTCTTTTTCTTCATTTTTTTTCCTTTTAATTTTACTTTTCCCATAAATAATAATTCTCTTTCTCTTATCACGTCACTTTAATTCTTTTAACTAAATTTCTAAATTTATACAAACACTACTTTAATTAAAAGATTTGAAGACTACTACTATAAACTTACTATCTAAAAAACAAGAAAACTTAATGACTATTTAAATTAGTAATTAATATTTAAAACAAATATTTCTTATTGATAATCTAATATCTAACTTTTATTATCTACTATAATCTACTAATAAACTAAAATAATCAATTGAAACTACGAGATAACTGCACTGATAAATAAAAAACACGGGATAACTGCAGTGGTATATAAAAAAACACGGGATTAATATTTACCATTGATATTTATAATTTTTTTTGACAATTTATAATTAAAAAAACACGGGATCAATATTTACCATTGATATTTATAATTTTTTTGGACAATTTATAATTAATATTTACCATTGATAATTATAATTTTGGAAAACTACTATAAACCTACTATCTAAAAAACACGGGATAACTGCAATAATCTACTATAATCTACTAATCAACTCAAATAATCTAATATAAACACGGGATAACTGTAATAATCTACTATAATCTACTAATCAACTCATATAATCAATTGAAACTATGAGATAACTGCAATGATATATAAAAACACACACGGGATAACTACACCAATATATAAAAAAGCACAGGACTAATATTTGTCATTGATATTTAAATTTTTTGAAGACTACTATAAACCTACTATCTAAAAAACAATAATATTTAATGACTATTTAAACTACTGATTAATATTTAAAATAAATATTTCTTATTGATAATCTACTATCTCTCTTTTACTATCTATTATAATCTACTAATCAACTAAAATAATCAATTGAAACTACGAGATAATTGCACTGATATATAAAAAAAACACGAGATTAATATTTGTCATTGATAATTAAAATTTTTGAAGCCTACTACTACAAACCTGCTATCTAAAAAATAAGCAGACTTAATGACTATTTAAATTACTAATTAATATTTAAAACAATTATTTTTTATTGATAATCTACTATCTAACAAATTTACTATCTACTATAATCTACTATCAACTAAAATAATCAATTGAAACTACCAGATAACTACATTGATATATAAAAAACACCGGGATAACTGCAGTGATATATAAAAAATACGGGATTAATATTTGCCATTGATAATTATAATTTTTGAAAACTACTATCTAAAAAACAATAAGGCTTAATGACTATTTAAACTGATTAATATTTAAAACACGCGCGACAAATATTTGTCACTAATACCTAAAAAAGGACAAATAATTGTTACTCATATATAAAAAAAAACACAGGATAAATATTTGTTATTGATAATCTACTATCTATCTTTTACTATCTAAAATAATCAACTGATCAACTCAAATAATCAATTGAAACTATGAGATAACTCCAATGATACATAGAAAAACACTGGACAACTGCCCTGATATATAAAAAAATACAGGGATAACTGCAATGATATATATAAAAACACGGGATAGTTGCACTGATATTTAAAAAAAACATGGGATAACAACACTGATATATAAAAAAACACTACACTGATATATAAAAACACACGGGATAAATGCACATATTGTTTTTAAATGATACTTTTATATTTTTAGTTTTAATATTTATTAATTTTTTATTTAAAACTCATTTTTTATCTACTTTAAATTTTTCTTTATTTTCACGGGGTAATGTTCAGACTATTTAAATACTGTCTAAATTCATTCATAAAAAGAACACGACAGCACCTGTATGCAAGTCATCCTCTATATTTTACAATTGATTTTAGATTAATGAGATTTCAAATTAATGTTTCTATTTGAGGTAATCGTATCACGTAACGCGATCGGCCCGTGCGGATGCACGGGTATAGTACTAGTTATATAAATAAAAGTAATTATTTATCAGTAAAAAAAGTAATTAATTATTACATGTAGCAGAGAAGCGTATCCACCAATCTGCGATGCTCCCAAAAACAGGCGTCGTTGAGCTGCTCGTACAGAATGGCCAGAGCAGCTGGACCCCAAGCCCACTGGCCACAACGCTCAAAATCCGCAATAAGAGTGACCCACTTGACGGGCACATATGTGTGACTCTTGTCTGCAAAGATGGTATAGCCTAACGAGAGTAATAAATAGCACCGTGCAACATGATCAAGAAAGCCAGCCTCCATGTTAGCTCTGTATGCCTGCTCCAAAAAATTAAATCTGAAGTTTGGTCCCCTAGTGAACCGACACTCCTGCCAGCAAGAGTCGTGGTCTATACCCTGCAACTGCACTCCAGCTGCAATGGCATCAGCCTCAGGAAAATACAGCCCATGCTCCAAAAATATGCCGGTGAGCTGCAAATGGAGCAACGCGGACACGTCGTCCAACATCATCGCCATCTCCCCGAAACGACATGTGGAATGAGCTGGTCTCAGAATGTCACATCTCCACAAAAGACGATATCAGCTTGTGGTTGATGTTGTTGAGAGGTGTGATGTCAAGCTCCAACAGACGAGTCTGCTCTAGCCATCTGTGTATATGTATGTGGGTGATGATGCTGAGGTCAAAACCTCGATACCTTCAAACCATGGGATGCCACCTTAACCTTCCCACGGTCCTGTATAAAAATAAAAAATATAAATTAAAACATATTAAATAAAAGTAATTAATTATTGGTAAAAAAATAAATTAATTATTAAAAGTATTACCTGTCCCAACTGTAGCCTGGAGACCACATGGACATGAAAACAGTGCAACAAAACTTGCTGAGCAGCCTCAGCCTCCTCATACTGCTGAAATGCCTCAGCCTCATCATACTGCTGAGCAGGCTCGGGCTCATGATACTGCTGAGCAGGCTTAGCCTCCTGCTGCTCGTGCTCACGAAAATCCAAAAAATTTTCCTTCCGCATTTACCTTCTATGGGGTGTTTCCGGAAAGTTTAAAACAATTGTCTTCCGAAAATACCCCTATTTCCGAAAAGTTTAAGGTGAAAAACTTACTTTTTTCAGAAATAGTTGTAAATAAGGAAAGATTTCGTTATTAAAGTGTTCCAAGGGGTACGTTAATTGGGGGGTCTATGGGAGAAGGGGGGAGGGTACAAAAAAAAACCGTCTCCGAAACGCTAATGAAAGTGTATCCATAAAAGACACTCTAAAGTCTAATGGCTAAGTCAGTTAGAGCTTCAAAGTTAGAGGAGAATAGTGAAAATTAGAGTAAAAAGTGAAGTGATCAAACGTGGAGTCAAATCCCCTTAATATATGTTCTGGACTGGACCAAGAGGCCCATTCAGCATTTGGACATGGATTGGCCCGATCACTTTGATCCTATATCCACCATATGCAAGCCCAATTGTGGTTATCATACTTGGATGACTCAGATCAACTCTATCAATCTGACAGCTCACAACGGACACGAAGTCCTATAAATACCAGCTCACATTGCCATAATAAGGTAGATTCTCATTCCTAGATAAATCACTCATCTATTCTCAATACTGACTTGAGCGTCGGAGTGGCTTCGCAGGTACCCCTCCCGGGCTCGCACTAACCTCCGACCAGGCAGCAGGTGACCTACCAACTGCAGTCCACCCAGCACTGCAAGGTACAGAACATTGGCGACCACAGTGGGAGATATCTATCTTTCACATCATCTCTACTTTTTGAACTTCCTCCTATTTTCCCATGGCACCCAGAGGTAGACCCCGAGTCCAAAGCACTGCCGCTCCGCAACCCCAGCCAGAGGGCACTCCCGAAGGCCTTGCTGCTTTCCGGGCCAAACCAAGACATTCAGGTCCCGGCACCCCAGCCAGCCTCTATCCAGATCCCCGTCCAACCTGAGGATGCGGCGACCATCCGCTAGCTCTTGGACCTGCTGTGCAACCGCACCCAGACTAAGTTGCAGCAAGAAGCGCGCCTCAGGCAGATAAAGAGGCGAATGACAGCCATGCCTGAGCAACCCCATCCTTACTGAAACACCCCTTCCCCAAGGACAATGAGTTCCAGGCGCCGCAGATCTCCACCCAGGCGATCACAATCATCGCTCTCCACCTAGACGGAAGCGAGCTCGCCACTCCCCTCCTCGACGCGGCAGGCACCAAGGACCAGATTCACCTCCAAGCACCCCACCAACCTCGCCGGACGGTACATACTGGCCCGAGGAGTCTCTCCCCAGGTCCTCATCGCTCGCAACCTCCAATTCTCGCGAGAGGTCGCGGAGCCGAGCCAAGACCCATAAGAGGCATCGCCAAAGATCTACCTCGAGGAGATCTTCAGCCCGACGTGACCGTCGAGACATAGATCTCGGGGAATGGTCACCTCACAACTCACGATGGACCTGCAATGAAGGACCATTCACTAGGAAGGTTGACGACTGCCCAATTTCGATGACCTTAGAGAAGCTCCCAGCCCTCAAAACGTACGACAGGACTGGAGACCCTGACAGGCATTTGGCCTACTTCTCTGTCATGATGAGATACCGGGGGGCAAGGGAACCTGTCCACTACAAGATCTTTCCCCTCACTCTCACGGATTCAGCACTAGCTTGGTTCCAGGAGTTGAAACCAAACTCGGTTTCATCCTGGGGGCAGCTGGCCACCATGTTCACAACCCGCTTTGCTGGTTCCCACCGGAAGCCAAAATCTGAAGAGGTACTCAAGGCGATCAGGCAAGGAGAGAAAGAAACGCTTAGAGAATATCTAGAAAGGTTCAACAAGGAGGCTGGCAACGTCAGGAACCTTGAAGCCAAGAGAAGGCTCTTTTGGATGGAGGATGGGCTTAAGAAAGGAAGCCTGTTTCAAAGAGACGTGGGGATTAACAAACCCCGAAGCTTGGATGAATTCCTTCAGAAGGCACAAAAGTACATGAATTATGAAGAAGACTACATGACATACCAAGAGGAAGCCAAGGTTGGCAGCAAGAAGGACGAGCTTGCTTGCAAGGCCATTGAAGAACCATGGCGGAAGCGAGTCCCATATGACAGGACTCCTCGTGAGCCCCGACCCAGACAAGGTCGCTTCTCAGAGTACACCCGGCTGAACACATCCCAGGCTGAGATCCTTGCCGAATGCGCCGATGCGGAGTTTTCGGAACATCAAACAGCCCGAACCTCTCATGCAAAGGAAAGACCAAACCTCTAAGAAGTACTGCCGTTATCACAAAAGTTATGGGCACAGTACCAACAAATGAAACACCCTCAGGGACGACATTGAAGAAATGATCCGCGAAGGGAAGCTCGCTCAGTACGTGAATGAGGAAGATGATGAGACTCGTAACTCTGAATAGAGAGCAGGGCATCAGGACTGGAAACTAGAACTAGACCTAGTTAAGAATTTTACTGTTTGGGCACAAATGCAGAATGTAAAAGCTCGATATGAATGATTAAAAGTTCAGTTTGCAATTACAGCTTTTGCTCTAGTTCACTATATTGACGCTTGTTCCAAAGAAAATTCCTTAAGGACAAGAAAGAAAAATGGCCCAACTCCATAGTTAGGGGTAGAGCGAGACAAATTTGAGACCCGACATAGCCTGCAAGGAAGGACTGCCTACCTCGCAGGGGAAACCTCGACGTTAACTCTAAGCCAAGACCATCTTTCAAGACGATGGTTTTGAAAATACATCTCTGGATGCAAAATCGCACGAAGTAGGCAAGCGCTGACGTGCACCTCCAATCCTAGCAAAGGAATCAAGAGTGCCACGGTACGCCGGAACAAATAAGACCATCAGTAAAAATACTGGTCAAAGGAAGACACCATGATCGTTTGCGTTTTTCCTATTTACCAAAGCAGGAATCTCATAATTCTTTCCACTAAGTGACCTTAGTGATCACAACCCCTTGTGCGAGTTCTATCCAGGTCGAGTCCTGGTAAACTGTGACAAGGGTATACTTCAAGCTGACCTTGGTGGCCACAACCCCTTGGGCGAGTTCTATCCGGGCCGAGTCCTGGTAAATTGTGCCAAGGGTACACTTCAAGCTGACCTTGGTGGTCACAACCCGTTGGGCGAGTTCTATCCGGGTCGAGTCCTGGTAAACTGTGCCAAGGGTATACTTCAAGATGACATTGGTGGTCACGACCCCTTATGACGAGTTCTATCCAGGTCGAGTCTTGGTAAACTCTGTTCAGAGTATACTTCATTACAAATTGTCCCGAGAAGCGTCGACAACTTAACCGCCTAAAGCAAGACAAAATTAGCGACTGTCTACCAAAAAAATCCAAAGTCCAACGAGAAGGCGCACACGCGCAAAATCACCAAGGTTGCCAAGGTCCATGATCAAGGTTTGCTGGTGAAGGGCGCCAAGGGCGCCAAGTTCGAACGTTCATGGTTTGCAAGTGAAGGGCGCCAAGATTCTATGTTCTCGGTTTGCAAGTGAAGGGCGCCAAGGGTGCCAACATTCTAAGTTCTCGCTTTGCAAGTGCAGGGCGCCAAGGGCGCCAGGATCCCATGTTCACGGTTTGCAAGAGCAGGGCGCCAAGGGCGCCAAGATCCCATGTTCACGGTTCCATGATCAAGGTTTGCTGGTGAAGGGCGCAAATGGCGCCAAGTTCGCATGTTCACGGTTTGCAAGTGAAGGGCGCCAAGATTCTACGTTCTCGGTTTGCAAGTGAATGGCACCAAGGGCACCAAGATTCTACGTTCTCAATTTGCAAGTGAAGGGCTCCCTTGGCGCCAAGATTCTACGTTCTCGGTTTGCAAGTGTAGGGCGCCAAGGGCGCAAGGATCCCATGTTCGCGTTTTGCAAGAGCAGGGCGCCAAGGGCGCCAAGATCCCATGTTCACGGTTTGCATGTTCTCGGTTTGTGTGACAGAGACATGGTCACGGTTTGGTCTGGGTGCTAAGGTGTCGGGTTGCATAGAGCAAGGTCACAGGCGGAGATGCTGGGGGCCAAGGTGACGGGTTGCATAGAGCAAGGTCATGGGTTGAGCTGCTGGGCGCCAAGGGCGCTAAGGTGATGGGTTGCATAGAGTAAGGTCACGGGTTGAGCTGCTGGGCGCCAAGGGCGCCAAGGTGACGGGTTCTATAGAGCATGGTCACGGTTTGGTCTGGGCGCCAAGGGCGCCAAGGTGACGGGTTATGCATGGTCACGGTTTGTGGTGCTGGGCGCCAAGGTGACGGGTTATGCTATGGTCACGGTTTGTGCTGTTGGGCGCCAAGGTGACGGTTTGCATTGAGCAACATCACGGCTTCTCCCTGCTGGGCGCCAAGGTTTGAAACTCAAACTCCAAGATCACGGTTTGTGTTGGCTCCTGGGCGCCATGGGCGCCAAGTTCATGCAAGTTCACGGTTTGTGTTGGCTCCTGGGAGCCAAGTTCATGCAAGTTCACGGTTTGTGTTGGCTCCTGGGCGCCATGGGCGCGAAGTTCATGCAAGATCACGACTTGTGTTGGCTCCTGGGCGCCATGGGCGCCAAGTTCATGCAAGTTCACGGTTTGTGTTGGCTCCTGGGCGCCATGGGTGCCAAGTTCATGCAAGATCACGACTTGCACGACCTGACAAGGCATACGAGCCATCGCGTCGAACGAATCAACGAAAATCCTTCAAGCCAAGATCATCCTCTGGAATAATCTCGGCTTGGGGGGCAACTGTTCTAGACTAGGACCAAGAGGCCCATTCAGCATTTGGACATGGATTGGCCCGATCACTTTGATCCATATCCACCATATGCAAGCCTAATTGTGGTTATTATACTTGGATGACTCAGATCAACTCTATCAATCTGACGGCTCACAACAGACACGAATTCCTATAAATACCAGCTCACATTGCCATAATAAGGTAGATTCTCATTCCTAGCTAAATCACTCATCTATTCTCAATACTGACTTGAGCGTCGAAGTGGCTTCGCAGGTACCCCTCCCGGGCTCGCACTAACCTCCGGCCAGGCAGCATGTGACCTACCAACTGCAGTTCATCCAGCACTGCAAGGTACAAAACAATATACACATGAATCCTTACAAAATTGCTTCCTCCTTTTTGAGAGATAGGGCTTCAGATCCCATGTCAATCTAGTCCATAATCTCATTAATCCATAAGAATATGAATATCCATTCA